>JAIGNY010001352.1:900000-1260000 GCA_020152595.1 Chiridota heheva | reverse complement strand
AAACAATAAAACAAAGATTGTATGCAATCAGCAGCTGTTGTTTTAATTAAGTCTTTCTTTCAGTCAATATAAGAATTTCGGATCTAAATAGAAATACCATCAGTTTACAGGAGTACTAGTGACTTTGTTTAAATATTCATTACCACGTTCCCTCCTAAAATTATAAAATGTTATTGTTAATGAAACTTAGATAACTACATGTACTTGTTATAAATATTGGTGTTAGAAAAAGTTTGTCGCTCTCTGCATGGGTCGAAAAGCTTTGCTGAATATTTTAGATAATTTAGAAATTTGCGAGCTCACTTTTCGGTCTAGCGCCTCTTTGAACAATCTCTGTAACCAATATGTTTCAGGGCGTCGGAGCGTTCAAAATATTGGAGATGGGGGGGGTTGTGATAACAATATTGGTGGATTAATTAGGCATAGGGATAGGAACATGTTCTTCATTGGGGCACAAAGATATGCTACAACACTTACTTCAATGGTAAAACATTGACTTAGTTGAGGGGGCACCATGTAGGTCACTGCAACATTAGGGGGAGTGGCAGATTTTGTAATTTGCCTCAACAAATCTCAGTACAAAATGTATGAGTCTCTTATTACGGTCCAAAATCTATTTTTGTAAAAAAGGGAGGGGGTCGTTAAATTATTGAAAATATTAGTACAAGTTTGCAACATTTCCCCAAAATTAGAAAACTTCCCGAAAATGAAGGAAATTTCTTGAAAATTTCACAAAAATTAAAGAAATTGCACAACAATTGAAGCAAATTTCACAATAACAAATTTTGCAAAAATGGAATGAAATTTCACGAGAAATTAAGACAATTTCTCGAAAATGAAGAAAATTCCACAAAAATGAAGAAAATTGCACAAAAATTGAAGAAATTTAATGAAAATGAAATTGCACAAAAATTGAAGCAAATTGCACAAAAATTTAGGAAAATGTAGGAAAATGAAAAAATAGCACAAAATCTGAAGCAAATTTCCCAAAAATCAATAAAATTGCACAAAAATTGCAGAAAATTTCCCAAAAATGAAGGAAAATTTTACGAAAAAATTACGAAAATTGAAAACAACTTTTCGAAAATTTGAAAAAAATTTCCAAAAATAAGGCATAAATATTTCAGCAAATTTCACGAAAATTAAAGACAACTTTTTAAAAATTGAAGGAATTTTCCCCCAAATTAAGGAAATTGGCACAGAAATTGAAGCAGATTTCACAAAAAAAGAAAGAAATTTTCCTAAAATTGAGGACAACTTCTCCAAAATGGAGGACAATTTCTTAAAAATGGAAAATATTCTCCCAAAATGAAGGAAACTCAGAGCTCTACCAACTGAGCTACCCACTCCTCGGAGATAGTGGAGATGGATAAGTTAAAAAGAAACCGAAGAAATGAATTATACATTAACATTGCATTTCCGTCTTTCAGATCAGTCGTTTCAAACGTGCGTGCCCCTCCCTTCTTCCCCCTTCCCCTACTTTTAATACTACTCCGCGGCTTCTGCAGCGATTGGTCCTCCGCATAGTAGTGACAAATTGGAAAAAAGTACTCTTTGAAAGTACATTTCTTCCACCAAATCTTATGAAAATTGCGAAGAAATTTGTTTTGCTTTTCAAAATAATATGCAGGTCGGCCCACCAGTACCACAGTTAAAAAAACAAAAAACAAGTGGTGGCCTAAATTAAGTGACTTGTGGGCTAATGCCCCATCAGTACAGCCTGCCCCATTAGTAGTATCATGTAACACAAGGTCTGCTATAAATTGCATAAATGTCGCTGAAACCTGCTCAAAATAGATGGGCCTTAGACGGTATAATCCCTTAATAATTATGAATTTCCGCCGTTTTTGTTCCTCTGTCGCACAACAAATTTAACCAAATTCAGCTGTTTTCAGTTGCTCTGCAGCAATGAGCAGAGAACTGGAGAAGAGAAGATGACAACCATGCTAAAATCGCACTGTCCTGGGAAAAGTACGAAAAGAGGGCCACCCAAAGCAACTTTGAGGAGGACAGCGGAGAAGCAACATAATTTGTAAGAGACAGGAAGATATAGAAGAAGTTGCTTCGTGAAGCCTCAATCTCCACAGTCAACAGGTCAGGAGAAGAGAGCGGTATACTCGGTAAAAGAAGCAGCATGTGGAACGGTCCATTGTCGAACTATGTCTATCTGGTGCCAGAAATATTGAAAAGCACAGAAGCAATCACCCATTATCAACCCGATATTGGCCTATTATATATTAACAGATTAATGAAAATGGGGGCCCTAAAACGTTAGTCAATTGTCAACGAATTCCATTTGTACAACCTGACAATAAGGTAGTGCAAATCAGTATCCACTCAAAAATAGGAATGGCGCAAAATATGAAGGGGGCGTGATTGATCAATTATGACGGAATATCATTGCTGTAATTTTGCTTCAACGTATGTTGGGCCTTCCGCCAAGTGCGGGGCAAACCTGTACTTGGGCCCGGGACAATGGCTGAGCAGTAGGACATGTAGGTTCATGATATTAGGATAAAAAAGACAGGTACAAAATGCGAAGCAACGGGATTATTGGTTACCAGCAGATTTTCCGGTAGGCAGTGGCGTAGGAAGATATTTGACATCGGTTGGAGGGGGAAAAAAAGGGGAGGGGAGAAGGAGAGGGAAGGGGGGGGGGAACAGATTTGATTTTTTCAACGTCAAACCTAGTGTATGAGTTTCTTATGTCCAAAAACCTATTTGTTAATCGAAAGGGGAAGGGGGTAATATTTTGCCATCTTCCCAGAAAATTTAAGAAAATGAAGAAAGTTTCCCAATAATGAATGAAAGTTTTCCAAAAATGAAGGAAATTTCCCGCATATTGAAGATTTCCGAAAAAAAGATGCGAGGGGAAAATAAATATGTTAGACCTTCATTATTGGCCGAAATGATGGTAGGCCTACTTGGCCCCCAATAAAACTTATTGGAGGCCTTGGCCCCCTGTCACCTCCCCATCCCTTCCCCGTTAATACGCCACTGGTATGGTACCAGTTTTTCGTACCAAACTATATACTTAAAATCAAAATAACATAAATGTATGTCAAAATCACTCTTGGCCCGTGCGATTGAATTAATCATGAGTTTGATATTGCTCTTCTAGGGACCTGCAGTCCCCTTATCCTTAAATCGTTATATGATAAATGGATAGGCCTTGGAGTGATGTACCCACTCGTCCCTATCATAACTGACGTACACCACAATTTCACGCTCTTGAAAACCTCTTTAACTTTGTTGTATTCAACACAATACCACTTCTTACCTTTGGAGCTGTTTTAAGTCCTTAACTGGTCTTTTCTACGTCGATCGAAACATCGAAATAAAAAGCTGAATATGAACCATAGCCTCGAAAGAGATGGTTGTAAATAAGGGTCAATACTTGTTATAAGCTTCTGAATGCTTATTGAATCTGTATTGTCAGATTGTTGCCATTGATTCTTCGTGAGAAAGTCCAATTTGTCAATTTAAAGCGCTACCGGCATTAAACAATGAAACCGTCACGTATAGTTAACTGGTTAAGTTGCCATGACTTTCTTAATCAACTTACTGACTTAAAGAGTCTGGAACATTTTGTTTGGCCCTTTACCATGTTTACATATAGCGGCAGTACAAAAGTAAAATGCTTGTATAGTTGATCAGAATTGTTGTAGCAATTAATCTCTTGAAATTGATGGTGCAAAATTAATTTATGGGCATTCATTTGGCTTATATAGGGGTCAACACAGTGATATAAAGGGGCGTAACCAGGGATTTGATGAAGTAACTGCCTCCAGGTCCGCCAAGATAATCGCTAGGCTCCGGGAAAAATTAACATTTTAGGCCTCTCATATCTCGAAAAATTCTGGGGCAAAAAAAGAAGGGTGTTCAGCCATTTTTAGTCCAGTTTGTACCGTTTTCGCCATAGCCAAGCATGGGTTTTCGCCGACTTTTGCCCAGGCCGGCTGTAACTTTGTATTTTTTATGGTTATTTTAGAATTTTGTCCCTCAGGAAAATCCTTACATAGCGTTAAATTGCTATATAGAATTTACTAAAGTAAGTTTACCATGCGTTTCTTAGGTTCTCATTTTTCATTATTAGTATTTATATTTATTCTTGGACTACAATTTCATTTCTAACACAAAATTGAACAACAATATTTTCAGTTACAGTCTTTTCTAACCAAAACATTTTCAGGTACATTTGGGCCCCTGAGCCCCGGGAAAGTTCCCCCTGCTCTAATCCCTCCTCTCCCTGCCCCCTCTCGCACTGACTCCCTGAGTTCTCAGTGAAATGTTCACATTATCCGCTTTGCTTGTTTCTCCATGCAGTTAATTCTGGTCAAATTGCCAAATTGCGTAATGAGATGATTGAAAAGGGTTATCAACATTATTGCGACCAGGTGTGTTCATATTGTTACAAAATTGAATGGAACTGGTTATATACAGTTCATTTCGAGGTCTGCATTGATCTGCTAACCAGGCAACTGACCCCCGCCCCTTCCCCCTCCTCTTCCCCATTATTTGCACGCGGAAGTCTTGCAGTGTAAAATTGTGCGAAATCTGCAGAATACCGTTCTGAGATCAACTGTTTGCTGAGTAATGTTCTTTCATGTTTTATCTTTCCCAGCTGGGAAGAAAAAATGCAACCGGGAAGCAGTTTTCCCTCTCCGTTCCATCCTTTGCATCTGCAGGAACCGGACGCCATCCCCTGCCCCGTGACTACGTCACTGCATGGATCAGTATCAATATACACTAGCTTTTGAAAATGGAAGAAGTGTATTACATTAGCAGTATAAACATAGGCGGAATCGGTTGTATGGTGATCCCCCACCCAACCACACACACGCACACACACACACACACATTTTCCATATTCATGTTGTATGGTGATTTTTTTCGTATGTTAGTGTGATTTTATATCCCCATTTTCGGTAGGCAACTTCAATTCTAATCCCCCCCCCCCTCCCTTCCACACACACACACAAACACACAACAGGCACGTAGCCAGAAATTCTAAAGGGGAAGCCGACCTCTATGGAAAATAATTTTCACCTGAGTGAACTATATATAAAGCGGAAAAACTCAGAAGCATAACCGTTACAATAAAAAATAAAAAAATGGCCCCAAATTCCATATTCAGCAAGAGAAGGGGGTGAAGAAGGGTTGCCGCGGCTTGCCCCCTCCATCTTAGCTACGTGCCTGCACACACTTTATATGGGCAAATCTCGTCCATGTGTAAAATATATATATTTTCCCTGATATATCATAACAGTAGTGAACAGAGTACAATGAATATATCGTGTTATAACGACGCTGTTTGGAAACAATAGAAACCGGGGTTTATGGGATCAACAACATCTTCAGATTGGAAGAAGAATATTTGAAGTAGTTTTGACATGATTGAAACGCCTCCGTTTTGTAGATCGTATTTGTAGTTGATCGCCATCTTCAAAGCCAGTTTTCAATAAACCGTTTCAAGTGCCAACTCTCTTGTTCAAGTCTTTACATAACGGTCCTATTTTCACATCCACGTTTGTACGTTTGTGTTTGTTTACCAATTCGGGTCGATTTGAGGCAGTCATGTCTTTATCCCTATAGATACCTGCTGATATCTACCTAAGTCGTCAACAAGACTGATGATAGTTCAAAAAGATTATATTCGTATGTGCTTATGGAAAATAACGCGTTCGCTCGGAACGCCGTGTTAAAAGGTATATGGACAGGTAGAAATGATATATTTATTAGAAAGAGCTTTAAAGGATAAGTTCAGGGGTCAAGCAAGTCCATTTTATATGAAAGAAGACTTCAAACAAGAGCGTAGAAAGCGGGGCTGGGGGAAGGGGGGGTCTTTTTCCCCAGTCAAAAATATGGGGGTCGGAAGTATGCTTCCGCGCCCACTTTTCAGGGAAGAAAACCCCTTATTATGCTTATTTGTATCCTCTGTGAAATATATGAACCTTTTAGGCGCTTGTTCTTCTGATTTATTCGATTATAGTTTATACTACCTTGGTCCGATCCCGGGTTCGATTTTAGTTTCCCCAATCATAATCATTTGAATTGATCACACTTGTCCGTAAAATGTAGCATTACATCGTATACACCGACGTAGCACCTGCATATGGGTAACATACAGCATACAGTTAGCAGGTTAGTACGTATACAAGCAGGTGTATTGTTCTGCCACGTACGTCGTGTCTTATGCTAACTTAATTGTCTATTCTTCTTTGCTAAATATTTAAAAAAATTAAAAAATAAACTTCCCACAATCGTGAAAATAAATGGGACAAAAAAAAGACTTTTGAATGTGGAGGGTGGCTGAGATTCGTGGTGAATAAACTTTCAGCCCCCTATCCCAAGAAAAAAAATGTTCTTACGCCTTTGCAGACACAAAATAATAAAGAAAGCATTCAAAACTCCTATTCCGTTAAGGAGATATTCAAGTTAAAACTCATATTCCGTTAAGGAGATATTCAAGTTAAAGCTCTGTCTTATCTGTGTAGAAATGACTGGTGTAGTAAGTCTACTATGGAAAGTTGGCGCCCTGATCATGACATTCATAACAATTGTTAATGTATTTAAAAAAAAGTTTATTTAAATTTGTTACTATATTGAATTATTTTTCCTCGAACTTTCTTCAGGCTGTATATTGTAAATATCCTTACTAGATTCAGTTTTACTATTTTTTCAGACATATCCCATAGTGTTTAAGCCACAAAATCGCAGGTCAAAATATGATAGAACTCACATAAAGACTTTGATGAATCTGAGGCTATGACATCACAACTAGTCTGATTTTGTTAGCACACAAATGATACGAACCTTTAAAGTTAGATATCTCCTTAACGGATAAGATTTTTGAATGCTTTCTCTATTATTTTGTTTCATTTAAAGTTCTCTTTCACGTAGACTTGCTTGACCCCTGAACTAATCCTTGAAATTCTGAATAGATTAGGCTTTTAAATTACGGCAGTAACACCTGCATTTTCTGAGATTTTGACTAATAAAAGTCTGAAGAATTTTCTAATGAATGCAAAAGTTGTGACGTATGAAAGAGAAGACAGCTCGTAATCTTTAATGTATTTTTTTAGAATTCTGTCCTAAAATTCAGTCACTGAAAATCATTAGACTTTTCTCTCCTGCTAAATTTTGATTTGAGAGGGTATGATGGAAATCAAAATCTCTTGGTAATATATGCAACTGCTCCCATTCAAATAGAGGTGGTAAAAAATCGAAAAACAATAGGTTAACATAAGAGAAATCATAGGGTTTCTACTTGTGGCGTCACAAAATTACAATAAAATTTGAATATAATTTTAGAAGGCTCTAAAATTCACAATGGTGTAAAATGGTTCATCTATAACCTATTTTGATGAATTGTTTTTGCTATTTTCCTGGTTTGTACCAAATTTTCTCCCAATTAAGCTCAAGTTGTTGTTAACTGTACATAGATCTCTAACATTTATTCCAGTATAAGTGATATCTCGAATACAATCTCTGATATCAAAAAAATCTTTGTGTCGTCTGCTTCCTAACAAGTAACATTAAAACCGGTGTACTAAGAAAATACTTGTATCGGACAAGTATAAAAGAAAAGCTTTAAATCATTTCATTGCAATCATTCCCAGGATCACGATATTTCTTCCTATAAACTTAAAAAAATGATACGAAAGGGAGGTAGTGGTGAGGTTAATCAGTTATTGAAAGGAGATGTTCCCGCTTCGATCCTAAGAGAAATTCAATTCACTGGATTGACCTTTGAATGCAGGTAGACAGGTAATATGATGACAAAACAGCCACATTCCAAATTTCATTGACTACTGCTCATCATATACCATATATTAGTACTGCTCATCATATACCATATATTAGTACTGCTCATCATATATTATATTTTAGTACTGCTCATCATATATTAGTAAAAAAAACAACAACAAAGGATCTGACCTCTAGGGATAATGACTACTGCCCCTCACAAAAAGGAACCAGCTCAGAACATCTACGTACACAAAATTTATTCATTCAGGTTGAAATGCATGTTTAAATGCTGTCGAGAATACTAGCAGCGGCGCCCATGGCCGTACGGGTCATATCTTAAAGGAGGCGGTGACTTTTTTCCCGACTCGAAAACCTATTTCGATGAAAAATGGCATGAATATAAAAAACAAACATTTAATTTTGAGCAGTGGCTTCACCAGGGGATTTTGCTTGGGGTGGGGGAGGGGGAGGGACAGTAGTCAGTACGAGTAAATGAAGGCACTAAAATGTGGCGCCAAAGGCAGCACTGCATGCGCACTTATAGTGTACGCGTATCGGCGTGGAGTCCCGTAGCCCGTTCAAGGGCCTTAGTGGGGTCCAGAGGTGAAGTTCTATTAGGGGCCAAGGGGGCGGAGACTCGTCAGTTCTGAGGATTTTTTTTTGATGGCCCAAAACGGCTTCAAATCAAACAACGTTCAAAAATTCAATAGATGAAAATAAAAAAATTATAACGATGAAATCTACTAAGATAAGCTTTAGGTTAACATTTCTAAACAAGCAGAGAAGAAATGTGCTCTGAAAATTGACAAAATTCGGGCAAAATCGTCGGGTCTAGGGGCGAAGCCCTGGTAAGGGTCCAAGGTTAGGTGCCCCGGAAGACTAGCATTAGCGTCAGCATCATTTCGAGTTGGGTGGACATGATTATGATATCTAGCCGAATTGGGCATGATTCTTATAATTCTCTGGTATATCCGACAAGTCAGCTATAGTGTGATGGGGGAGGCCCCGACCCCCCTCCCAACTTTGTTTCAGAAATAACGTTATCAAGGTCTCCCGGCCTCCCCACCTTTTTAACGTTGACATCAAAATTCACAATTCCTTTTTTGAGGATGGCCACGTCATTGCATCCAACATTTCACATTTTGTTATTTATGTAACATTAGTTGTTCTGCTCCTTAAAGTTTCAAACAGTCAGACCCGACCTGATAAATAACCAGGTCGGGTCAGATTTGTCCTCTTTATTTTCTTTATTCTGAAAACCTTAGTTGTTGTGGAAGTTAGTGCTGAATATCATATTAGCAATGGAGGGAGTCCTTATTGTGTGGTTATTTTAATTAAGATAAAGTAGTCTCACTATTTGCTACAGTAAGCTTGTGGTTATGATTTGCTGGGACAAATATTTAAGGAGAAGGACAAGTCATGAGCTGAGTTTGGTAAAATTAAGATATTATATCTTTGATTTAAAGAGCACATCCGGCATTTTACATCTCTACCCGACTAAGATCGGTACCCAAGAACCATGTTGTCAGCATGATACCCAGTCGGGAGGACATGCATGATTCCGATAAGTCACTGATTTAAACAGTACATTCGAAGTTTTACATCTCTGCGTGAATATGATGTAAGTATATAATATGATATAAATGTATGGACAATATATGGACATTTGCAGTCCGGTAGTTCACTAATGCAAATAATTGGACAATGCATATGCATGCAGTTGAGTAAAATATATATGTATGGACAATAGACATTCGGACATGCATTGACCGAGCTATGATTTGTTATTCACCAAGAAAGTAGCAAATCCCTGGATCGATGCTCAATCATCGTAGGTGCCTCTAAAATAGCAATCATGTCACTACCATTATGCATAATAATAGGAAACATCATTCAAGTTTGCATTTTTCTTCTGACGGTGGGAGAGAACTGGAGAGCGGCCATAATGATTTATTTTAGGCCAATTTTTCTTCTAGTCTATCAAGGGCCGGATTTAAGCATGGACCACATGAGCACATGCCAAGGGCCCCTACGAATACGGGTCCCCACAAACAAGTTCCCTCCTGTGGGGCCCTGCCCACTGTTCAAAATTGGAAATGTGTATAGGGCCTGCCCAACACTATGACAAACACATAATGATCGTTTCTAGTTTTGGTGAGAAATCAAACTTCCTCACCAGGTGTGATTTTTCTTCCTCACTGCCGCCGTCACATTTTTAATAATTATTTACTTTATCATTATCATTGTCTTTTGATGGGGTTGTCTTGCATTTTCCCTGTAGTTATGTTATGAAATTATGCTATGCAGTGGCGTAACACTGCAGGGGCCAGAGAGGCTTTTCGGCAGTTGCTAGATACTTTTACTGATCACCTTCCCTGACTTCCCTGATGTGGGTGCCCCTTTCATGGAACTCAGTATTTCCTAAGATGAGGCCCTTTTCTGATCGCCTTCCCCGATGTCGGCCCCTTTCACGGATCTCGTCGGTTGATTAGATATAGGGTCCCGTTTCTGATCGCCTTCCCCGATGTTGGCGCCCTTTGTATTTTTACGGGAGAAAATTTTCTGAAATGGGCCCCCACATCGGGATGTGCCCAGGGCCCCCACATTTCTAAATCCGGCCCTGAGTCTATCTTTGATTTACAGATATCGACCTATTGAGATACAAAAGAAAGCATTAATTCAATAACACATTAGAAAGAAAGGATTAACCTTCCGCATATGAAAATGAAATCCAATTTCTTTTAAAATAAAAAATCGTCTATGTAAGACAGGTTTGACTCTTTATCTTTAAATCTTTGCCCCGACTTTACACTTCTTAGTTTAATATTATATACGTTTTGTTTATATTCTTTTATTTCATTGATATCACTTTTTTTTCTGATAAATACTTGCGCAGCGTGTATTCGAATCCAGTACACGTCTTGATACTTTCCAGAAAATATACTTATTTATTTATTTGTTTATATCACAGGCAGTCTTGAAAACAAGGAATATTGCACGAGCATGTTGCCAGATATAATGTACCCTTCAATCTGTTAATAGCACACAGCGGAATCCGAAAAGTGTGACCAAGCGGTGACTTTTAATGTCAATGCTCAAACCTTAGAGTTTTAAGGGACGTTGCCCTTCACCTCACGTGGGTAACGTAGGCAAGAAGTTCCCTTCATTTCACGAGGGCAAGGGGGAAAGAAGTGACCTTTTGGGAATTTCTTTTATTTAAGGTGTTATTTTCGGTCCTGCTAAAAAAATATTGTTATGCTATGAAGAATAGCTGTTTTTAATATAAAACTTCAGTGGACAATTTGGGTTTTAACCATACTGTAGCAAATATTGCCCAGTTATTTTAAAAGTGTAAGTGTCCACATACATAGCCTGTCAACCGTAAGAATATGGAAAGACGAATAGCTGAATGCCCAAAAAATGTTGGGAGTGCTGTGAACTTTCTTTTCAGTAATCCGAATGATGTGCATCGGTGTTATCTGTTTATAAAGTTGTCTTAAAATTAGCATTTTAATGTCGCCTTAAGTTCAAATGAATTTTCAACAGTTTTATACATATTTAACAGCTCAAAAAAGTAAAATCTCCTCTGAAATTGACGTTTGATGTATATAGACATCATTATATTGACATCAAATCTGGATGTATTTGATTTTTACACATATACTTCAGAAATGAATGAATGCATTTGAAGACATGCATGAATGAAACGTGAAACGTGAAATTTTCTGATTATTTTAAACGATGAACTGTGATCTTCTTAACTGCTTAAAGCCTACAATGCCAGGACGGTGAAGTGTAATAATTTTTTTGTGTGCAAACTATGATGATGGAAAAAGAAGTACGAATTTTCAGACATGAAAGTAGACATGCACATGATGTAGTTTATATAAATACCATTATTTCATGAAGTAAAAGAACAGTGAAATGTATAGAACCATTAATTGGTTGATATGACGTAATTTGAATTCAAACAATATTTTGGCGATATCTCCGAACATTTTGCATAAGTCATCGGAGCCCACGGAAACAGACCGTTTGACCTATACGTTCCAACTATATATACACTACGTTCCAACTATATATACACATAGTCAGATACTTCGACCATGCAGCTCTTAGTTAATAGCTCCATGGTTCGACAGTTTCACCAACTTACGATTTCTGAAAAGTAATATAAGATTTGTTTCCCTCTTTAACAGATGGACGGATGGTATTGTCTCAAAAAAACGAATTGAGTATATGCCCCCATACTCTCCCCTCCTCATTACATATCTCTGGTACAAACAAAAACAGACAGATAAATCATACGATCATGTTTGGTGTCATATAATATTCCAAATAAGCCTAATTATTAGATTATATTCATATCGACTTTTTGTCTAAGGGAGATATTAGTCCACCGATCAGTCCAGTGGCATGCTTATTAATAGGAACATAAATATTTCTAAAAATGGGAACAATTTTCTTCATGGAAGCCGCTATTTTGTGATATTTCCCATGATCCTTTGCTATCCTAACGTTAAAGCCTTATGCAATGTTACATATTTCAAATACGTCTGGGAAAAATATCTTTGCTAGGGGAAACTTAAAACTCATGAAAATACCTTCATTACTGTCATGGCTACAACTTTTCCACTCCCATTTATTATGTTCACCACGCCGTTCTTAAAATATAAAAAACAAAAAAACAATAGAGCTAGACTTTTAGGCGCGAAACGGCCATTTTGAAAATTCGAATGTTTTTCAACACAATGATTTTTAATATTTCAAGTACATAAATTAGAAACTATGACATTTTATCGCAACATCTGAACAATATGGCTTCATGACTTCAATATTCTCGTGTGTTATAAATGTTCCTATTAATATGCCTTCTTCTTCTTCTTCTTGTTGTTGTTGTTGTTGTTGTTGTTGTTGTTATTATTATTATTTTTGTTGTTATCATTATTATTCTTGTTGTTGTTATTATTGTTGTTGTATTATTATTATTGTTGTTGTTGTTATTGTTGTTGTTGTATTATTATTGTTGTTGTTGTTATTGTTATTATTATTATTCAGGTTTCCCCTATTTCTTCAGATTATGTTTGACTATTCGACAGTTTGATAAGCAGATAAGGGTTTGAAACCTTGTTTCCCATGGCAACTGTGCTGATTGGAACGTTTCCTTTGAATTGTAGTAAGCCGTGCAATAATACCTAATTATGCATGCAGATGATGTAAAGTCTACTCATGGAAAATCCCAATTTTTGTTTTAAAATTTGTCTTAAACATTTCAAAGATATATACGGAAAATCCAAATAACTATCTTTTTGAATTCGTTTCAAATAATATGACATTTGTCAAATATACTTTTGCTTTTCGATTTTCCTTTAACTTTTAAAAGATATACGGACCCAAGGAAAGCCCAAATAACCAGACATTGTTTATGTTTAAATCATTTTAAATGGTGTATATGACAATTTATCAAATACATTAGTCGGTTCGTGGAAATGGAGAGTATAGTTCATCGTTAATGATCAAAAAAACAAACAATTGAACGCACTTAATGTAATTTTATGCTAAATTACTTAGATCGGGATACAGGTATACACCTTAGCGTGAAAATGCAGTTACTATATTGTACTGTTATAAATACACTGCTGTTTAAGAGCAATACATTTTTGTCATAAGATGATTTTTGGGAGATGGCGAAGAGGAGCAAAGACGATTTGATATGCGAGTCCCCAGGTTCATGCCGTTGATATACAACAATTTCGAAGTTGTTCATGGCAAACCAAATACAAAGCAATTTCTTTTTACACCTAAAGTATACCCTAATGAGTGTAAAATAATTACGAATTGTTGAATTATCGTACACTTTCCACCACATCTATAAACTAAAGTTTCTCTCGACGAATTGTCTTGTCAGCTAATTCTCAAACATTCAATGAGCTGTAATAAAAATAAAATACCAATTGCAATCTTTGTATCATCTGTAATCCAAATCAAAAAGAATTATTCCCATGCTTTTTTGTAAAACTTTATTTTGAAGAGCAAACTTTTAGAGCCAATTTGGTACACAAATCGGGTTGATATCAGATTCCGTTCAGGCAGTCAGGAGATATGGATTTTTAAAGATTTCCCAATTGCATTTTTTAAAGTTTTTGTATAGTATGATGAATTCGTGTTTGATGATGTCATAGAGGCATTTCCATTGCAAATGTTTAGGTATTTCTTTGAACGTTAATTGATTGTTTCTGTATGATTAAAAGCAATTTTACAAAAGTTATTTAAATAAGGTATATTTGACAATGTATATAAATACTTAACTTTCATCAATTTATTTTTCTAGCAAGTTTTACTAATAAAAAAGGATGATAGATTTGAATGAAATACATCAACTTTGTGGGAGAATGTGTTGCTGTGATGTCATACTGAGCCTTTTCCTATTCGTTTATTGACATTTTTTGTGAATCTTAAAATTGGAATATCTCCTGGTAGAGATAACAACGTGATTTTTGTACTAAATCGTTTCTACAATTTTACTCTTTCTTATGAAAGGTTACGAAAAAAACATGGGATTATTTCTTTAAAACAGTTAAAATTGAAAGACAATCGCTCGCTTCAAAAAATTCAATGTAAATTCAAACACTAAATTTTCTTATAGGTATTCTATTGACCAATCACCAATCACGCACACATTCATAACATACGTAGTTTGTATTTAATTAAAGGCCAGTTATCGTCTCTGTAACGCAGAAGTAAAAGATTTCAATTCGTGTGTTTTGATTGGTCGAAACGCAATAATAATAATAATAATAATATAATAACAAATGATAATAATATTAATAGTAATAATAATAATAATAATAATAATAATAATAATAATAATAATAATAATAATAATAATAATAATAATAATAATAATAATAATAATAATAATAATAATAATAATAATAATAATAATAATAATAATAATAATAATAATAATAATAATAATAATAATAATAATAATAATAATAATAATAATAATAATAATAATAATAATAATAATAATAACAATAATAATAATAATACTACTACTACTACTACTACTACTACTACTACCACTACTGCTACTGCTACTACTACTACTGCTACTGCTGCTGCTGCTGCTGCTACTGCTGCTGCTGCTGCTGCTGCTGCTGCTGCTGCCACTGCTGCTGCTGCTGCTGCTGCTGCTGCTGCTGCTGCTGCTGCTGCTGCTGCTACTGCTGCTGCTGCTGCTGCTACTACTGCTGCTACAACTACTACTAATAGTAATAATAATGATAATAATAATAATAAATAATAATAATAATAATAATAATACAAATAATGATAATGATAATGATAATAATAATAACAATAATAATAATAATAATGATAATGATAATAATAATAATAATAATAATAATAATAATAATAATAATAATAATAATAATAATAATAATAATAATAATAATAATAATAATAATAATAATAATAATAATAATAATAATAATAATAATAATAATAATAATAATAATAATAATAATAATAATAATAATAATAATAATAATAATAATAATAATAATAATAATAATAATAATAATAATAATAATAATAATAATAATAATAATAATAATAATAATAATAATAATAATAATAATATAATAATAATAATAATAATAATAATAATAATAATAATAATAATAATAATAATAATAATAATAATAATAATAATAATGATAATAAGACTTACAATGCGCACAAACCACCTAAACTAGGTGCTCAAGGCGCCATACAATAAATACAAAAATACAAAATAATCATAAAACAAAACAACAACTATTGAACATTGACAACAGCCTTAGAAATTAAGTAAGTCTTTGAATTATTTTTAAAGGAACTGATAGTAATGGAAGATCTGATGTAAAATGGTACAATATTGGGCCAATTAATTGTATTTAACAGGCCAATCAGCATCATTTGGAATATAATGTATACTACGCCGCCACATTTTAATGACGATAGATGGCCTTTAAAATTTCACCCGTTGTGGTTCAAGTTTTGCTGTAGGAAGCACCTGACTGTGACGTCAGACAAAGCATGGCCGGATTTATCCGCGTTGTTAATATGACTTCCTTGAGCCGAGCGATTTCCTTTAATGATATCTGTGCCAACATTGTCAGACCTATTAAAGGAGACATAAAGTCTGATACAATCATTATTTTATATGATAGAGGATACAAATCCTAACCAACTACCAAACACAGCAAGTCAAAATCTTATTTCTATCTCAAGTTATTCACGTTCGAACTTGACACATGGAGGCTGCCATTTTGTTCAATTCTGTCTTGAAATATTGTGCATGATGACATAATTTCCCCAATAGGGACATAAGGAATTTAATGTATTTCTTTATAAATGAGATTAAAGTTTTATTTTAAAATGATGTGACACAAAGTTTTAGCAGAATGTTTTGTTAATTTCATGTGTACACACGCACACACACAGACACACACACACGCGCGCAAATCCTTTACCCTAACATTAGAAAAAAACATTCTCATAACATTGAAATTTTGAGGTAGATTATACAGAAATACAAAGCTTTCCAACATCCTGCTGGGCTGATGACATCTTAATCTGCATGTTTTTAAATTAAAATGTCATCTCCCATAGTACTATTTAGTAGTATAATTAAAGTTTTAAATAATTTGAAAAAATTGTGTTAGATTGCTTAAAAGGGTATAAAACTTGGTCAGAAAAATGTGTTTTTTAATTCTATCATATGAAATAAGGATTATGCCAGACTTTAACGTTTCCTTTAATCGTCAATAAAACACTCTCCAATCATCGGAGCTAAAAGAAACAGCGAGAAGGAAACTGCAATATCGGCTAGTAGAATAGTCTGCATCTACGCGTCACATCCCGCCAAATACAAGTTACATTGCTACACGTCAGACGTGGTGCGAAATATTGATTTCGTGTTTGAATTATAATGGTCACACTTAATGGTTACTATAGAGTCGCTCTCTTCGTTCCTTTCTTTATTTTGTATTTGCAGTGTCGTGTGGTGAGATTATCGAATAACGCATTATACCGTTCAATAGGAAGTTCTGAGTAACAATAAGATGTAAACTGCAGTAGGAAGAGTTGTGAAGTCAGGAAACGTTTTTAGGCACTTATACAAACTCTTTTTATGTGAAGAAACTTAAAAATTTTTTTGGATATGTGATTGATATAACGTATAGATTGTAACCGATTAATAATTGGATATATTCTGGATTAATTTCATAAACTCGGTAGTTTTTCGTATTTTGGCCTACTTTTTTTTCTCTGGCTAGACGTTCGTTGGTATACTTACAGTCAAGCATGAATTATTCAATTAAACCATAGCCTAAGAGCCTGGCAGATATAAGCCCACCTCGAAGGGCAGCATCTCCATCAGTTTTTAGCAATTGTTTTAATGGGTTGTATTCATAAATTTACTCAGGCATATATATCTGCATATATTAAACTAATAAGGAAATGCATGTTGTTCAGTTTAGAAACAAAAAATAAAAAAGGATGGAATTGTTTTATTTTGTTGCTCCTATTAAACTGCATAAACATCCCAAATTGAGTCTTAAAGTCTTTTAGACTCTTGACGAATGCAAGGGGTGTGCTGGCTCCGGGCACCCAATGAATTTTCTGTTGTGATATATATTACGGTAAATTTTTCCGAATTTCAATGTTCCCGTTTGGTGTGAAACTTAAGTCTAGGAAAATCTCCAAGACAGTACATATGCTCTGTACACACATGCTGTTAAACTGGCGAAAAACCGTCATTTCTGGAAAATACATTTACACGAAGCCAATATAGAACATATTTCACAAAATCTTACCCCTTCTGTCCGTGCTTAAAGTTTTAAATATGTTCCGATCTACAAAGAACATCTGAATATACAGCTGTTTTAAAAGGGTATACGAAAACACTTAGACTTCAAATCAGCAGAGCGCTCCATTATTATATAGTGTAATCAAGTTACAAAAAAAATGTTATTCCAACAAATTAATTGTCAACCAAAGAAAAATTAAGGAAAGTTATTTTCCACTGAAATTTCAGGTATTGCATTGCATTATCATGCGAGACCTCGAAATGATTCTTATTTATTGTCGTTTATGTATAAAAAACCGGTCTAACTTAACCAGTAAATATGACTTTCATATGAGCTGCATGTGCAGATGTACGCATAACCTGCAACTGATTTATTTTAAAGGAATTTTAACTGGGTGACCACAATCACCCCTATAGGACAACTGACTGACTGATGCGAGGCGCGAAAAAACATATACATTTGAGCACCTTCAAAATTAAAGGATGACATAACAGGCATAAATTATATTTTTATGATGTTGTATGTTTTAGACACTTTAATTCTATCAAGGCGAAAATTCTGGTCGCCCAGTGCGTCAACATTTTGCTCACTGGGGGCCAAAATTTTGTCACCCAGTCAGAATTAAAAATTCAATTGACGTGCAATATTTGGAACCTAGTTCAAGTTGAATTTACATATTATCTGATTATGTATAAAACACTTGTCAACCCCATCTACCTTATGTTTTCACATTTTATTTATCTGATAACAACATGCAGTGTGTTTTCTCCTGGCCATGCGTGTCATTTAGACGTAGGCCGAACTGAAATTAAACTGTTAAACGCTTTATGCATGTGATTAGTTGCATATATATATTTTTTGTATATGTTTTGTGCGTGATTTTCTGAACAAAAAAAAGAAGAAAGAAGGTGAAAAAATATGAACCCGTATATGAAACGCTGTTTTAATATTTATTAAAGAATTCGTGATATCTTAAATCATTTCGTGATATCTTAAATCATTTCGAGATATCTCGAAAAACATTCGATATACCTCGAAAAACATTCGATATATCTCGAAATAATTTTGATATAAGAAAATAATTTGAGATATCTCGAAGTTTTACAGATATCTTGAAAACAATTTTAGATCTCACAAAAAGTACGTTTATTTCTGATATCCAAACTTCATTTTGTGATTTAAAAAAATCTTTTCCAGATATCCCAATTAAACTGCATGCAGTGTGTTTTCTCCTGGCCATGCGTGTCATTTAGACGTAGGCCGAACTGAAATTAAACTGTTAAACGCTTTATGTATGTGATTAGTTGCATATATATATTTTTGTATATGTTTTGTGCGTGATTTTCTGAACAAAAAAAAGAAGAAAGAAGGTGAAAAAATATGAACCCGTATATGAAACGCTGTTTTAATATTTATTAAAGAATTCGTGATATCTTAAATCATTTCGTGATATCTTAAATCATTTCGAGATATCTCGAAAACATTCGATATACCTCGAAAAACATTCGATATATCTTGAAATAATTTTGAAATAAGAAAATAATTTGAGATATCTCGAAGTTTTACAGATATCTTGAAAACAATTTTAGATCTCACAAAAGTACGTTTATTTCTGATATCCAAACTTTATTTTGTGATTTAAAAAATCTTTTCCAGATATCAAAAAGGAATTTTATGATATCAGAAATAAACTGCAACATATCAAAATATAGTTTTTGATATCAAAAATACTTTTCTGATATCAGAAATTCTTTTTCAAATATACCAAATAAACTGCGACATTTTCCAAAATAAACAACTACATATCCGAAAATCTTAGACATATCCCAATTTTTTTTTTTATACTCTAAAAAGAATTATTGATGTCAAAAATAAAAGCAGGATTTATTTTGGATATCTCTAATTGTAATTTTGATATTAAAAATTATCTTTTAGATATAAAAAATACAATTTTGGATATGTGGTTATTTATTTTGGATATGTCGCAGTTTAATTGGGATATCTGAAAAAAGATTTTCTGATATCCAAAATAAACTGCGCCATATCCAAAATAAACTGCTACATATCAAAAATTAAACTGCGACATATTCAAAATTGTTTCTTGAGATTCATTCTTTGTTCCCATTTGGAATATTCAGTACTTGATGACGCAATACCGACTAATCCTCATTGGGCGCACTGGGTGCTTGGGGTTGAATTCTCATTAAGCGCACTGGATGCTTGAGGTTTAATTATCACTGGGCGCACTGGGTGCTTAGGGTTTTATTCCCATGGGCGCACTGAGTGCTTAATCCTCACTGGGCGCACTGGCCTGTACTTTGGGTTCGGTTTAAACTCATTGGGCGCACTGCATAGGTGCTTGAGATTTAATCCTCATTGGCGAACTGGTTCGTGCTCGGGGTTTAATCTTTATTGGACGCACCTCATGGTTGTTTAAGGTTGAATCTTCACGGGCGCACTGGGTGCTTGGCGTTTAATCCTCATTGGGCGCTGGTGCTTCCATAGAGATATAAATGTATTTTCATGTTCGCACTGGGTTCTTGGGGCTTAATCCTCATGGGTACCCAGGTACACTGGGTGCGTGGGGCTTAATCCTCATCGGGCGCACTAGGTGCTTCCATACAGACAATTTGTTTTCATGTTCGCACTGGGCGCTTGGGGCTTAATCATCATGGGCGCACTGGGTGCGTAATCCTCATTTGATGCACTAGGTTCTTCCATACAAACAATGTGTATTTTCATGTTCGCACTGGGTGCATGGGGTTTAATCATCATGGGCGCACTGGTGCCTGAGGTTTTAATCCTCATTGGGCGCATTATAAGGTGCTTTCATCGGTTATACGCTAGCACGCAATGAAGATACATAGGGAACGTCCTGTCGTCGGATAGTCATGTCGTCGGCGTCGGCGTCCACAGATATTTGGTCATACGCTGACTAGCGATGAAAAGACATAAGGATAGTCATGTAGTCGGCTTCGGCGTCCTCAAATGTTTAACCTGAGCTCATAGCTTTAGTTATGAATGGTGTACATTCATGATTACTGGAAGATGATTGTTGTGTGTGCATACTAATTAGCTTATTTACATTACCATAAACATATTTGTATCTAGGATATCTCTTAATTTAAAGTGGTTGTGGTGAGTGGCGGGCGCGGGCTACAGATTGGGGGGGGGGGGTGGCAATTTTTTTATTTTTGTATGAAAAAATGCAGCAAATCATTGTTTTAATGGCGCACAACCGACGGGGTTCCAAAGGAATGCACTGGGGTATGCGTCTGAGAGGAGACTCCCCAGCTGACCCAGGAGTTTTACTCCGGCGATCTTGCAGCTATTATAGACACGATTTGAGGGAAAGTTAGGAGTTTTAAGAATGGTGCACTTAATTACCCGTCGGGAAAGTTAAATAACCTCTTTTTTAACTCGTGATTCCCTGACGAATTTGCCCACGACGTACCTGACGGGGGTTACAGGCCTCCCCGACGGAGGTCTCGTGCCCCCGGCCCCACCCTGGCGCCGCCACTGCGTATGTATGTGTCTTTGACATGGTGCACCTCTTCACACAGAACAACATTTTTGGTCGTAGACCCTGCAGTGGGCAAAGCTGGGAGTGGGGCCTTTGTGAGTTTGAGTGCATTTTTGCCATTCGGTGGCGTAAGAACCTTGAGCTGATGGAGAATGGGGGGAGCATTGTCCAAATAAGTGTATTGCGGGTCAAGTACCATTTTGGCCCGCGAATAATGAAAGTCTGATAAATTGATCTGGAAGAGTTAAATTCCCTTCACATCTTTTCATGATCTGAGGTGTGCATGAACAAGTCGGTGCAAAGACAATTATGATTGATTATGGATTGATTATTATGGATGGACCTATAATTTTAACATTTTATGTGCTGTAGTCACCCTTTTCTCCTCTCTCGACGGGCATGTCGGGCTGTGATCATCTAAAGATTTTCACCTCCATGAGGATAATCTGATAATAAGGATTTGACAAATTTAAGGCCTGAGATTATTTTTCTACACTTGAGGACATCAATTATGATGCTCCAAATGTCCAATTAATAATGATAGATGTATATAGTTCATGACATGCTCCGTGATGCCCGATAGCTGAATACAGTTTTATTATTTTCAAATAGGGCCTTTTACTAGACTGCTAGAGTGTCATGCGAACCAAACCGAATTTCAATAGTGAGTTACATTGATTTGGAGCTTCCATGGGGCAATGCACAATGGGTATACACAGTCACAGTGCAGCAGTGTGCAGGTGTGTACAGACGATTAAGAGAAATTTTGGATCGTTTATCTAATATTGACCTAACTTCATCCTATATGAAGGTTTCTGAGGACCCCTTTTCATGGTCCTACTGATCCAAGGTCAACCTCTAATCCTCTGTCGTGGAGATTTCAGGACATTTCCTAGCGTATAGCTAAACTGCATGGGGTAAAGACGTTTATTTACTATAACTTCCAGAATGATGTTCCGAAATTTTCTGATATTTCTATACATGAATATGTAAATATTTTTCGATTTTTCATTTTTTTTGTCCTGCAGTCCTAAGTGTTCAGATTTTCCAACTTTCGTGACTGCAAATTTAAAATTGAATGAAAAGTAGAAGACCACCAGCAATTTTCGGACTGATAACATCTTCTCAATTTCTAATGAGGTAGGGGAAGAGGGAGGGCGGAGGGAGGAGGGGGGGGGGGGGGGATTAGTGATATTAATAAAGATAATGTATTTCTATAGCGCAATATCACAAAAAAGTACGAATGTCCTTCACAATATATGCAATATTATATAACAAAAAACTTTAAAAGACTATAAATCAGATACATTTTTTAAACTGTTAAATATGAGTTGCCCTGTCAGCCATGTCATACTGCCGTATGCTTATAGGGTGCCCCATAATTCTGTGCCCAAGTTTCAAACATATTCCGTTGCCCTTGGTAATATCTCACTGCCAAAGTTACAGTATATCATTTTAGGAACTCGTGTTAAAATGGACTAGTTTTAAGGGGATTCGCTCCCTGATGTACACCAGCCTACCGTGGCTTTGAAAGAGGAATTAGTTGTGGCTCATTTGAATAGATTATCGGAATTTCGTATATCCAAAGAAATTGTTCTTTTGGTATCAACTTTAATTAAAGGTCTATATCTGGACGGATGCAAAACTTTCTGTTCAACCACGACTCGAACACCTATCACGAAAAAACACAATGAATATGTAAATAAACATTTTAACTTGAGCAGTATAGCTTAACCATAGTTTTTGGCTTATCGGGGAAGGGGGAGGGGGAGGTGCACAATAGTCGAGGTGAGAAAATAGGGGCACTAAAATGCACTAAGATGCACTAAAAAGGCAGTACTGCGCACACATTGCGTATATACGCGTAACGACGTGGGATCCCGTGGTCAGCTTGAGGGCCCCGGTATATGACCCAGGGGTAAAGCCCTTTAGGAGCCAACAACACACTGTTTGATGAAAAAAGAAAATTCTGACGATAAAATCTACTAGGAGAAGTCCTGCTATAGAGGTCCAAGGTGTGAAGCCCCGGATGCGAAACAGATTTTTTGTTGGTGAAGCCCCTGAATGGCGTTAAATCAAGACAGACGTGGCAAAAATTAAATTCAAGAAAACCAAAAATTAAATTCAAGGGGCACGGGACCCTCAGCCGTCGGGAAGGCCTGGATCTCGTCGGGTACGTCGTGGTAAAATATGTCAGGGAATCACGAGTTAAAAAGAGGTAATTTAACTTACCAGCGGAGCTTTCTGAGGGGCGCCAAAATCGTCCTGAGAAAAAAACTAGGCACTGGGAAAATTTACGTGTTGATCAATAACTTCTTACTAAACTATTAAACAAGTAATATTCCATTTGCGTAGTCCAAAAGCGCATGAATTTTCCAAAAAAGACCAAATTTCCCGCCATTTTCCCACCATTGGCACTCGAGCGGGCTAATGGATTTCGCGCTCGGACAAAAACCGATGCATGGCGATTACTCGTCGGCAATACTAATACCTGCTTCTGCCATGAACTGATGAAGGGCAAACAATTTTATTGAATACAGCTGGTAAAAGCTTTTCGAGAGTTTGCCAAATGCTAACAGGGGCGCAAAAATTGTTTTGAAAATATACTCTTATATACTTTTTATTCTCAATGTTGTAAATATTTTTTCTCAAAAGCTTTATTCTTACATCAGAAACATAAAAACCATTCCTAGACCTGTAGACCCCAAATAAATACACATATTGAAGTCAATGGGATCCTGCATTTAAACATTTGTTCCAAAATGATATTCCTTTTAACTAACTTCAGTTAGGAATTGACACAATTTTGAGCAATTTTCTGCTACCAAAGTCACGCCAAAAACGCTAATAGCTTCCTGGGGCTTTACCCCCTCGGCTCCTAGGACGTCGACCCTGAATTTGACACAATACGACGCAATTTTCTGCTCTGAAAATTGCGAGAAATACAGGGATTCTGGGGTTTCGCCCCAGCGCCCCTACGTGCAGCTTCGCTCAATGTGACACATTTTAAAGCCCTTTTTTGCTATTAAACTGAACCATAACAAACGTAAGGCTTTCTGCGAAACCTTTGGTCCCCACCAGGGCTTCGCGACCATCGACCCTATTTTCTTTTATATTTTCTTTAAAATTTGGGTAGCTTTCTTCAATTTTCGGCAAAATTCCTTAATTTTGCAGAAATTTTCTTCAAAGTTGTTTTCATTTTTTGTGAAATTTCCTTTTTTTCGTGTAATTTCCTTCAATTTTCGTGAAATTTTCTTCATTTTCGTTAAAAATTTTTCATTATTCGGGCAGTTTTCAGTTTTTCTTCAATTCTGGGAAAATTTCCTTCATTTTCAGGAGATTTTCTTCTTTTTCAGGAAATTTCATTATTTTCCGAAATTTTTCTTCAATATTCTTCAATTTTTGGGAAATTTTACCAAAGCAGCGCTCCGGAGGCTTCGTCCCTTGGACCCCTTCCAGGGCTTTGACGGTTCCTAGATTCGAAACACTAATTTTAAGCAATTTCCTACAATTACTTCTATGTGCCTCTTACGAGGAGCTTTTTTCAGGGGAGGGGCAGCGCCAAAATTCCCTTGTCCCAGTGAAACATGACTCACCACGCCACTGCCGACGAGTAATGCAGTGCACCATTCTTCAAACCCCTAACTTGCCCCCAAATTGTGTCTAATATGGTATGGCTGAAAAAGCTGCAACTACCGCCAGAGTGGTACTCCTGGGTCGAGGGGAGCCTCCCCTCTCAGACTCATATCCTGTGCACTCTTTCAGACCCCCGTCGGAGCCTATCGGTTGTGCGCCATTAAAACAATGATTTGTCGCATATTTTAATACAACCAGCGGCGTAGGAAAGTAAGTTGATATTGGGGGATAGATTTGATCATTTGTCTCTACAAACCTCAGTACAAAAATGTATGAGTCTCTTATCACGGTCCAAAAATTATTTGTAAGAGGTTGGTTGCAAATTTATTTGAAATATTGGTAAAATTTCCATTTCCAGAAAATTTAAGAACATTTCCACGAAAATTGAAAAAATGAAAGTTGAAAATTTTACGAAAATTGAAGAACATTTCCAGAAAAAACGAAATTAAGGAAACTTCTCGAAAAATGTTCAAAAGAAAAAATTTTACGAAAATTGAAGCCGACTTGGAATCTAACTCTTCAACAATCAAATCGTTAGATCTTCATTATTAGGAAGAGGGAGGGGGAGGGGGGGGGGGGGGCGCCTTTCCTGCTTTCTACGCCCTACAAGTTGAACTTATTTCTACTAAATACCAGGAATATCATATGTCACTTTACAATTCAATTGTAAACTGCAACAAAAACCTTTTGTTTGCAACAAAACCTTTTGTTTTTAGTGGAAACTGAATAGAGATAAAGGAATCATGGCGCTTATGGCAGTGCCATGGCTGCATGGTGAGATGATTGTACCTGAAACAAGTAGTCTTAGTATATGTGCATACACCTGCTACACTTATTGAACGCAAATAAACTATTTACTTTACGAATTGAATTCACACATGGGGCCTATAGACTACAGCTCATTGCGTTGCTATACTGCAGCGTTCTTGGTAACTGAGCCTTGGTTTTGACAAAGTACTCGACAAGACTGATGAAAATGGAAGTTGGTAGACAGTGGACATTTGATTTGTTCCGTATGACAAAATGAAGCTGTCTTTGAAAGGTATTTTAAAGTTTTGAACCTTATCTTATAACAGTGAATCGTCTTGGAAAGTACATTAGGACCCCACGTTAGGCCTATACGTTAGTTATTGTCACAACAACCACGTACACGTCAGTGGGACATTTGTTTTGTGTACGTTGGGGCCTACATGTAGGTTGTTGCAGATACCGTATTTCTAATTCTAATAATACTTAAGCAAACGTATTTTCCAAAATGCGATAACTTCACTTTCTTAGCGAACAATCTGGTGGGATCTTCACCCTCTTCATTTGATCATCAGAAGAAAAAAAAGTTCATTAATTGCCTTTTAACAGAAGAATTTTGCCAACGTAAAATCTACCAATAGTTCGTTGGTCGCCCGTTTCAACACTTTTGTTAAGTGTCACTCCAGCACATTTGTACTCAGGGCTTCTTCATTTACTAAGAGGAGGAAAAATTTCTATGTGCGGTATCTATGTGTCGTCTTTAAAATCAGCCAATAATTATTAAACCTTTTTCTGTTATAGAGCTTTTTTAACGAAAGTGAACGATAAGTAGTTGCATTTGTTTGCTTAATTCAAATCATTCTTGTACATGTCTTTCGATGATCTGAAGAAAATTCAAAATGGACCCGCCTAGAAATTGCAAACGCCATTGCAATTATTATCAGACGGTAGTCACATGACTATCATTTTCCAACTTTAACATCTTCAGTACAAACACTGTAGAGTGCGAAGAACGGACAGAGAAAGTGTGCCAAGAAACATGATTTTGCCTACGCTGGATAATATTTTGTTCGATTTTTGTTCACTGGATCGTAGAAAAGAAGTTGGAGAATTGTTTGAGTGCAAAGCTGGACACTGCAAAAGACAGGTAATTTGAAAGAAAGCTTCAGCCCGAAAACGTTGTGGAGCAACTCAGAATGAATTGTATAACTAGCATGAATAACTGTGTCATGTCGTAAATCAGAAACGACAGCAATCAGTGAACGTCAGCCAACAAGAACAAACAGATCAGTGGGGGAAGGGGGTTAAAGGCCTGACATGGGGTATATGACGAATAACTACATTAGGCCTATTATTACTCGTGATGTTGTACGTTAATATTTATGCCTTTTCATGGTATATGTACGTGAAGACTGTGACCTGTTCTTGTAAGGGTTTACCTCAAGTGAAATCTCCGTTGACTTTTCTGTACAAATTTCTCAAAATCTTAAAGTTTTTTTAAGTAACTGGTTTTCCTAACATCATATATAATCTTTGAATGTTACTGAAATTAGATTAGGCTACATCAATCCTAGTGGTAGGCTGGTGAAGTAAACAAAATTGTTTCTAGGGCCTAGTAGTACTTCTATAATGTAGAAAAAGCAAGGTTTTTTTGACAAAATTGACTCAGATCTGTTCAACAGCGTGAGAATCACGTAATAAAGTGGAGCGTACAGATCCGCTGGCTATTTTAAAGAATATACTTTTCCACGTGTTGTGCAACATTTGTGCATTTTTATAAAATAACGTAACAAGATGACAGGCTAAGAAGGGTTAGTCACCCCATGAAAGCCAGTAACACCACCACCACAAAAAAAAAAAAAATAAAAGATGCCCAGAGTTAGTAAAGAACTTACCAATGTAGACTTTGAAATTGTGAACAGAATTGGAGCTAACTACCCGCTAAGTCAAACCATTCCACTCATTAACAACTCTTGTGAAAATCTAAAAGCCGAATATCTATCCGTGAGATAGATTTGGTCAACTTCAAACTGTTACCATGTGTCACATGAGGATTAGCTGAAACATGCAAGAAATAACAGGAAGTTAAAGCATCACTACCAGATAGGAATTTAAAAACCTGAATCATATCGCCACATACTGTTCTCAACTTAAACGTGGTCAAACCAAGAATTCTCAACCTAGATTCATAAGAGAGATTTCTTATTTCGGGAATAAGTCTAGTGGCTCTTCGCTGAACCTGCTCCAAAATGAACTTATCCTTCTCATAAAAGGGACTCCAAGCCTGAATAGCATACTTGAGGTGAGGCCTGACTTAGTGGTTATACCAATTAGGAACAACCTCTCTGCCAAGAAAACAAACATTTCTTCTAATCAAACCAAGCATCTTATTCGCCCTTGCAGCTGCTAAAGCACGCTGTTTAGAAGGCTTCAGATTGCTACTAATGACAACACCTAGATCCCTTTCTTGATCAACACAACCAAGATTTGAACCATTCATGCAGTAATCAAAAGCCAAATTGCTCTGACCAAAATGAATAACTTATCAAGATTGGATGACATCTGCCATGTTTGGGACCAAGAATCTAACTTATCCAGATCTCTTTGCAACAGTGAAGAATCCCTAGCATTGTCAACAATTCTATAGAGCTTAGTGTCATCAGCAAATTTATAAATCCTGGAGCCAATGAAAACATCAATATCATTAATGAAGATTAAGAAAAGAAGCGGACCCAATACACACCCTGAGGAACACCACTTGTAACCTTCTTCCATGAGGATACTTCACCATTAACAACAAGTCTTTGTGACCTGTCAACTAACCAAGAATTGATCCAATTGGCACACTTTCCCTTCACACCAAGCGCTTTTGTTTTCATCATGAGCCTGCCTGACGGAACCTTATCAAATGCTTTTTGGAAATCTGAATAGATAACATCCACATTATGACCAGAATCAACTAGTTTAGTAACATCATCAACCCCTCTGTAACAATTGCCACTGCACCCTCACAATCCATCACGTTCTCCTTGCTTGCCCCCCTGTACAACCTTTCCAGAGCTTACCTCGCTCCCCACAACTCAATTGCTGAGTTCTTCCAGAAAAATCCTCCGGATAAAATTATCTCTTTCCTTCATCATGCTTCCCTCTACAACCATATTTAATTCTCCTCTTCCATCCCCTCTCTACTTTGTTTTTGTTTCACTCATGCAACTTCTCTCTCGATCACAGCTTTCTGACTTTTGTTCTTGAATTTCTCTCATTCTCCCCCTGTTTTCTTTCCTTCCTACCTGTGGAATGATCTGACCTCTCAGGCACAATTTGACCCTCGTTGTTGTGGTGCCGTTAAGACCTCATCAAACAAACAAACAAGAAACTCCAATAAATTAGAAACACATGACCTTTTAGGTAGGAACCCATGCTGGGACAAATCAACAAACCATTGACCAGTAAATAGTTTAGTACACCATCCTTAACAATGGACCCCATGACCTTACACACAACACTAGTAAGACTCACTGGCCTATAGTTACAAGGCAAACTGTGATCACCCTTTTTAGAAATAGGAGTGACATTAGCAATTCTTCAATCACTAGGAACAACACCAACATCAAAGCATTTGAAAAGTTAATACTCAAGGGAAGAGAAAGAACATCAGTACACTCACGTAAAACAGCAGGATGTATACCATCTGGACCAGGTACCTTACTTGAATTCAAACCCTTCAACTTCTTAGACACAACATCAACTGAAAAATCAATATCCTTAATGGATACTGGAGAGTGCACACTAAGATACTTCACAACATCATCAGCAGGGGACTCCTTAGTAAAAACAGACACAAAGTAGTCATTCAAAACCTCAGCCATATCCTTACCACTATTGATAGTAACACCACCATTATCGTGAAGGGGACCAACAACCTCCTTGGTTTTTTGCTTTTAGCGAACGAGGATTAATCTTAATTGCTCTGAACAAACGTTTTTCAAAAAGCACTTTAGTATCTCTTATCAAACGTTTTGTGAACTTTTTATAATCCTTATACCTAGAAAGCTCCGCAGGACACCACTGTGTTTATAACAATGCCGCAACTTTTCTTCTATCTAAACAGCCTGCAAACCGCCCAAGACATCCACACTGGCTGATTACGCCTGCAGACTTTCTTTAATGGGACAAACCTTTTTACACCCTCTAAAACTTTAGTTCGGAAAACATCCCATGCTTTAGAAGGATCTAAGTCACAGAGCAAGGAAGGTTATCAATATCGTCACATGCATGAAAAGTGTGGTTGAATATTCTAGAGACTCCAGAATAACCAGCATCTTGAAATTGAACAGATGAAACAGTCACGAAGAGTCATGATTGCAGAAAGTCTGGTAATACTCGCAGTAAAAAAAGTATTATTTGAAACAGAAGAAAACATGTTTTCTGTTTCTTTCTCTACTTCAAATTTATAAGAAACTTCACAAAGAAAAAAAAAAAACATAAAAATATGGCAAAGGTCGATCTCAAAGACGAACAGTATATATTTGCACAAAATACAATCATATTTACATCATGACAGAATAACAAAGCCTTTTTACAACTTTAATGATGACAGTTCCAATTGTGATTAAAGAATTCTAACCTTCATCTGGGCAAGCAAATTTCCAATCTGCCAAAATGTTCTCTTTTACAGTAAAATAAAAACCAGCAACCTTATTCTAAATGTAATTTACAATATCTTAAAAGCACAAAACGGCATATTAGACACAATTGGGTCCTTTGTATGTTTGGTATGTTTGGTTTGATGAGGTTTAACGGCACCGTGACAGTCAGAGTCAAACGTGCCAAGAGGGTGTTAAGTAAGGTGCAAAGGTTAGGAAAGAGATGATTCTTTTTGTGTCTGTTAAATTTGCCTCAAGTTAGATATTAAAGTGGTAAATTGGTCCTAATTCTTGATTATTTTAAATGTCTTCTTACTGTGAAATATGACAAAAAAGTATTTTGCCAATTCAAAAGCTTTATAGAACAAATACCAAATGGTAGCTAGACACAGCATGCGTTTGGTGATAAGTGTAATACCACCTATTGCTGTCTTAATAGCTTTACAGACTGTCCATGGTAAGCATTAAAATACCCAGAGTTGAATAGCTATTTTTAATAGTCTTTTAAGTTTGGAAATAGCTCTGATAGTTTTCAAGTTATTACTGATCAAAGTTTAAGGAACATAAATATATACATAAATATATGTTCAATTTGTGATTCATGTCTGGGCACTCAACAAAATGCTTATGTACTGTAATTCTTTTAAATTTCTTTCTAAAACTGATTAGGGTTTCCAACCTTTGGTCAAAATCATTATATAAACTACACGTTTAATAGACAATCAAAACCAAAGGATTTATGAAGGAAGATAACAGTCATCCAGCTATGCACCACAAGTCAGCATAACAATTTGCATGATGAAACATTGTAAAATTGTCATTTCTAAACAGATTTTGATAAAATTGTGCGATTTTCAAGTTTTTACTAAACTTTTAAGGACGCAGAGCCAGTGTCTCTTCATATCCATGTACCATGAAGAGGATGGCAAAAGAAGTAAAAAAGAATTATGTTTCTTTACTTCCCAAGGCAAGCAGGAGATTAAACTAATACATGAAATTGAGCAGTTTAACAATGGCAACAGTCATTCATTGCAGTATTTCCAGGAAGATTACACTATGTTACTACACCACCAGTCTCAAATGAAACCTGACCCGGACCCACTTTCATGAATCTTGCCGAAAAATGATACCATTTGCACAAATACAAATATTTATTCCATGATTCACTTATTCAAATATTTTGTTTTGTGGATCCACTTGCTTAACTCATGGAGCTATAAACTGAAAGGTCTGTGCTTAACTGCAGCTTTCTACTTTGAGAAAATCCCAGCCTGAGTTATCCTTAGCCGTTGTCAAGCTTTTCTTTACAAACTTCCCTTACCTGATGGATTGGACAATAATTTGATTATAAAAATGTTAGTAATGAAACAAAACTGAAATTCAAATACTTTGAAATGTTCAGTGTCTTTCTACATTTACTGTATGTCTTTCTCTCTTTAAGTATTAAAAACATTTTAAAATGTTAACATCTCACTTCCTTCCAATTTCCAGGCAAGCTTTTATGTCTGATTCTAAGATTTATTGAAAATGTCCTTCATGTCAATGAAGTTGAACAATATACAAGCTGTTGTGTGCACTTACATAACATACTGTAAGAAACTATTACCATGAAAACATATAATAATAAAGGTTTGGTTCCTTAAAATTATTAGGATTGAAGTTGACTCAAATTTGGAAGAAAAAGCTTTTGACAAAGTTGTATGTTTGTTATCACTAAATTGAGTGGATTGGTCCATTTCTGTTGTTGGTTGTTATGGTAACACTATTGCAGCTTCAATGGCAAACAAAGCTTGATGTAATTTTGCATACAATCTGAAGGATTTAGTATTTCTTGTATTTAATTATGAATATTATCTTTGGCATTTTACCAGGAATTCTTTTAAGAGCAGTTTTATCTATGATTGCCACCTTTAAGTTTATACTCATACACAGTAACACAACGGTCATTTTTCTGACCTGTTTGAATATTTACACAACTGATAAAACATCCAAAACGTTTGAGGAATCAGTTTATAATAACAATTTTATCATTATTATAATGTGGGCCGATTTGAAGTATGGCACAATTAATCAAATTGTGCATGAAATGCAATCACATTAACAAAAGGGGTTAGGTCATATCAGTCATGACCTTGTAATTGAAGTTGTTCCCAAATGTCTGTGTTGTAAAATTGTTTTTCTGCTCTTAAAATTGTAATTGAAACAAAGTTAAACACTACACACGGGTGGCGGAACGTTAAAAATGTTGGGGGTAGGCTAATGAGATCAGGTGACATGTTGACAACAACATTGGAGGGATTATGAGCCTGAGGTCAGGTATTGTGATGTACACATGTTCACCTAAAATTATTAGGGGTGCACAAGTCCCCCCACCCCCCCACCTTCTGGCTCTGCAGCCCCTGTTACAAGATACAAAATGACCACCAGTGCCTGTTTCTGGAAATGTTTATTTGATAAACATTATACAGGCATTATACTGCAGTGGCATAACCACAAATGTTTTTGCATGTGAGGGGTGGCAGAGAGGGGAGTGGGCTTCAACCATGACATCTGATGTCAGTGTTCAAAAAGTGTGTGTGTGGGAGGGGAGGGGAGTCCAAGGGTCATTCACCTCTGGTCCCTGTGCAGAGGCATTGAAGCCCTTCTTTTCCCCAAGAAGGATATCACATCCCTGTTGCATGTTTTCTTCTCAGTTGAGAGGTGAAATTGGGAAATTATTAACGTATATTTGGAAAAATGGAGTGGATTTCCCGATTAGCAGCAATTTTTGATGCATACTTAATTTACCAGTACAATTTTTCCACTTGTCACCGGGAAATGTTTCGGATTTTTGCTTCCCTGAGAGGTGACCCTTCCTATGTCCCTGGTCGACACCCCATACACATAGACGAACACTTTGCTTGGCTGATGACACCTTCTGCATCACATAGTGGTAGTTTTATGTGTGAACTACACTACAACATTGTAATAGGTCAAACAATACTCTCTCTCCCCACCTCCCATCCATGAAAAACTCTCTGATGCATGTTGTTAGTGGCTATTTTAGGCCTGTATGTCAATTTTTATACTGATATTGATAATGATGCACATCCGGAACTTATCTTAAAATTCAATCAATCCTTAAAATAAAAGCTCACACTCACAGTGAAACATGTACAGCCAAGCAAATATTGTTTGTTACCGATTTATTTGCCTAATATCAATACCACAGTTTCTGTGCCCACCTCACCTCCTCTAGGGCCTAAACACATACCATCATGTAGTATGAAGGTTAGTACAGTAATCTACAGTACCTTCTACAGATTCACGCTACAAAGTTTGCTGATTTTAGATAAAGGATATTGCCTGTTGAAGAAAGAAAAGCGTGTTGAAACAAAAGTCAATGGGATTTAACACGTGCTCAAAAGTAGTTACCCTAAAAATTAAGGGCAGCTACAATTACAGTATCATTATAAAGACCAACATACTGTGCATCAAAATTCATACACTTTTAATTCAATATGTTTTGTACAATCTCCCGTGGCTATCGAAATATAATTTGTTTCAGATAATGTCGAAAATTGGTAAAGACATTTCTGACCCATTTTGTTTCCGCACAGAAATGCATCTTTACGAACGTTCACGCTCGATTGGGTGGACGCATTTTAAATTATTGACAGTTTTTATTGCATAGAGTGTAAAGATCATGCGATGAGTGTGGATTGCGCTTGCATGTTTTTTCTGGTACATAAGCTTGAAGAAAATACAAAAACTAAGGTATCAGAGATGCATATTCCAGGTTACTCAGTTTTCAGGCATGACAGATTAGATACTCTCAATGGTAGAGGAGGTGGTGTTTTATTGTTTGTGAAAGATAAAGATATATATATATATATGCATATACATATATATATATATATATATATATATATATATATTTATGTGTGTATATATATATATATATTTATGTGTGTATATATATATATATATATATATATATATATATATATATATATATATATATATATACATATATACAAATATATATACATATATACAAATATATATATATATATATATATATATATATATATATATGTATATGTATATATGAATATATATATATGTATTTATTTATTTATTTATTTATATATATATATATATATATATATATATATATATATATATATATATATATATATATATATATATATATATATATATATATATATATATAAATATATATATATATGTATTCATATATATATATATATATATATATATATATATATATATATATATATATATATATATATATATATATATATATATATATATATATATATATATATATATATATATATATATATATATATATATATATATATATATATATATATATATATATATATATATATATATATATATATATATATATATATATATATATATATATATATATATATATATATGTTGTTTGTATAGATAGGACTGCTCAGTTTTCTTTTGGTTGTTCAAATTGCCTATGGTGTGAACTTATTGTTAATGGTGATGTTGGTAGTTCAGTGGTTGTTGGTGTTGTATATAGATCACCAAATTCTAATCGTGAGAACAATCAGAAATTTATTGACTGCTTTAGTTTATTGTTTTTGTGGACTTAATTTTCCAGACATTGTTTGGAATCTTATACTAGAGGTTCACATGGTAAAGATTCTCTGGAAGTTGTGTCTGACTGCTTTTTCACCCAGCATGTGTTGTTTTCAATGCATGGTAGTAAGGGTCTTGATTTGATTTTCAGTAGTGAAGAAAGTATGGTTGGAAATGTGCTAAGTAGCGGTAAGGTAGGGTGTAGTGATCATGACCTCATTAGTTTTGATCTGTATTGTTTTACAAAGGCTTATCCAGCTAATAAACTGGTTGCTGCACCTCCAGTGACATATTAATTGGCAATGCTCTAATAAGCGCCTACCCAACATTTTTTCTTGACTGGGTAACATAATTTATTTGATTTAAGTTTGAATACTTAAAATACTTTTAAAATAAGTTTTGTTACATTCTTAGCTTATTTTGTATCTGACGCTCACAATGCTTTTGTGGTGGTTATTGTGGGGCTAGTATAGAACTGGTTTACATGCTGTATGTACAATTTAGTTTGAATAGCAACAGTATGTGCCCCTCCCCACCCCCTCCTCCCCTCTCCTCCAGCATGAGTGCTTATTTTGAAGAAAAAAACTTTGGGCCTAAAAAGTTGTGCAATTGTATTTTTGTAGGTGCCCTGGGTGCTCATCACGTCAAATACGGTATTCTAAGCTGCACAGGAAGAGGAGGAGATGAAGTGGTGATAGTCTGGTGTTATATTCACATAGAAAATGTTGTCATAGAAACTCTGGACAAACTATTTAGCATTAAAATGTATGAATAAGCTTTGCTCTTTTGGAATGTTAATCTTATATCAAGTGAGCAGATCAACAAGTTAAATTTGCCTTTTAGTACTATAATAAAAAAATCAGCAATTAATAGATAATGAACAGATTTGAAATACTTTATGTACTTCACAGAATGTTCAGCTTTCTTTTCATCTTTCATCTTTTCATGTTTCTTTCATCTTTTCATGTTCATCTTTCATCTTTTCATGTTTATCTTTCATCTTTTCATGTTTATCTTTCATCTTTTCATATTTATCTTTCATCTTTTCATGTTTATTTTTCTTTCTTTTTATGTTTATTTTTCATCTTTTCATGTTGATCTTTCCTTTTTTCATGTATACCCTTCCTCTTTATGTTTATCTTTCAACTTTTCATGTTTATTTTTCATCTTTTCATGTTTATCTTTCATCTTTTTATGTTTATCTTTCAACTTCTCATGTTTATCTTTCATCTTTTCATGTTTATTTTTCCTCTTTTCCTGTTTATCTTTCCTTTTCTATGTTTATCTTTCATCTTTTCATCTTTATCTTTCATCCTTTCACATTTGTCTTTCTTTTTTTACGTTTATCTTTCATCTTTTCATGTTTATCTTTCATCTTTTCATGTTGATCTTTCATCTTTTCATGCATTTATTTTTCCTCTTATCATGTTTATGTTTCCTTTATCATGTTCATCTTTCTTTTCATTTTATTTTTCCTCTTTTCATGTTCATCTTTCATCCTTTTCATGTTTATATTTCCTCTTTTTATGTTTATCTTTTCTCTTTTATGTTCATCTTTCCCCTTTTCATGTTTATCTTTCATGTTTATCTTTCATGTTTATCTTTCATGTTTATCTTTCATCTTTTCATATTTATTTTTCCTTTTCTTAATACAGGTGGTTTGATTCCTGAAAAATGATTGCAAAATACCGGCAAGAAGTATGTTCGTTCAAGAGGTCATCACATTTCCTTGCCTCATGAAATGGGATTATGCAGAGAAGTATAGTGTGTGTAACTCCTTACACAACTTAAAAGCACATAAGGTTTGTCTTTATGATCAGTTTATATTATTGCGTCATTTTTATTTTGTTCCCTTTTTTAATTTCGAAAGCAGGGTCAATTGAAGAAGCATTTCTTACATTTTTATGTAGGTGATGAATGTGTCTAAGTGTGAGTAAAATGTTTTTTTTTATCATAATTGTTTTTCATTACTAAATAGATTATCTAAAAATTGTAAGTAATCACAAAATGACACAAACATGAAAAACAATTATTTCTCAATCATAGTAATATACATTCAAACACATTCATCACTATTTAAAGGTAAAAAAATACTTGGGTGCATTCACGACTACAATCTGTATGTCAAAACAGGAAATATTTTCTTGTTACAATAAGCAATACCCACTAAAGTAAATCCATCAAATTTAGAGATGTAATGCATGGTGTAGCCAGGGGAGGTTGTCTGGGTCCTACTACACCCTCTCCCTTCCCCCAAAAAGAGTAAAACAAGGTAAAAATTCAGAAAATATGATAAAAAGGTCAATATTTTAGGGCACCAACCTTTTTTGGAGGGGTTATCAATTAGATTAAGCCTCCAAACAATAATATCAATTTCTATTTATATACAATTTTAGGCCACGAGCGCATCTTAACCTTTGAGGACCTCCCAGATTAAAAAGCTGGCCACACCCCTGTAAACAGGGGCAAGATTACGGAGGGGGCAAAGGGGGCACTTGCCCCCCACTTTTTTCACCATAAATATGCATTTCAGCCTATGGGCAGGAATACGGGAGTCAAAAGGAACACTTGCAAAATAAGGTCACACACTTCCTTGTTTTAGTGTTGTAAACTCAATTAACTTCAATCAGCCAATCTAGGAAAATTTTGTACAATTAATGTTTTGAAAAATTTGCCCTTCCCCCTCCCCACTTTTTTTAGACAAATCCCGCCCCTGCCTGTTAATGTCAACTTAAAATTAAAAGAGTCAAGATGCGCACAAAGACTTCTGATGGTGTCAAAGGCAATCTCGTGATTAAAATGTGGCGGTGGTGTACATTTTATTCCGAAACAATTCCTCGTGGGCATATCAGTATGCATGGACATTATGTAGACCATTTTATTTCAACAATTTTAAACACATTGAAATATATTCATATTTACGTTAGAGATAACAACTGGCCTTTAAATAAAATATTAATGAATTATTTGACGTACTGTATTGTATATTTAGAAGAAAAAAATTAATCATAAGTTTCTGGTGCAATAATGATATTTCTTTTTCTGTATGTTCAGAATTAAGTCGTTGGATTTTACATATGGATCAGTTAGAGTACATAGCTTTTCAAATCAAGGGCACACTTTTTTAGCTTGTGAAAGTCTGTAGTGTTTTTAATACATTTTGAAAGTGCAAGTGCAATAGAAAAATTGAAATAAAATGGCTTTGTAAGCTTGAAACAATATTTGAACCAATTTAGGGCTCTCAGTGTACTGTGCATTGATTAAAGTGCCATGAATAAGAAATGTCATTAGTTATTTAGGATTTGTGAAGGTCATGTAAAAATTAAATTCCATTACAGATCAATTCAATCGGGAAAGAAAAATGGATTTAATTCATGAATACCAGACTTGCTGCCCTACTTTATGGGTAATAAGAATGTTAATTAATTACAAAAATGTATGTTGTACATGTGCATAGATATATTGTCACTGAGGCAGTGTGTATTTTGAAGAAGAAAAAAAAAACTACATTTTACTGTTAGATATTTTTGTCAATACAATTTTCCTCTTCAGTTTTTGTTATAATCAGGTACAGTATGAAGAGTACTACTGTTGGGCTGTAATTTCTGGGAGGGAAAAAGGGGATCTTTTCCCTCGACTTTCTGGCAGAATTAAAAAAATGACATAAGCTTGTGAAAATCACTGTCCCCCTACTTTGTAGGAAATAAGTGGCCCCATATCCCCCACTTAAAGTAATTCTTAGATATCATAGTTTGGTCATGGGCATTGATTGGACAAGCTAAAACATATCATTTATTTAACTCTTATTTTTCTTAATCAACACATTATACAGTAAGTAAGGAAATATTTGCCAAATTTGCAGAATATCAACAAGGTTGTTAACTGGTGTGGTTCCTTAATGGGCCTTCTGTAGTAAATCATTGAATAGCACTACCAGAAGTTTCAACGATTTCTGGCAAATTAAACCTACATGTACAGTAAGGCCATGCCTAAAAAATTGTTTGTTTGCTCTTACCCTACCTTATTCTCCTGGCCTTAAACTTTGTTGAATTCTCCTTCCGCCCCCGCTTTGTCATCCTCTCCGACTCTAAATCCATCCTCACTGGCATCCTCAACATGCTCTGGTCCAATCCACTCATACTACAAATCCTTGATAAACTTCAATCTCTTTCCTCCTTAGGGAAATTTGTTAATCTTTTTCTGGATCCCCAGCCATGTCAGCATCCTCTCAGAGCCACCAACAACGCTCTGTGGAATCACATCTCTCCTTCTTCTATCCAAAACTTAGACCTCCGTTTCTCCACTTTCAGCTACCTCAGTAAGACCTGGAAAGACTTTTGGAATCTCGAGGCCAGTAAGACCTTCAAACCCAAAGTTGGGACCAACGTCCCCCTGCACAGTCACAACCACAGAGATAATGTTGTTATCACCTGCATCCGCTTCAGCCACACCTCTCTCACCCATTCTCACCTACTTTCTGGCTCCCCTGCTACTCTCTGCCCTACAGTGTACATGCAACACTGATCTCTTAATCAAGCATATTGTCTTAACCTGTCCCATATACTTGAATGCCAGATCACACCTCTCCCCCTCCCATCTCCATTTTCGATCTTTTCAAGAAGAATCCTACCTCCAACTTAATCACCTTTTTCTGCAACAGCAATCTATTCCACTTGATCTAAACCTCCCTTTCCTTCCCTTCTCTGCCTTACCTTTCTCACCTTCCTTTTAGTACCTTAACTTCTTTCCCTTATTCACCTTCTCTTCTTCCTTCCCTCTATCCCTCCTCCCTTTCCTCTCTGTCCGAACTCAAGCACCTTAGTTTTTTAGACCCTCTTGGCACATTTGACTCTGACTGTCACAGTGTCGAAATATAATCAACAAACCAAATTTTACCCTATCTACTCAACAAAATACCTACCTACTCAAATAATATTTTCCTTTGGTTGTTAACGTTTTTTTTTTGCTTGTATAAAAATTTAAGTGAAAAAATAAATTGCCTTTCTACTGACCTAACTTGTTTGGGCAAGGTATTTTACAGGAAACCAACAATATTTCAAAGATGGCCCTACTCTATGTAGATGGGTGCAGGAAATGTTACCATGGCCCGCCTATAAAGGATCGTAAAGTCAAAGAGATTTCAGAGTTGTAGATAGAGTAAGTACAGTACAGCGTAGTGCTGCCATTTGGCAAAAATTTTATTGCCACACTTTCACAATGAAGAATTGAATCTGGCAACTAGAGTTCTTACGTCATGTGGGAATCTTTTAGTGGATGTAAATATCCGCCTGTAAATGTATTGAAGCTAAAAAAGCTAAATCAATCTGAGCTGTTAGGCTCATTGGGCCGGTGCTTATCCCTGGTATCCATGGCCTAAACGGATAAGAGTACACAACTCCCCCTGGACTGGACATCAGTCCATCACAGGTTAACTCCCCAGCAGTGCTGGTGCTCATTTTACAGCTGAGTGGACTGAAGCAAGTAGAGTAAAGCTTCTTGTTCAAGGACACAATGCAGTGCTTATGGAGGGAATCAAACTCGGTACCTCTCAAATACAAGCATGGCTCCTTAATGCTGAGCCACATCACCTCAAAAATGTATTGTAGGCATATCAAATATTTAAAACAGTGTAGCTTCTATACATGTACCTACAGTACGGTATGCCATCAGTGGATGAAGACATACAAGAGACTTACTTCGTTCATATCAAAGCAGTCTTCGTAAAACATTCTAGATTATTGTTTTCATATAAGTCTTGAAATCCCTGGTCTAAGCAGTTATTGAAAGATATAAATAAAGAAAAACAAAATCAAAACCTGTAAACTTGAGTTTATTGCTTTTGAAGAAATGCTAGAAAATAATAGCCTGGGGTTGAGAGTGGAGTGTTAACGAGCTTACAGTACATAAACACAAATTGGATTTGGATATTTTTGGTGGTCTTGGAAGTTGATGATAGGTAAAAAAGCTGATCTATATGTTATCATGATTGGCTTCCTCTGGTCAATTCATTCTTTGAGAAGATAGAGACTTGTATTACAGAACTATACATAATTGATGGATGTGTCTTCTCAAAAAGCTTTGTATGGAACCAAGTGTATGTTTTATGGAATGTACACAGCTTGCATTGAGGACAGACATGAGGTAATTGCTCTAACTGTGATTTATGGTCAAGTGAATCTTTATTGTATTTTTCATAGGAATGCGTATTTGAGTAAATGTTTTGTTGAACTTATAAACAATGATAGCTGTTCCAAGTTTTCAAGTCTCAAAGTTAAAAACTAGAATCTGCAATTTAGGGTTGTAACCAAGCATTTGAGATTTCATTTAAAAATTAAACAGAAAACAATGGGCCAATTAAAGGCTTTTGTTGTGGCACTATTGTTTTTAATATGAATTGTTTTAATACTTAGAACTATATGTTTTACATTGTTCAATATTTGTAATTCTGCTCTTACATACATGTTCTGTAAACGTAGTACAAACTGCAGATATTGGATATACTGTACTGCAGCTGTATGGTACATTAATCACTTTCAGTTAAGGGAGTGTATCTTCATTTGTACATGTAAGGTCAATGTTTTAGTTGGTTGACCATCATTCTTGAGTTGGAGCGATTCAAGTGAGAGGATTTGTGGAAGATGAACAAGTATTAAAGACAGCCAAACAGTGTTCATGATGCTTTAGAAGGGACACGTACGGTACAGAACAGCACCTGTCCATTCAAGTCTTTTTTTGTTTTGTTTTGTAAGTATTGATGTTTCAGGATGCAGAAGTGATGGGTGGCAGTTACTATGCATGATTTGCCAACCACCAGATAAACAACAATTGATCCCCTATTTAAACATGGTATTTTCACCTACATTATTTTATACTTCTGAATTGGTTGTGCATTTTTTTTGCAATGTTAGTAATTTCAAAAGATTTTTAGACTATATCTACTGCTGTCTCAAGGTACAACTAAGTTCCTTCCGTTATATTAGTAATGAAATGAGACAAACAGTTTGTCCTTGTCTTAATTTTGAGTGAAACCAAACATCACTTCTCAAAAAATGCTTGCATTCTTGTTTAGTTGGACTTATTGATATTTCTTATACATCTTTCAGTGTTCTTATCTTCTGCTGACTTCTAAACTTTTTAGCAATTTTCATTTACAAACCTAAACGATGTAGAGAACCCACCTTTTAAGGATAAGTGATCTTGATATGGTTATCAACTACATGTAGTCTCGCAAATTTGATTGCCGCGATTCATTTCACAAGATGAAGTTCTGCAGTTCAAGCAAAGATGTTAAACAATAGCTATTGATTTTTGTAATGTATTTTGTCATCCAAGTTTTTATATTGATTTTGTTGTAAATGCATCTACCAAAGATGCCGGGCTCTGCACTAACTTAAATGTTAAAACAGAACATGCTTTTATTAAGAGATGTATAAATATACTTTTTTTAAATGTGCGCACTTTTAAGGTCAACTATTACATTTTATGGTTTTCTTGAGATGTAAGTGTGTTTGGAAATATAGTACTGATTGATGAGTACAGTGCATTTTAGAATGGTCAGGAAAGATTGCCATTGAATAACAAATCTGTTGAGATTATGTCATCCTCATTGGGTATCTATATAATAGTTGAAGATGTACTACAGTAAATTAAAAAGAAAGAAGTAAGAAGAAGAATGGATTTATGATCATCTCGAGTGTGTAGCACTGAAATATCCCGTAGAAGTTAGTTAAAAAACACACTATTGTAAGCCATCTGGTATTGTGAAAAGCATCGTCTATTTATATGGAGGTTTAACTTAGTATACATATATCTCTGAGTCAATTGCTATTAAAGAGTTAGGCTACTGCATATTTGTTTCTTGTTGAAAGTAATATTTGCTTAACTTTAGTTCAGTGATCAAGCATGTCCATCTTATATGAAAGAGGACTTTAATAGAAACAAAATGGTGACGAAAGTATTTAAAAATCTTATTCCGTTAAGGAGATATTAAAGGATTAGTTCAGTGGTCAAGCATGTTCATCTTATATAAAAGAGGACTTCAAAAGAAACAAAATGGTGAAGAAAGCATTCTAAAATCTTATTCCGTTAAAGGATTAGTTTAGTGGTCAAGCATGTTCATCTTATATGAAAGAGGACTTCAAAAGAAACAAAATGGTGAAGAAAGCATTCTAAAATCTTATTCCGTTAAAGGATTAGTTCAGTGGTCAAGCGTGTTCATCTTATATAAAAGAGGACTTCAATAGAAATAAATTGGTGAAGAAAGCATTCAAAAATCTTATTCCATAAGGAGATATTCAAGTTTAAAGTTTGGTTTCATTTCTGTTGAAACGACTGAAATCAGACTAGTTGTAATGTCACAGCCTCAGATTCCTCAAAGTCTTAATGTATTTTAAAGAAACTTTATTTAATTTTTCACTATTTGAATTATTTTTCTTCAAATTTTCTTCAGGTCGTATGTTACAAATACCCTTCCTAGATTCAGTATTACTACTTTTTGTGACATATCCCATGGTTTATACTGTTAAGCCACAAAATTGCAGAACAAAATATGATAGAATACATAAAGACTTTGATGAATCTGAGGCTCTGACATCACAACTAGTCTGATTTCAGTCATTTCTTTACAAATGATACTAAAATTTAAAGTTAAATATCTCCTTAACGGAATAAGATTTTTGAATGCTTTCTTCACTATTTTGTTTCTTTTGAAGTCCTCTTTTATATCAGATAGACTTGCTGGACCCCTGAACTAATCCTTGAACTAGCTGAGCTTAGAAAAACAGATCAAAATGGGAAATGTCATTTTTCAGAGAACAATTATTAGGAAATATCAACATTTACTTTGTCACTTTAATTCATGACATTTGGACTAATGACACTTATATTATCTAGACTTGTATGTTCCCTTATGATCCGGGCCCCTTATAATACCAGGCTCAGGGGCATTGCCGCCGGTTCACCCCCATGTCGGCCGTCCAATCAACATTTATATGGTTAAGACCGGTATACTCATCATTTTTAAAGACTGATATTATGAAAATAAGTGCTAAAGAATTATCTGAAGATTTTAAGCTGTCCATTGAACACAAAAGGTATATAATAGAAAAACCTAAAATGGATAAACTATACTGTACCTCAAAATTGGATCTGTATTTCTTGAAGTTTTAAGACTGCTACAGAATTTCATGATTTTTTGTTTGGAAGTAAAAGAATAGAAAAGATAGTAAAAGAAGTACAGTAAGTAGAAGTAAAAGAATAGATAAGATAGTAAAAGAAGTACTGTAAGTAGAAGTAAAAGAAGAACCGGCCTATCTTAATCTGGTATATACAGTACTACATGTCCTATTTGCAGTAGTGCGTGAGAAAATTCACCAACTGATCAGTTCTTTATCACAAAATATTTGAACATTTCCAACATTTAAAGAAAATCTGTTAAAAATATGAAACCTTTTGCGAATAAATTGCTGGCTTACTTTTAACTACCAGTTTTTCTAAGAAAGACCAAATTGAAGAATCAGAAGTTTATATGGCAGTGTTAAATCGACGCCGATGATGTATGAACACACAATTACAATGCGTATTCGCTTATGATGGATAGTAACAATGCTATCACGAAACGATTAATACAACCTGGACGGGAACACATGTATGACGGACGGACAGACATAACTTTGACAACCAAGTCAATGACCACAGTGTTTGATAACCAGTTGTGGTACACTGGCTTGTCTACAGGTGTTTAATCAGTATGACTTGTAATTTTATAAAATTTTTAGAGGGGTCGTTTCTAAGAAGTGCTAGTGTCTATATCAGTATTATATTCATTAGAAGTAATAATACTAATTCCCCAACGACTGACTATATGTAATAAAACCAATGAAGTTTGCACTGTGCATTAATAAGACTCCCATGTATTGTGAATCTCATTTGAATCTTCTTGAAAAGCGTTAAATAGCTGTGTGCTTGTTTACAATTATTATGAGCTTTTATTGTTGATAGTTTCTATAGCTACCACCAAACTATTCAAATTTAGTCGTGTCATCAATTAAAACTGGAAGGCAATTTTTCATAACTTCATAGCTGATAATTTCCTGCAGGTAGAATGAATGAATAAAAGTTGCTGTAGAAACCAAATAAGGTTGCCCTGGAAATAACCATTAAAATCCATAAAATAAAAAAAAATGCTTATTGCAAAATAATGCTTAAAAGTACAAACCTGATTTGGAAATATGAATTTACATGTACTGTAGGTTAAGGTTTTTTTCTGAGATTGAAATTGTGAAATTCTTGAGGAAACAAATATATTTATCCAGATTACTTTTTATGGTCAGCTATAGTAAATGCATGGGAAAATCTTATAGAAGTGTATCATAGATAATGAATCAGTATATTCTCCCTCCTAGATAATGCCATTCTTTTGACAACAGAATACAAAATAGAAATGAGGGGGAAAACACATTACGAACTTATAATGCTATAGCTTTTACCCCACAAGTCCTGACTGTTTTCTACATTTTAATCGGGAGATTAAATTTCCTACCCTGATATACGATATTCTCTTCTTAAATCATTAACACAACTTCTTTGTGTGCAAAGCCATACACAAAGCTCCAGTGTTATGTGAATTGGCCACTTATCAGCTTGTCAGTTATTGCATACATGGAGCTTTTGTGTAAAAGTGCACTCAAGCAAATTAAGATACAACAGATTATGCTGAATGAAGCTTACTCATGCTGATGATTTGCAACCGGCAATTTTCATCCGGTTCTTTTAGCAGAAGAGGCTAAAAGAACAGGATTAAAATTTAATACACAAAAGTGCAAGATCATGAAATTCAATACAAGAAGCAACGACAATATTACAGTAAATGGAGACATTGTTGACAACGTAGAAAACTTCATCTACCTGGGTGCTGCAGTGGTCAAAGAGGGAGGAGGATCGAGTGATATACACAATAGATTATAGAAAGCTAGAAGTACATTCGTGAGACTCAAACAAGTATGGAGATAAAGCTGTATTAGCAATAATACAAAGATTAAGCTGTACAAAACCCTAGTAAAGCCTGTTTTCCGGTACGGAAGCAAAACTGGGAAAATGAATAAAGGTGACGAAAAACGTATTGACATTTTCCAACACAAATGCCTACAAAGAATCTTTAACATTAGATGGCAACAGAAAATTTCAAACAAGGAAGTACTACAAAGGGATGATATCCAACTCCTCAGCGATGATGTCAAACAAAGGAAATGGAAATTCATTGGTCACATATTAAGGCACGAACAAAATGACGACTACGCGACAGCTCTAACACGGGCACCTGAAGGAAGACGTAAAAGAGGGAGACTCAAAATGACTTGGAGGAGAACCGTTGAAAAGAAAAGAAACAAAGCAGGGTGAAAAACTTGGAACAAAACCAAGATTGCTCCAGCCTGCAGGATTGAGTGGAAACATTGTGTGGAGGATGCCACTTGGCATGAACCAGCTAAGTAAGGCAAGGTATTAAAACCTTAAAAAGGTGGTTTTATGAAAAGGGGTTGGAAGACCAGTTTTTAGTAGCTTTGGAAGCTCGTCATGAGGTATTTTACAATAGATTTATAACATAGAGAACTGTTCCCATCTTCTACTTGCCATACGATAATGTGCCAGATGGGGTCAAGCTTAGAGTTTGGTAGATGGAACTCAAGATCGTTCCAGGGATAGAATGGTTTTTACATGGACCGGATGCCAACCCACTTTTCAGCTGTATTAGATTCAAATTTGTTGTCCAATTGAGCTTAGAATAAATGTATATCTATAATTTGTATTGACTTTATTGATTGGAAGTATTTTGGAAGTTTTCTTGGAAGACACCAGGAGTGGTGAATGAAGAATTGGAAATACTGTATGAGCAGAACTCCAGACCTGCCGTGAAACATCAACAAACCAAACCAAACCAAACCAACCATATGCAGGAAACTGCCATGGGATACGATATGATATTCATGTTGAATCATGTTATTCCTGCCATTTAGTGACCCATGTCTCTGGACCACTGATTGGGACATTTGGTCATTAAATGTCCTAAGGGCCATTTAGTGACCCACGTCACTAAATTGTCCAACCAGTGGTCCAGGGACATTTACTTACCCGAGCCAGTAACTTGTGCACTAATCTAGTTAGCACATTTACTTCGTATTTACGGTACATACGTATGAATGCATGCATTGTAGGTCTGCAGAAGTAAAGGTGTTACTCGTTGTATGTGTAACCTTGTTGCATTATTTTCTGGAGTGAAATTTCGGGATAATGAAGATTTCTTTTTACGTAAAATACGCACTTGGCCAAGATTTCACATTGTTAAGTCAATTAGGTTCGGAACCTTTTCACACTTTCTATTTTCGTTTAGTTTTGACAACAAGTGCTACTTATACTTAATTGTAAGGCCTAATGTAAAGTGCCTACATCTCTCCCAACATTTCTCTGTCAAAATGTAATTATCGCGTAACCATGTTTGCATTGGGATGTATCGTAATTGTGTTCCATTCACTAAAAAGATCAATTCGCCTCATTAACAATCGCAAATTCGGGAAACTTTAATCGGCAGAAACGGAAACTTTGTGCAGTGTTAACAAAGTTAAGAAAGGTATAGGGGATCAGTTAAGTTGCCATCGATCCAAACTTTTGTTTCGAAAACGTAATTATTACATAAATTGCTTTCATTGGGATGCATGATTATTGATGCATTACACATTTAAAGTGAATATCTGTCTCATTTTCAACTGTAAATTCAAGCAATTTTCATTGGAAGATCTGAAGAACTTTGTACATAAATCATTTTTAAGTTAAGGTCACGATTTAAAGTTTGAGATTATATACTCTGACAATTCTATAATTGAATGAAGTTACCCCAAAAATATTGTCTGAAAATGTGTCAATAATTATGGTACACTTTAAATCTGATTTCAAAGTGTATGATCCAGACTATTTGAAAAGGAGATTGTACCAATAAGAAATATGGGGGCCAGTTCTATAAAAATTGAATAGATCAACTATGCCAGCACTGATTTTCAAGTTTCCTCCTAACAAATGTCAATTGAAAGTTCTTTTTTGGTGGGGGAGGGGGGGGGGGGGGCAAATTAAGCTGTTGAAATATTGGGTCCTTTAAGTTAACTGAAAATGTTTGAATGAAGACAATTTTTTTGTTTTTAGCTTGTTGTTTTTTTAAACATGTTTTTTCAGGAACTTATTTTTTCCTTTTTGTGAATTAAGCATTTCCCACCTTGCCTGCAATTATCAGCACAATTAATCATAAATACGCATAACACAAGGCTGAGTGTATGTGTATGCAACTGGATGCTACATCATGGAAATGCTAATAATTGACATTTAGTGGGCCATTTAGTGGGTCATTTAGTGGGTCATTTAGTGGGCCATTTAGTGGGTCATAGGCAAATTGCAATGCCTTAGAAAAATAGGGCCTTTTGTACAAAACTTCATATACCAACAAAGGTGAAGGGAGGGGGGGGGGGGCGAGGAGATTGGACATGGCTGACAATTGGAACACACATCCTTAACTGTAATGGCCATCTTGACACTGGCTCCACAGTATTTATTTAAGTTTAGTTTCGATCATGTGCTCATGCCCCCTTTGCCATGTTTGTTGATGTTTGCATTCAAATTTTGTGTAACAAAACCTGTCAGGTCCGGCCACGCATATCAAGATCTTTTCTTTTATGAAATCAACTGTATTTTCAATTTCCATCTGTTATTATCAACGAACTCTTCTTAAATCACAGAACTGAGTATAATCTCAAATTGTTTACTCAAAATACAATGCATCATTGGCAATGTATATGTACTATCTCTATTTTGTATTCTGTACTGTCATCTCAGCTTGCAAGTCCAAGTGCAAAGCAAGAACCTGAAGGAAATATAACTTTTCCCATAAATCCTCGTCCTACATGTATATATTCATAATCATGTTTTCTTCCATTGCCCATATGATAAGTGCCCCTATGGTTAAAGTTCGGGTGAGTCGTATAGTAGTAGGTCTACCGCCTTCCATTTCACTCTCAGTTTTGAAATTTGAAGTTAAAATCATTTCTGTGGTGACCTTGGGTCACCAAATGGCCTTTGGGACATTTGGTGACCCAGGGTCACCAAATGGCCCAACGGTTAAACTACTCTCCTCAGATTTATTGCTAATTATTGCAATGTTTTTGCACTGGATCTTGCAAACATATTTGCTTTTATCTTCTTCTTTGTTGAATGTACTAAGAAAGAGGGTTCTTATCATTTTTTTTAACATGAATGTGTAAATGTTCTAAATTTTGTTATGGTTTTAAAATATTTTTTCTCATATGTAAAATATTTTTTCTCGTATGTTGTGGTTGAATTGACCTTCGCCCCTGCGTAACGTCAGTAATCAACTGAGACATGATGACACCACCCATTGGTACACACGTTAAAATTTATACAAAAAGGCTGTAACTTCTTGTTAGAGGCCTAATTTTTCAGACATCGCTATGAAGTGAAAATCAGGAAACTTTAATTTTATATATGTGTAGTGATTTCAAAAAAATTTCCTGCAGAAAGGTCCAGAATTTAAGATTACACATTGTGATGTGAGATATAAACTCACTGTTTGACTGCCCTGAATTCATGCTTGGCAGCACCCCCACCTAAGTGAATTAACATTCACTACATGCTGGTAAACTTGCTGAAGAGGATTGAAATAAGAAAACCTGTTTCATTGACTAAAACAACCACCACCACCCCTTTCATACGCCACATCTAAATATCGTTGAGCTTCAACATCATTGATGTTCTGGTTAGAAATGTGAAAGAGTGTGGAATTCTGAGTTGAATAGTTTTTAAAATTTGTGAAAAGCTTATAAGTTATGGCTAAACAAAGTTTCATAATTTGTTAATTTGTTCGGAATTTGTGATATACTACGATGAACACATTCAAATTCAGCTACTTGTGAATTTCAGATGTCTTTTCTAAGATTCATGGTGATTCGGGGCAGTGGAATTTTTAAAGGAAATTTCACTGGGCGACCACAATCACCCTTAAGGCAACTGGTGGGAGGCGCGAAGGAACATGTAAATTTAAGCACCTTCAGGATATCAAATCTGACCTAACATGTATACACTTTATTTTATATGATGTATGTTTTAAGAACTTTTATTCTTCATACTGTATGGAAGCAGCCATTTTATTAAACTAAGGCAAAAATCCTGGTAGTCCAGTGCATCAGAATTTTGTTCACTTGGTGACCAAAATTCCCATTGGGCGACCAAATGGTTGCCCAGTTAAGTATGTTAAAAAATTCACTGATTTGGGGTGTAACAAAGTTTCATCAAATTTTGCCAATTCTATATTTCAGACAACATTGACAGAGGAATAAAATAAAAAACAAAAGCTTTTACAAAAGGTAATGAAGGATCCTTCCCCCATTATTGTCACAAATTATTGCACTATAACAGCTAAAAATTAAAAATGCTGTAAGTTGGTCAATTTTTAAATCATTTTAATTAAATATTTTGCCCTTTTTAGATCGTATCCTAAACTAATTAAGCCCGTGTTGCCTCTAGATGTCCATAGTTCCTTAAAGAATTAGTTCAGTGGTGACACAAGTCCATCTTACATGTAAGAGGACTTCATAAGAAACAAAATAGTGAAGAAAGCATTCAAAAATCTTATTCCGTTAAGGAGATATTCAAGTTTGAAGTTTGGTATAATTTCTGTAGAAATGACTAAAATCAGACTAGTTGTGATGTCATAGCCTCAGATTCCTCAGTCTTTATGTATGCTATCATATTTTGTCCTGCGATTTTGTCACTTAAAACCCATGGGATATGTCAAAAAAGTAGCAAAACTGAATCTATGAAGAGTATTTATAACATATCACATAAAGAAAGTTTGAGGACAAATAATTTAAATAGTGAAAAAATTAAATAAACTTTCTTTAAAATACAGTAACAATTGCTAAGAATGTGAGGATGAAGATGCCAACTTTCCATAATAGAATTACTACATCAGTCATTTCTACACAGATAAGACAAGAGCTTTAAACTTGAATATCTCCTTAACGGAATAAAATTTTTGAATGCTTTTCTTACTATTTTATTTCTTTTGAGTCCTCTTTCATACAAGAAAGACTTGCTTGATCACTAAGCTAAATCTTTAACGGAATAAGAATTTTGAATGCTTTTCTCACTATTTTGTTTCTTTTGAAGTCCTCTTTCATATAAGATGGACTTGCTTGACCAATGAACTAATCCTTTAATGGAATAAGATTTTTGAATGCTTTTTTCACCATTTTGTTTCTTTTGAAGTCCTCTTTCATATAAGATAAACTTGCTTGACCACTGAACTAATCCATTACATGATATTGACTAATTAATTTTTTTTCCTTTTCTTCATTGGATTTCATTGTTTGTAATGCATTTTCAAGCTTCAGCTGTATTTTCCCCTCTTTAAGAGCTCTATATCAATGCTGATGTAGATCTTACAGGCACTTATGCTTTTCCGCTATCATGAACAGGTGCTTGAAATCAATTTTGATTTCTCTTCAAATCTCGGAAAACTCTCAAGTTTATTCGATGATCAATGAACTTGAAAATTGAAATACTTGTGAGGAACGTTTATAAATGCTTTGAAGCATGGGAGGGAGCCTTTATTGTTCTTTAAAGAATGGTCAATTTGATTAGTTTTATCTAAGTGATTTAATAAATCTAATGGGAAAATGCATATGCACAAGTTATATCAATGTTTTTTACAATGCCATTCTCTTCTTTTTTTTGACAGAAATCGGATACTTATATGAAGTTGGAAGTGTCGCCATGGTGGACGTTATATATGTACCTCATGTTACAAATTACAGTGACCGAGGGTATGTGGTGGAATTTGTGCCTAATGACACAGAACAGTGCGAAAGCTGGTTGTTGTTACCAGCCGAAAACCTGTGGCCAGTATGGATCCGAGGAGTCTTGTATTTGTTGGCCATGATTTATTTATTTGTGGGGATTGCAATTGTTAGCGACGTATTCATGTGCAGTATTGAAGTTATAACGAGTAAATCAAAAACTGTTTATAAATGGGATCCTGAGAGGAAAGAAAACGTTAAAAAGGAGGTGCTTGTGTGGAACGAAACTGTGGCCAATCTCACTCTTATGGCTCTTGGATCTAGCGCCCCGGAAATTTTAATGGCAGTTATTGAATCAATTCAGAACTTAGAAAACCCACCGAAAACAGACAGCCTTGGTACTTTCACCATTATAGGAAGTGCAGCTTTTAACCTTCTTGTAATTACTGCCATTTGTATTTTAAGTGTGGAATCCCCACATACAAAAAAGATTAAAGAATTTGGTGTATTTGGAATAACATCTTTCTGGTCTATATTTGCCTACCTATGGGTGTATTTTGTAGTATTAATTAACAGTCGAGGAGAAGTGACATTAGCAGAAGCTTGGATAACTTTGGGTTTCTTTCCGTTACTTGTTTTATCTGCTTACTGTCAGGACAATGGTTGGTGGTGTCGCGTTTGGTGGAGGTTTAAGAAAGGAAGACCCCTGGTTGGATCAGATCCTTCTTCGAATTGTAATGGCAATGGCAGTCACATGGTAAGTTTCTTTATTTCAGTCCATTCACATTTAACAAAAACAAATTATAAATTCAAGAATCCAGTAGAATTATTCTTTGATTAACAGTACATGTCTGTTGCAGTTTCAAAAGTTATCGCCGGCGCAGTTGTGAATGTGCCAAGAATTTTCCTCAATTAGTTAATTAGGAGAACAGATAGCTCAGTTGGCAGAGCACGCGACTGAGATGCTGAAGTCCTGGGTTCAAGGCTTGGTCAGGTCTAACTCGTTTTTCCACAGCTATGCAGACAGATACGCCGAAAAGCATTTCGTTTGCAGCTCCTGCTCCTCCTTCATTCAGCCGTTGAGAGATTGGTTGAATGGCGCTCGCCGTCCTCCGGAGGGACGTTTAAGCCATCAGTTCCGATGTTAGGACAGTAACACCCTATCTGGTTCTCTGAATGCTATTTGAGAAGAGAACGTGAAAACACGGTGTTCAGTCACTTCTCATATCCTTCGAGTCAAGTTCATGGCGCTGATCTTGAGCTGCTGCAGGGAATTGGACTGGTGTGCAAGGAGAGGATGTAATCCTGATATTGCGTGTTATAAAGAAACTGACATTATTATTAGTCAATCAGAAGTTGTGTTAGTCTAGATAAAATAACTTTTTTGAATATTGATTTAAAATTGTCAGGATTCCATCTGCAGGATTCATTATCTGAATTGATTGAACAAAAGATCAAGAAAGCAGGGATCAATGGCAGTTTTTATCTATTCTTTGTAGAAATTTGCCAGATGTATTGTACGTCAGAACATTTTTTTTTTTGTGACTACAATTTACACAGGCTGGAAATTTTGAACTGTAGCTGGTTCTGCTTTCTTGTAAGTGGTCTGTATGGTATCATAGAAAGTAATTTGAACTTTTTTGAAAGGCTGGTGGTTATTTCAAGAAGTAGGTCTGCTGTTGCTCAAAGTTCACTATATCCATTAAACTAAGGAATCAAATGTTGAACTTTTCCCAGAATTTTTTGATACAGATTGATTTCCTTTGAAGGTCCTTAATATTGTATAGGAAGGTGAGAAGTAGGGCACTGAGTAACCTTTCAAAAAAATGATGAGCGATAAGTGCCCTGGATGCTCATCAGTCATCAGACGGTCGGTCTGACAGCTTGAGAGTTATAAAAGTCTGTCCAAATTGAATGTGCCGCGCCACAGTTTGAATTCTTCTAACACATTGGAGATTGTTTACATGATTTAAAAATGTTTTAAGACTTTAGGAATATTGATGGTGCATTCTAAGGAAGAAGTTAATGATGAGATCACCCTGTGAAATTGCAGTATTCTTAAAACATGCTTTGTGTAGGAATGACTTGACACGTTTCATTGAGTAATCAATATACTGTATGTATATACTGTCCAGTAACTATAAACATCAAGTCTATTTTAGCATCAGTGAAGACAGAATATTACTGTAAGTACAAAATTGTACATTTGCACTAATTGCTTGTTTTTTGGTTCATTTAGTTTCAAATGGAAAATCTATGGAAGATTTATGAACATTCACAAATAAAATGTATTTTGTTGGTTGTCCAGTCGAAAGAGGTGAAAATTTTGATGAAGTTAGTGAGTTCACGACAGACGTGTACTTTAAAAGATGTGGTTTTTGATACAGGTGTAAAATATGTGACGTTGAAGTAATAACACGGCTCCAAATATTCAGGTTCTTCCTTGAAATATTTTGTGTAATTGTGTCACTGTAAAATAATGATCTATGCCAAAGCACATATGAACACAATTATCAGTAAAGAAAAAGCTTCTCGGACCGTAGATTAAATATATGTTAAGTTTCCTTTGGCCGATCAACCGTCAGATGAAATTGTCAGCTGCAAAAATTATTGTTTAAAAGAAATAAAAATATACTGTAACTTCTAAAACCTGTACAACATGAAAAATTTGCCTGTTAGAATCCATCGTTTATTACATCTTGCAATTTCTACCTTACGGTGTATCTTCTTCAGATTTCAAGTGCTAATCATTCCTAAGTTTGAGATAAAATGTCTTCATTCTATGTCGTAATGAGGAAATTAATTGCCCCTGGGAACTATCAGGCAACTTTGGATACATATTTTGTCTCATACAGAATCATATGGCTAAGTAGCCTATTGATGCTACAGGCCAGTGACCTAATTCAAAAAAATTTCAAGAGCAAAATTAGAATCAAGGAAGCAGGATATTTTCATTTCTGCCACTAGTAATTCAAGACAAGGGATTTATTAATTGCGGCCCATTTCAGTTTGTTTTCTGAAGGCGATGTTAAGCATGGACGTTTGTATTTCAGGTTTTCTTTCCTCTTAGGGTCAACAGATAAAATGGATGCAAATATTTGTGTTGGGGATTTTCATTATTGTGACGGACTACTGTATGAATTTAAAAGGGTTACTTGATGGCTTTTATCCAAGCTCAATGAAGTTGTATATCATAACAGCTTCTATTTTCAAAATGGATTTCTATTGTCAAAATGGACTGGATTAAAGCACTCACATTACCACCATTATACTCCTTTTAAGGTACTTAATAAACTATGTACCAGAATAGCTAACATAATTTTTGTTTGCTATTCTGGTACAGAGTGTATTAAGCATTAAAAAAAAAAGGAGTAATGTGAGTGCTTTATTCCAGTCCATTTTGATAATAGAAATCCATTTTGTAAATAGAAGCTGTTTCATGCATGTCACGCATTAAAAGAGATCATGACATGGGCACATTTCACTTATTGGAATGAAATATTTGGACAATGTGATGATAGACAAATATATTAATTTTGTATCACAAAAACTTTTTTTTAAAAGAAAACAGCAAATGAAAAATTTATCGTCCCTCCGGTGCTCGAAAAAGTATGCAGTTTCACCTTCCCATCAATGACGTCATTGCCTGAACGACATTCCATCCATGATGTACAGCTAGTGTGTGTACCCTCAGCTATACATATATAGTACGCAATTGTCGCAGGTCTAATCATACTTTTACTGTTTGTCATCACGAAAAGTATGAATTTTGATTTCATTTGTCAAAATGCCGGTTTGATGCGTGATTGGCGGGTGTAGTAACACCAAAAGAGAAGGTTTGAGTTTTCATAGATTCCCGAAAGACTTAAGTATCCGTAAAAAATGAATTAATTTTGTGAACAATACTTGATCAGATTTTGTATGTACGGACTACAGCTATGTATGTAGTGATCATTTGGAGCCGGATTGCTTTGACAGTTTGCATGAAATGAAAGAAAGATTTGGTCTTGGCAGTCCAAGTGGCAGCAGGGAAGGGTACTTCTGCCCGGAATGTACCCCACAATCAAAAGGAAACCACCAGAAGGTCTTGGGATCAGTCCGGCATCAACACTTTTTCAACTCCAAGTCAAGTCAGTGAGTAGTAGTAGTAGTAGCAGACTACTATTAGTAGTTCCACGAAATCAATGGTGCGATCCGATAAGATTTTTCTTTGTAATAAGAGACAAAAGAACACAGAATTTTTTTATATAAATCGTAATTTCAGGTACAGGGTACTGACCATTCATTATCGGCAATTTGGAGCCTATCAACCCCAGGAACTTCATCTTCCACACCCTCTCCTGCACCACCTCTCACAGCTGCCAATGCTCAAACTGGTATGGTTGCAGACCATGTACTTCCTCTTCTTCATCACTATTTTTGTCCTCACTCCCATCAAAATTGGATGAAGACCAAGACAAATTTTAGTCTATTTCCTCTGAGATATCTTCGGGCCTTTCACACATTTCTGATGTATTTTGTATTTTATTGTGCATGCAATGCCGTCACACGGCGTACAACTGCAGTGATTCATTTTTTACACTTCTGGGTTCTGAATGTGGCATAGTTCATGATTTTGTTTGATATTTTCTTTGGGAAAAATGATTTTGTGATAAAATTTTAATATATTTGTCTTATCAAATTGTCCAACTATTTAATTCCAATAAGTGAAATATGCCGTGTCGTGACCTCTTTAAACAGGTATCAAAAAAGTTGTTTCTTAGAAAATTATTTCTCTCAACAAAAAGTCAAAAGGTCTTCTTTAAAAGGGATATCCCCAAAGTTTTTTGTAAAATTTTATTTGAAAGATTAAACTTTTAGAGCCAATTTGGTGCAAAAATCAGGTTTATATCATAATTCGTTCAGGAGATATGGATTTTTGAAGATTTCCAAATTGCATTTTAAAGTTTTTGTACAGTATGATGAATTTGTGTTTGATGATGTCATAGAGGCAATTTCATCGCAAATGTTTATGTATCTCTTTGAATGTTAATTGGTTGTTTGTGTATGATAAGAAACAGTTATTGAAGTAACTGATTAATACAAATTAAATGCTTCAAATCATAACAACAATATATATGTTTTGTTTCATATTTGGTGCAGTTAAGATGTTTGCTAATGTAAACGTTGAATTTCATTAGTATTCTTAGTGGGCGGGGCTTGATATGATTTTGCTGAAAAAGACTTGTAATCATGGTATCTAAATAATAATAAACTGGATTCAAGTCATACAAGTGATACAGATAGCCCATGGTCTGTAGATATGCCTTATTGGTTTGGTAGTAATGACATGCATATTAATGAGTAGGGGGGGCTTAATCTAAAATTCTTCAAAAATAATACATGAGTAACCATATATTGTTAATTATTATGCACATGCTAAGAGTGTTGTCAATAGGTATGTCTATTTTATTGATCTGCATCATGCATGGTGCTTGTGGCTTATGACTAAATATCCTGGAACAAATATTTCATGATATGCAATAACATGACAGTTAATACAAAATTTGCAAATCAATCAGCATATGAAAAAAGCATCGCAACCGCAAAACCGTTTGGTTCTGGTTGTACTAAATTTGTTTCTAAATTTAATCACTTTCTAATGAAAGGCTACGAAATAATATGGCAATATTCCTTTAAAAACATTGCAATATTCCTTTAAAAACATGGCCAATATTCCTTTAAAAACGTTGCAATATTCCTTTAAAAACATGGGAATATTCCTTTAAAAACATATTTCTTTAAAAACATGGCCAATATTTCTTTAAAAACATGGCAATATTTCTTTAAGAGTTTTAGTCCTATCAGGAAGATTTGGTTGAAATTTTGAAATGTCACATTTTGGTGATTAGATTTTTTTTTTTTTTTTTTTAATGTGTTAAAAAAAAAGGAATGTGTTTAAAAATTTGTCAACATTAAAATTTAACACCAATTTTGAAGCATAAGAAGTATGAATGTCCCCACTGAATGTCCTTGCGTAGAATTGTGCGAACATGTAGGGCAATCTCATGTGGGGTTTTCACTAAAAAAGCTTCAAGTGCTTACAATATAGAAATACAGTAAACATGATAAACATTTAGAGCCAGATTGGATACTTTATCCAATAGGATACAGTAAAAGCTACAAAACCTGTTTTCTGTTTAAGCATTGATCACTGAGTAACACAGTGTTGAAATTCTGAAGTATCATACTGTATTTAAAGGAATTCCTATGGTTTTTAGAAAATGTTATTGGAAAGAGCATACTTTTAGAGTCAATTTGGTACACAAATCGGGTTGATATCATATTCCGTTCAGGAGATATGGATTTTTAAAGATTTCCCAATTGCATTTTAAAGTTTTTGTACAGCCCATGTGTTTGATGATGTCATCGAGACAAATCCATTGCAAATGTTTATGTATTTTGAACGTTAATTGGTCGTTTCTCTATGATTAGAAACAATTTTCCAAAAGTTATTGAAGTAGGTATATTTGGCAATGTATACAAATACCTAACTTTCATCAATTTATTTTTCTAGCATGTTTTACTAGTAAAAAGGATGATAGATTTTAATGAAATACATAAACTTTGTGGGAGAATTTGTTGCTGTGATGTCATACTTGGCCTTTTCTTATTCGTTTATTGGCATTTTTGTGAACCTTAAAATTTGAATATCTCCTGGTAGAAATAACATATCAACATGATTTTTGTACTAAATTTTTCTAAAAATTGTCTCTTTCTTATGAAAGGTTACAAAAAAAGAACATGGGAATATTCTTTTAAAAACAAGGGAATATTCCTTTATAAACATGAGAATAATCCTTAAAAAAATATTCATGGAAATATTCCTTTATAAACATGGGAATATTCCTTTAAAAACATGGGAATATTTATTTACAAACATAGGAATATTCCTTTAAACACAAATTACATTAACAGTATAAACAGGAAGTCAAAATATTTTGTACTATGTTTCCCCCTCCCTTACCTTTGGCTTTTGAAACTTCTTGTTGGAATAATATATTAACATGCCTTTTACTTGTCCTCTGTCCTGCGATATGTACAGTTCTTGTTTGACCAGCTAATAGTCATCTAAACAGATACTGTATACTGTAGTCTTTGTGGTATCCTTTTGCTTTGTGAAAGATATCTACCCACAATCTGATGTTTGGTGTTGTTACTGATCATTTTGGTGTTGGTACTGATCATTTTGGTGTTACTGATCATTTTGGTGTTGTTACTGATCATTTTGGTGTTGTTACTGATCATTTTGGTGTTGTTACTGATCATTTTGGTGTTGTTACTGATCATTTTGGTGTTGTTACTGATCATTTTGGTGTTGTTACTGATCATTTTGGTGTTGGTTTCTGATCATTTGGATGGATCATGGAGCTCTGTTTCGGTTCATAATTCCATAAATGGATGAAGTCTGATGGGCATCTAACTCTGATTGACCTTAAGAGAATTAAAACTTCATTCAATCCCATGCGGTCAAAAGGTACATCATAATCAAGTACTAGCTCTTGGGAATAAAAAATACATTTGTCAAAAACTTTTTTTTTACATGAAGAGAAACGTAACACCATGGTCATAGCAAGAGGATTATTGTCTTTTCTTTAAAGTTATAGTGTTTCAATTTGTCACTTGTTAGGTGCGATGTTTTGAAGAGGGTGATATGCAGAGGCGAAATGCATAACATTAGCAGATTCCAGACCAGGATTATCAACTACAGACTTCAGACTTTGTATTCAATCGTTGAACAGTACTGTAGGTCAAATACAACTACCTAACAGCTTCTATTTTTAAAATGAATTTCTATTGTCAAAATGGACTGGAATAAAGCCTTCAAATTAACATTATACTCCTTCTTTACGATACTTAAAAAAAACTCTGTACCAAAAAAGCTAACAAAATTCTTGTTTATTATTCTGGTACATAGTTTATAAAGTAACAAAAAAAGAAATAAAATGGTAATGTGAAGGCTTTATTCCAGTCCATTTTGAAAATAGAAATCCATTTTGAAAATAGAAGCTGTTACCTATGGAAACAACAAAATACTGCAATCAAGTTTTCGTAGGCTTACGCTGATGAACAATATAAGCAAAAGATTTATTTGAAAATAATCACAAACTGAACTGCACTTTTGATAAGTGACTTCCTTGTTGTAATTGAACACGTACTGTACCTCAACTGCTTTTTGTAATTTTCAGAAAGACATTCTTTTTATATCGGTTATGAATGTGTGTAGAAAAGTTCTAACTCTGAAGTTTTTAGTCCAATTGATTTTTCTTTGATTTAGAGGCACAGGTAATTGGGATGAGCAGAAGGCTTTTTCCACGCTTGTTTTTTTTTTTTTTCCCGATGCGATAGCATCAGGAACCTATGCGGTCATGATGGTGTGTGTATGTATGTGTGGGTGTATGTACAGTATGTATGTGACAGCCAGCTCGTAAACTCAATATCTCATGAACGAAACATTGGAATCATGTTGTATGTGGTACACAGATTGACCATGGTCCATAGATGTGCCCTATTGATGCATAATTAATGATAGGCGGGGTTTAATATAAAAATCTTGAAATGTTTATATTTAAACAACCGCATGCCTGTTTTGTTTCATATTTGGTAAATAATGATGTTACCAGGTGTGTACATGTTCATTATGTAAAAACATTGAATTCATTAATATGCATAGTGGGCAGGGCTTAATATGATTTTGTTGAAAAGAGCTTGTAAACACGGTATCTGAAAAACGGTAAACTGGTTTCATGTCATATTTGGTACACAAGATAGCCCGTGGTCCGTAGATGTGTGCTGTTGTTTTTGAAAGTGATATTATGCATATTAATGAGTAGGTGGGGCTTAATGGAAAAATCTTGAAATGCTCTTATTTTAACAGTCACATGTCCTGTTTTATTTCATATTTATCATAATGATGTTATCTAGTGTGTATGTGTTCATTGTATTAAAACATTGACTTTCATTATTATGCTTAGTGGGCGGGGCTTAACATGGTTTTGTAAACAAATAGCTTGTAAACACGATATTTTAAAAACTGGCTTCACGTTATGTGTGGTACACAGATAGCTCATGATCTGTAGATATGCCCCAATGTAAATTTTGGTGGTGATTTTATGCAGATTATTAGGTGGTCAAAATTTTGAAAAAGTGATAAATGAGCCAGTGTATGTCCGTTTTGCATCATATTGGGCATGATAATATTGTTGGTTATTGTGTACATGCATTTGTTATCAACAAATGTCATTAATATGCATGGTGTACAGGTGTTACATAATGTGAAAGTGCTTAAGGATATAAACACCATATTTTATTTCATGAATGGTATATTGGATTTATGCCATATGTTGTATACAGGTGGGTCATGGTCTGTACATATGTTCTAATTTTGTGGTAGTGATATGTCATGAATAATAATGAGTAGGCTGGGCTTAATGATAAACTATTGAAATAGGATAAATGAGCAACTATTTTTGCCATCATACTTGCTATGATAATGTTGTTTATTATTGTGCACTTGCTAATGTTGTCAACAGGTTCTATTTTATTGATCTGCATGGTGGGTGTGGCTTAAGAATAAATATCATGGAAGAAATATTTCATGACATGGAATTACTTGACAGTTAATACAAAACTTGTAAATCAATCAGCATGAAAAAAGCATCGGAACCACAAAACCTTTTTGGTACTGGTTTTATTGATTTATTCAACACTCTTTTTATGACTTACAAATATCTGCAAAAGAAAATGAAATTAAAATTACGATATAATAATAAATAATAAATGATATACATTGAAAGGAAAACAAGGTGAACTAGAATTGTAGCACTTTGCAGAACACATACCTCCACTCCCTGCTCATTCCCTATCCAGAATACTATCTACCTAAAAAAACCCATGCCCACCAAGTTTATAACCTCAAATGATCTCTTTCTCACTGTTGATCTGTATTGCCATTTGCATTCTAAACACTTCAGGATCTACCCTCTGATCATTGTGTTCACTTTTATTAATGCTAAGCATTTTCTCTAGTGAGCCAAAATTCACATTCCATCATTTTCCTTTCATGCAAGAAATCAATTTTTTTCCTTTGATACCAGAAACCACTTCATCTCATTTTCTTAAGAGTCTAGAAAATTGATTGTTTTTAATTCTTTTCAGGGCATGAATTCATTGTTTAGCACATTCCATTGGAATCCATTGTAAAGTTTCAACTATATAAGTCTTCACAGATCTCATCCGAAACATCCCCACTCCTCAAATTCTATCCTTCTCCTGTTCCAATACGTCCCAAATTTTAATCACTTCTTCCTGAAACAGTAACAAAACCACACACCAAGTTTAATCAAAATCCAATCATCAGTTATTGAGACATTTTGATCAAACAAACAAACAGAGGCGATAACAACCTCAAACAAATCTACCTACTGTGATGTAATCAACCTGTCTACAGACCAGGAGGCCCCGGTTCAATCAACCTGGTTATCAAAGGCCGTGGACATTGACCAACTTCCGTTAGCCTGTGTTCTCGTCCGGGTCGTAGGTCTGGTACTATCATAACCGAATAATATTGTAATTGTGTGTTCAACTCTCTCTCTGTTAGCAGGGGTAGAACTAAGAACTTACAGAGTATGACCCAATATTCAAAATAAGATTTGGTTATTCTAAGATTTTTTCCAAAACTTTTTATACTTAAATAGTGGAATGGGGTCAATGTTAAATGCTCTGCTTTCATGTACACTAGTTTATGTTGCAATTTATTTTCTTTCTTTCATTTTGTATTAGAATGTTCGTGTAATAAATGGCAATTTGAAGAGACATTCCATACTTCGTGGTCCATCTCCGCAGCTTGCTGTTCTGGAAGCAGAAAAAACTCTGAGGTATGTATGATTTACTTGGTGGTTTTTTCAATCCTTTTACCCTTTATGAAATGGTGAACATCATCAACTTGTTATCAAGAAATGAAACGTCATTTGATCCGGGTCGTAAATCTCCATCAAAAATTGGAGAAAATTAAAGGGGGGGGGGGGACGGCATGGGGCCAAGCTTTACTTCTGCAAAGTTTGGGGGGACATTGTTTTTCAAAACCTTATGTACAAGTGTGGGACAAGTGTCCCCCCCAGGATTTATGGCCTTTTGAATTGATGCTCTTGCTGCTGTATGTACTACTTGGTGCCAGTCGATTCAAGAGATGATTTTTGGAATTACATGTAATTAAATTTTTGAGAACTTTTTATCATGAGGAAATCACCATCCTTTTGAAGAATGGTCCATCAATCATCCATGGGTTTTGCACAAAGTCCTCCCAAGCATATAATGTATGTTTATATTTAGGCTCAGCCAAGGACTAATCTGATTCGCATCACTGAACAGCAGTTATTGTAGCTTGAGCCCCCAGACAATTGACCTATTGTGTAGAGTGTACCAGTAGCTGGTTGTTAACAAGTGAACTGTGAATAGACTGTAAGTTAAGAGGTATAGATTACCTGTGTTGTGTATGGTGTAACAATAGCTGGTTGCTAGTCGATGAATTGTGAAGAGTCTCTCCGGTTGAATGGTGTGGATTACCCATGATTTTGAGAAAATCGAGGGTGTCGGGTTGGAGGGGTCTAAGGGCCAAAAATTCTTAATGTCTCTGGTTTTACCCATAAAATGTGAGACAGTATGACTCTAACCAGCAGTACAAGCATTCGTAGGGTTACTAAGGGGGAGGGGGGATTTAGCGTGATTCTTTTTATTTTGCCCTGCCACTTTTGGTATAGGTCTTAAATTTTAAGTCTTAATTTTTGCATGCAGTTGTGAATAAGTACAGTGGGAGGAGAGCTTATAGTTGGTTCACTTTCAACTCAACATCCGAACCATTCCTGATTTTCTTGGAGAGTCTTATTATTATTACTTTCAAGATATGAACAACTTTGTATGCAAATTTCATCAATTTCTGATAATATTTGCATATATAATTTGATAGATATTGAAAGTATTTAAGGGCAATAGCCACAATAGTCTTCTGTGCTAATTCCACAGAGAAAAAAAACAATAGCCACTCTGGTCTTCTGTCCTAATTCCACAGAGAAACAAAACAATAGCCACTCTGGTCTTCTGTGCTAATTCCACAGAGAAACAAACAATAGCCACTCTGGTCTTCTGTGCTAATTCCACAGAGAAAAAACAATAGCCACTCTGGTCTTCTGTGCAAATTCCACAGAAAAACAAAACAATAGCCACTCTGGTCTTCTGTGCTAATTCCACAGAGAAAAAATGAATAGCCACTCTGGTCTTTTGTGCTAATTCCACAGAGAAACAAAACAATAGCCACTCTGGTCTTCTGTGCTAATTCCACAGAGAAAAAAACAAACAATAGCCACTCTGGTCTTCTGTGCTAATTCCACAGAGAAAAACAATATCCACTAGCCACTCTGGTCTTCTGTGCTTATTCCACAGAGAAACAAAACAATAGCCACTCTGGTCTTCTGTGCTAATTCCACAGAGAAAAAAACAAACAATGGCCACTCTGGTCTTCTGTGCTAATTCCACAGAGAAAAAACAATATCCACTCTGGTCTTCTGTGCTTATTCCACAGAGAAAAAACAATATCCACTCTGGTCTTCTGTGCTTATTCCACAGAGAAACAAAACAAGGGTGTACATCATCTTTTAAATTGCTGAAAAACACCATTCTTTAAAGGAGACATAAAGTCAGATACAATCATTATTTCATATGATAGAGGATCCAAATCTTAACCAAGTACCAAAAACAGCAAGTCAAAAATCTCATTCCTATCTCAAGTTATTCATCTTTTATTCAATCATTTAGATGATAGAGGATACAAATCTTAACCAAGTACCAAAAACAGCAAGTCAAAAATCTCATTCCTATCTCAAGTTATTCATCTTTAAAGGAGACATAAAGTCTGATACAATCATTTATTTCATATGATAGAGGATACAAATCTTAACCAACTGCCAAACACAGCAAGTCAAAAATCTTATTCCTATCTTAAGTTATTCATGTTTGAAATCGACACATGGGGGCTGTCATTTTGTTCAATTCTGTATTGAAATATTGTGCACGATGACATAATTTCTTTAATAGGGACCTAAGGATTATAATGTCTTTCTTTATAAATGTGATTGAAGTTTTTATTCCAAAATGATGTGATACAAAGTTTTAACAGCATGTTTGGATAATTTTATGTGTACACAAACATTTCTTTGACCTTTACAAAAGAAAAACAATTTTTCATCAGCTAGAAAACTTGAGGTAGATTATAAAGAAATACAAAGCATTCCAACATCCTGCTGGGCTGATGACATAATCTGGATGTTTTGAAATCAAAATGGCAGCTTCCATGGTACTATTAAGTAGTGGTATTAGAGTTTTTAATAATTACAAAAAATGTCTTAGATTGCTTCGGGAGTTATGAAACTTGGTCCCTACATTTGTTATTTTCAATTCTATGGTATGAAATAAGGATTATGTAAGACTTTGTCTCATTTAAAAGTAGGGAAAACTCTTCAATCCTATTTGTTTAAGGAAGGGACACTTTTTAGTTGAAATGAAAAGATATATTTTGAAAGTGCTGTTTATCTTCTGCTTCATGCCTCGGTATTTTTTCTCCCTTTCTTTCTTCTTTACGTCATAAGGGCAGGTGTTTTGTAGCCTGGTAACTGGAAATCTCCTCACAGTTTTAAAATCAATAAGACAAAGTGTAGAGTCGATACCTGGGCCAAGGTATTAGTTTCTGTTCAAAGCCCGTATTGATTTTTTGGCAAACTTAACTCCAGACCTTTTCCATTTCTGCATATTATGAATTGTTAATATTTTCAAATTGTGTGACTTTGGTTTGAATGCTGGGATCAATACAAAAACATATACTGTAGTATACTAGAAAGAGATTATTTTTCTTTCACTTTCATTTGTAATTGGTTTATTTTTATTTTGAACTTTCCAGTTCCATGATAATTGCTGCATTTGCTTGATAAACTACTTAGCTAGATTAAAAAACAAAAGAAAATGCATAATTGCTTGTCATCATTTGTGAAGTAGCACATATGTTTGTCTCATTGAATATAATGACCTGCACTGTCCTTATAGGTAATTGTATTATATAAGAATTGTATTATATAAGAGTTGTATTCAAAATATTTAAAGCTGATTTACCCCATGATTTGACCAAGGCCATATCAGATTGTCAAATAAATGCTGGCTTATGTATGCATGCCCTAAGTAGGAATCAATAATAGTATGTGTGTCTATCATTGCTCACGAAATTAGGCATTCATTCAGCTTTCTGTATGATGAACCATAAGGTTTTGGTATATGGTAAATCCAACATCACTAGAAACGTTCAAAACATGGAAGTGAGTGGGACTTTGAAATACTTTTAATGTTTTTCATGTTAATATCTCTGTTTTATAATCTTGCTAAAATGTGATTTGGGTTTACCCGAAAAAGTAGGGGCTAAATCCAGACTTATGAAAAGTAGGGGGTCATGTTCCATTTGGAAAATGGAATATTTAGTTTTAAGTTATGGCTGTCATTACGCCCAATTCTCGCTGTAAATTTTCAGTTTTTTCACCTGCAAGAACCTCCATTTCTGCGGGTATGACTTTTAGACTCCGCAAGCAGCAAGTAAGAAACTCATCACAGATAATCTAGTGATTTTACGCATCAGTTATTATACACTGAACGCAAACAAAAGGAGGGTTACTGCCAGGCCAAACCAAGCGTGTAACTTGTGGCAGAGGATTGCTTGGGATTGTGAAAGGATGTTTTCATTAGTGAGTTATTTAAACTCTGGTGATTTTAAGGGCAATAGACTAAAAATTTATAGCTGGAGTTATTCATCATGTCAAAAGTGTACTATGTTCAGTAGATTGACTAAATATACATGTATGATGTAGGAGTGGAAAGGCAGCTGAACATCTTCTATGCAATTCTTTATAATTATTTTGTTAATATCAGTCGTTGAAATGTTAAAAAACTCTTTTTATAGTATCATGGTTTTCTGCAAAATTTGCATTGTATCTATAAACAAAATTCCTTGGGCAACCTTAGTTACTTTCAGGACTACCGCAAATTAATTCAGGACTACCACAAATTAATCAGTTCCTGCCTGGCAGGCATGTTGATTTGTCTATCCCTGTTAGCAACTAGCTGTATTATCACTCCCAACCAACCCGAAGCATTAAAATTACTCACCAGTTGATTGGGGAGAGTAATTCTTGAAGAATATCAGATTTTAATTTGGTTAATTTCACAGCGGGCTTCCAAGGCTAGTAATTTGTTCAATCCAAAATTAAAGATGGTAGCCCTATCCTGCTAGCAATCTAGAAAATTGCCCCACTTTCCTGCAGAATTGTTGTCATAAAAATTTCAAATTAGAATTGACATGTTTTTAAACACAGTTCTATATCGCTGCCAGTAGATACGATCGCTAATACGTAAGCTCTCCTACAGTACAGTGGTCAACAAAGAACATGAAAATTAACATCGATGCCCTCAATTTATGCCTAATGTAACCATACAAACATAAACCTTAGAAACTTATTTGAACCTAAATTTTCATGAATTTCCCTAATTATTTGCATGAAAGAGTAAAGATGGTCAATTGTATGAAAGAAATTCAGTGTCTTGTGCACAACTAATGCCAAAACAGGAGCAGATGCAACAAAAAATCACACTGCATGTTCGTTACAAGACGCGACAATTGCGTTGTTGCGCACTATATAATTGTTCATATTTGACTACCTCAACGCCCTTGTTCTTTTTTGTTAATATAAACACACACAAATTGTACACGTCGAACATAAGTAACGCGCAAGTAGGACGCACAATGCTCAAGGATGCACGGAATACAGATACACACTCAAAATAGGTCAATAATTTCATTACGCAAGCATTCTTATTGGTTGGAAATAATGCTTACATGCGTGCTACATTTTTGTCAAAACGTCACCAAAAATGTGTTAAAACTTTCTTTTTGAATGAAAAATATGTATACTTTTAGGAAAGCTTTTGAGTTATTACGATATTCACAATGCGTAAAACCAATTTAAGTTTCCGTGTGCTGATTTTCAGGTTGAAATATGGAAGTCTTTATATTGAAAGTCATTTTGCCTAAAAATTCTCCGCAAATCTTTTTGAAAACACACGTTGAAGCCGATTAACTTCGCTTAATCGTGTTAATGGATTATAATCATTTATACTGTACTTTAAATCAGAGATTCAGAGCGAAGGATTTCGGGTATAAAGATTCATACTATATCACTGCAATCCTTTGATTGTTTTTGGCACGATACTTTGTCAAATATGAGACACACCTTCTGTTGAAAACACATGATTAGTCATCTTCTTTGGCCTGGATTTAAATACCAAAATTTGTCATAGAACTGAACCATTTTGCAAGAATACTGACTTTCCTTGTATACTGTATATTGAAACACATGCATGGGAATAACACTTGTTTGTATAGTGGGGAATAAGACTTGTTTGTATAGTGGGGAATAACACTTGTTTGTATAGTAAAGAATAACCTTGTTTGTATAGTGGGGAATAACACTTGTTTGTATAGTAAAGAATAACACTTGTTTGATTAGTGGGGAATAACACTTGTTTGATTAGTGGGGAATAACACATGTTTGTATAGTAAAGAATAACCCTTGTTTGTATAGTGGGGAATAACTTGTTTGATTAGTGGGGAATAACACATGTTTGTATAGTGGGGAGTAACACTTGTTTGTATAGTGAGGAATAACCCTTGTTTGTATTGTGGGGAATAATACTTGTTTGTATAAAGTAGATATGTTGTAAAACCTGTTTTTGCTTAAGTTAATTGATTAGTTCAGTCAGTCTGAAAGCATGCCTATTAATAGTAATATTTATAACACATGAGAATATTGAAGTCATGCAGCCATATTGTTCAGATGTTGCAATAAAATGTCATAGTTTCTAATTTATGTACTTGGAATATTAAAAATCATTGTGTTGAAAAACATTTAAATTTTCAAAATGGCCATTTTGCCGCTAAAAGCCTAGCTCTATTGTTTAGTTTATCTAATATTTTGAAAACGGCATGGTGAACATATCAAATGGGACTGGAAAAGTTGTAGCCATGACAGTAATGAAGGTATTTTCAGCAGTTTTAAGTTTCCCCTAGCAAAGATATTTTTCCCAGACGTATTTCAAAATTGAAAAATGTAAATTGCATAAGGCTTTAACATTAGCATAGCAAAGGTTCATTGGAAATATCACAAAATGGCGGCTTCCATGTAGCGAAATGTTCTTATTAATAGGAACATTTATGTTCCCATTAATAGGCATGCTGCCGGACTTTCAGTGGTCAAACAAGTCTATCTTTTATGAAAGAGGACTTCAAAAGAAACAATATGGTAAAGAAAACATTCAAAAATCTTATTCAGTTAAGATGATTTTAAAGTTTGGTATCATTTGTGTAGAAATGACTCTAATCAGGTGAATTGTGATGTCACAGCCTCAGATTCTTGAGAGTTTTGATGTATTCTATCATATTTCTTCCTGTGCTTTTGTGGCTTAAAAAGACCATTGGATATGTCAGGAAAGTAGTAAAATTGAATCTTGTAAGGGTAATTATAATTTACCACCTGTAGACATTTTGAGCGAAAATAATTGAAAAAGTAAAAAAAGTTAAATACATTTTCTTTACAATACATTTAACAATTGTTAAGAATGTGAGGATGAGAGCACCAACCTTCCATAGTAGACTTACTACACAAGTCGTTTCTACACAGATAAGACAGAGCTTTAAACTTGAATATCTCCTTGACGGAATAAGATTTTGGAATGCTTTCTTCACCATTTTGTTTCTTTTAAAGTCCTCTTTCATATAAGATGGATTTGCTTGACCACTGAACTAATCCTTTTACAGGTAAATACTGTAGGCCTACTGGTGTAAATAAATAATGTATAACAAACCTAAAAGAAAGTAAAGATTAGAGATTTTAAGTTCAAATACTTCAAATTGAAGACACTTTCTAACACAATTATCAGTTAAAAGATAAAGAGTTTCCAAAAAGTAAATAGTGAATATAAGCTTCATCTCCATCTCCAACTACATAAAAAAAAACTGGCAAAACTCCTGGAATCACGCAACTAGTAACAAACTCCACACCATCAAACCCAAAGTCGGGACTAACTCCCCTCTGCACAGTCGCAACCGCAGGGAAGACATCGTTGTCATCCGCATCCGCCTCGGCCACTCTCTCTCACTCACTCTTATCTCTTATCTGGCTCCCCTACCCCTCTCTGCTTCACTTGTATCACCGATCTCCCCATCAAGCATATCTTCGTAACCTGTCCCCTATACCAGAACTCTAGATCTCTTCTCTCCTCACTATCCTCAATCTCGGACCTTTTCGAAAACAATTCTTTCTCAAACATTATCAACTTCCTCCGCAACAACAACCTCTTCAACCACATTTAACTCACCCCCTCCCTTTCTACACCTAAAGTGAAATACCACTTTCTTTTCACCAAAAGTTTTTTTCTTTCTGCTTTTCCCCCTTATCTCCCTTACAAATCTTCCATCTCCTCACTATCCTAACTCTTACACCATTATTTATTAACACCCTCATGGCACATTTGACCCTGACTGTCGCGGTGCCGTTAAACATCAACAAACCAAACCAAACCATAAACTTCATATGAAGACCTGATAAGAATAGAGTATTTTATAGAATTTCAAGTTTTAACAAGTTGAAAAACCTTCCAATTGAAGATTGAATTTCTTGTATAAAGTAATATAATATAGGACTCATGTTGGTAAGATGTCGAAAATCAAATCAGATATTAAAAATATTCATGATTTCATTCAGACATTTAATCATTAATGTTAAATGAAATGTAACAGGTATGGTACATGAAGATATCAAGTTAGTAGTTAAATAAATATTCATGTTGTAATGTTCGTCATCATTAATATGATACTATTGATTTTAATGTAAACGAATGTTGCTGCATATTTGTTCAAGATTGCATACTCGCCGATACTTTATTCTGCAGCTCTTTACGCATTGATTGAGGCATTTTGCAAGATAGTTGATAGTCGATCTTATTGGAATGTGAAATCACAAGAATTAGAATGAATTACAGTAAGTCCCAATTACAGATTATCATGGAGGATTGGTTGATCCTTACTGAAGCATGTGAAGTTTCTAACACAAGATACAATATGAAGAAAATTAATTCTTTGAAGTATGGTAGAAAGATTCCATTAAAAAGTTATTATTTTTTTTCTCATTTTGTGATTGTATCAAGGTGTTATATAACAGGAAGTAATTGAATTGAATAATTATTCCATGAAATGGGTGTGGGTATAATTGGAAATTATTGCACTTTATGTCCCTTGAAAGAATATTTTGAGATATTCCTAGTAAGCTTACTTGAATTCTGGCAGTAATTTATCTCATTATGTGTTCAATTGCAATTATGTGCAGAAAGATTATTAAACAAGTGAATTGCATATATTTCAATTTTTTTGATACCTTTAGAGAAAGTTGTACAACTTCTACAAGTCAATAAAATATCTCATTAACAAGATTATTACTTATATAGGCCCCCAATTGCTGTTATTATATGTTGAAGAAGCAAGATTTGATTCTGTGCTTCCAAAGAAAATAATGAAACGTGTTATAATTGCAGTGTGAGTTATTGTTATGGTCAATGTCTAATTATTCTGATTGTGGTAAGATTTTAAAAATTGGACAGAAATATAGTGGAGTGGTTGCTTATATTGTAAGTGTTTTTAGCTCAACATCCCTTTAAGGGATTTTGAGGTTTAGTAAGATTGTCGGGAGGGGCTGTACGTTTCGCCAAAAAAGTCACGATTTACCTGGAAAACACGGCCGATTACAGTACTCATGTAGCAAGAAAAGCACTGGGCTCAGTGAATTCACTGAGACCAGTTAACCCCTGGTCTAAAGTCCTGAGTAATGTATGTGTGCACTTGTATGGCAGTATGGTATAGCCCAGGCCTCCTCGCTTCTGACATCACTGGCGTGTAACCTAACAACCCCAGCCCACTCAAATTAACAAACCACTCACAAAAACAGGGATATACCCTCCCCAAAATATATGTTGAGCTACTACATCATTGATGTTCTAGTTTTCTATTGGCATTGCAACTGTTTATTAGAAGCTCCAAGATAACAGCTTCTATTCCATACTTGGAATTGTAGTATTCCATATGCAGGTCATAACCATTAACATACAGTACATGTAAGTGCACAATTATACCACAGAGACAGGACACAAATAGGGAATTTACCATACAGTATATGTTAGTACACATTGATACCACAGAGACAAGACATAAATAGGCAATTTACCATACAGTACATGCTAGTACACAATTATACCACAGAGACAGGACACACGTAGGGAATTTACCATACAGTACATGTTAGCACACATTTATACCACAGAGACAAGACATAAATAGGGAATTTACCATACAGTACATGTAGTACACATTTATACCACAGAGACAAGACATAAATAGGGAATTTACCATACAGTACATGTTAGTGCACATTTATACCACAGAGACAAGACATAAATAGGAAATTTACCATACAGTACATGTTAGTACACATTCATACCACAGAGACAGGACACAAATAGGGAATTTACCATACAGTATATGTTAGTACACATTTATACCACAGAGACAAGACATAAATAGTTAGTGCAATTTATACCACAGAGACAAGACACCATACAGTACATGTTAGTGCACATTTATACCACAGAGACAAGACATAAATAGGGAATTTACCATACAGTACATGTAGTACACATTTATACCACAGAGACAAGACATAAATAGGCAATTTACCATACAGTACATGTAAGTACACATTTATACCACAGAGACAAGACACAAATAGGCAATTTACCATACAGTACATGTTACTACACAATTATACCACAGAGACAGGACACAAATAGGGAATTTACCATACAGTACATGTTAGTACACATTTATACCACAAAAACAGGACACAAATAGGGAATTTACCAGATTTCTGCTTTGGCAGGAAGATGATATTACTACATTTTGTGCGCACATCTACTGTAGATGCAAAATTACAGTTCAGATAGTCATTGTATGAATTGATACCTTGTATCAATTTTGCAGATACTTGGTAAATTTCTATTTTCAAATATTTTTGGAATAAATTCTCTCCACTTCATAGCACTGATATTTAAAGAAGAAACTTTAATAGCTCAGGTGCCTCAGGCATGTGTTTGTGAATATTTCAACTGCCAGGAACACTTGAAATAGCTCAGTTATAACATGTTAAACCTTATGCAGCATTTTGCCTGTGATTATCGAGTGCAGCGCGTGTGATTGGTTCATAATCAGAATCAGAATAATAACATGACCAATATAAAGTGTTTCATTCAAGGCCATAGCTAGCCCCAATTTTATGGGGGGCAAAATATTAATGCAGTAAATGTGTGGCGCCACTTGAGTTTTGCAACATGGGGTCCAGGGGCCCACATAGGGGCTCTGGTTCCAGGGGCAAAGCCCCACAAGCTCTGCAAAATTGTACATTTTTGGGCCACTAAAATAGGTCCATTAACAACAAACAAATATGTACTCTTAGGGTATGATACTAGTCAAAAATTATAAATTCTGTCATAAAAAATTAATTGCACAATTTTGCAAATTTGAAAAACATGAAATTATAAATAAAATGCTTCAATGTCAATGTTTTGTTGAAAAAAAAAAAAAAAAAACTAACTTGAAGTACTTTCAAGTACTAGACACGTCCCCATGCAGTTATTTTGTAATCTTTTTGTTAACCTGTTGCCACCCTTTTGATGAATTAGGTTAAACAATTATGCAGGGGTCAAATATGCCAATGCTGCACATTCCGAGAACAGTACTTTTTATGCAGGAACAGTGAATTTTACAACATCACTGTTGCGGGAAACAGTGATTCTTTTTACAAGCATGTGGCATCAATGATCCAATAACGTGATCTCTGCTCCTAAAAAATGCATGTTGTCAAACAAGATTATCATAAAGATAGTTTCTTCCAGTAAGAAAAAGATTTTCCCACCTTGCCTGCAATACGCAAGGCTACTTATGCAAGGCTACTTGCACGTGTACGAGTTATACATATTTCACATATTAACCAATAAAGTAGTTGTAAATTTAGCCCATTTTGAAGAAAGAAATTAATCCTGTTTTCAGCAAATGAATTGAAACAGTGATATCTGATCCAGAACAGTATTATTTGAGAAAGTATTGTTCCATGGAACAGTGGCAAAAAGTTTAAACTTTGACCCCTGTTATAGTGAGGACTGCCCTTACAGAAAAAAAAAAAAAAACTAGCATGCAGCATGCTTGCGACAAGCTAACAATTTTTAGCTTGCTGCAATCTTGCTGCAAGGTTGGAGCAACCTTGCGCAAGGTTGCATTTTTCCCAAATACTAGCTTGCTGCAACCTTGCACAAGCTTGCAGCAAGCTTGCTGCAACCTTGCGCAAGCTTGCAGCAAGGTTGCTGCAACCTTGCACAAGCTTGCTGCAAGCTTGCTGCACCTTTGCAGCAAGCTAGTAAAATATTTGTTAGCTTGCGCAAGCTTGTAGAAAGTTTTTGCTAGCTTGCGGAAAGGTTTCTGCTAACTTGTGCAAGCTAGCAAGCTTGCATTTTTCCAAATACTAGCTTGCTGCAAGCTTGCTGCAAGCTTGCAGCAAACTTGCACAAGCTAAAAATTGTTAGCTTGCCACAAGCTTGCGACAAGCTAGTTTTTCTATAAGGGTGGACTATGGATTGGACTAGAATTGTTGGAGCGATCATGTAGGTTCTATATTATATGTTGATGGTTATGATTATGACATTAACTGCTGTCCTTATCCTTATTATGAAATTAATTGAGGCAAGATGTTCCTCGATTTTCAATTTTTTTAAGAAGGATTTAATTATCATGGTGTTCTCCAGTGCTTTGTAAAATGACAACTTTATCATCAAATGATATACTACTTGTTTGATAGGTTGGGAATAGCTACATGTATTGTGTTGTTGCCATGAGTACGTCAAGTCTATCTTTGTCCATTCAGGTAGTAATCGTAAAACTGAGTCTTCAGCCGACTTTTAGAAATTGGTTTCCTGTCATTTTTGCAGGTGTAGGTCTAAAATTGGATTTTGTGGAAATCAGTATGTCAAACAGTGCTTGTCTAACAGTGCTTGTCTAACGTCACAATATACTTTATTACAATATTGAAGGAGCTTGGATGCAGATGGTTAGAATTTCTTTTAATTGAAAATTGTTTCTATGTCTGTGAGACAGAGATCCACTTTGCAACAGATTGATATATGTAAAGAATATTTTGTGACTTTTATTTTGCTTTCTGAATTTGTAAATATTCCCATATAGGCATAGGAGCCGGGGAGCACAGGGGACACATGCCCCCCAATGTTGCAGTGACCTACATGGTGCCCCCTCAACTGAATCAATTTTTGACCATTTAACTAGTGTTGTAGCATATCGTGCACCCCCCAATGAAGAACTTGCTCCTACACCGATGGTCCCCCCTCCCCCTCATCTCCTCTTCTGTTTTTAATGGTGTGGATGCATTCCTGCATATTTGAAAATAGCCCTGACAGCCAGTTAATGTGCGTTGCTTAGAGAGCATGCAATATATTAAATGGGTAATCATCTGAAGAGATCAAACGAAAGTGAGAACTATTATATTTTATGAGTAGGGAGTCACTTTTGTTAAGTCTTTGAAAATAAATAACACTTGGAACACCACTGGTGTTTGTTCCGTTGATTAACATTTAGCTGTTCCAAACCAAACCTTATTTACCTCAATAACTTTCCATACTTACCTCATTGTTTAATCATATGAAATTCATCTTTTGAAGCTGAAGCTAATTGCTCCGCAAATATACAATGGAATCGCAAGAGTGCTCGTTTAAAGTGCTCAATCTTCATGGTGCACTCCAGCCTAATAATCTTCCCCTACCTAATAGTACATAAATTAGTTCACAAATTGTTTTGGTAATTAGTTTCAAGGATGTCTTGAAAAAGATCAATTCCACCCTTTTTGGAGTTTGTTGAACTAAAGTGCATGAAGTTGCATAGCTGAGGAAACTTTTTCTTATGATTTTAACACATTATTTGAAGGAAATCTCCTTCCTTTTACATTTTGTACAGATTTCTTTACACTTTTCTTTATTGAATTTCTTTTACTCCGAGGAACAAGAGCGCAGTTTGACTTTTAAATCTCACGGTCAAGAAATGAAATGAAAAAAGGAAGCCATGTAGATACAGTCGCGAAAAGCCGCTTATTCTCTTTTGTGCATATTCCGCCCACTCGGTTTTATAAATATTTAATGAGCTGAAACATACTATTTTATTGAAGATGATTACAGCTTCGTTATGACAAAAAATGTTATCAAATCATAGAAATTGGGAAGATAAAAGGGTTGAAGATACTATCCATAAACATGGTAAGAAAAAATTTGAGCAAAACAATAATACAAATCAGAGGAATTTATAATAAAACAAAAATCAGGAAGAAAACTGGTGTCGGAAAACGTGGTCAAAAACTACTTTTTCGGTTTTGGGCCCAAAAGTTCTTTTTATATATATATATATATATATATATGTATATGTAAAGAAAAAATTTCATATGTACAGTACTGAAATCTGTAGAAATATCGAGCGAATTCAAAGAAAGTGGGTCAGAAGTTTGATGAATTAATTACCCATGTTTCCGAGTAAGAAGATCCATTTTAAAAGATATACGATACAACGTGATTAGTCAGTTACGATCACATGGTATTGTTTACATCGGTATCGTGCACTCATATAGGAGTACTGTAGGCCTACTATAAAAGATGTGCACAAAATGGTAGGTGATATGTGACATTAAAATCATATTTTATTCACTTTGAACATGTAATTTTCAAGGAAATAACAAAGGAACATGCACTTCAGATATCATAGATATAATGTACATGAATTTCAGTTTGTAAGGAATGATATTTTGAGTGACAAAAATGTGCACTATGATGAACATGTCTGCAGTGTATGGTTTGATCACTACATGATTCGGGCATAGAAATTCATGCTACAGTAAACTGACTTCCTGCAATACAGAAAGTTGCTACTCCGTAGTTCAGTATAGAGTTATGATACATTTACTGATATTTCCAATGTATTAATACACTAAATAACAAGTGTAAAGATTTATCTATTTTTTTTGTGTTTCTTCAAAAAACACAATTTCCTTTTGTTATTTCGGTAAGATTTTCCCATAAAACAAATCAACCATAGATGTTGAGGTAATCTTGAAATGCGATATTGTGTCAGGACATTTGCAAAACTTGTACAAATTAAAGTGAATCGAGTAGGTAATCCCAGCTAACTGGTCATAAACCACTGACCCTCAATGACCTAAAAACCCAAATCACTATGTGAAAAATGCCCATTTAATAAAAATTGTTGATGTTAGAAACCTGTAACTATTGCACGAAGATGTCAAATATTTCATTAGTTGAGTATGTCTCATAAATGGAAATTGTTAAGATCCCTGAAATGAAATGCGACAAAGAATTAAGGCCTTTGCTGTATGTTCAGAAATGATAAACCTCCTAGTACTCAGTACAGTAAGTTGAGTCTGCTTTCCTATTGTTGATGTACACATCCAATTTCCAAACAGATACCTAACTGAAAAAAAACTTATTATAAGAGAAATCCGCTGTATTTTATTAGAAATCTATTTCTAACAGATTAAGAAATCTGGTAATGTTTTTTAAAATTAAGATTAAAATTAAGTGTTGATGATAAAAATTGAATAGTTTAATTCTCACTAAAGAAAGTCACACAGTTCTGTCAATAAAAATTGGTGTTTACCTTTATAACATACTGTTAAAAAAAGGTCTACTCCTACCTCTTGATACAAATTTCCAAACAAAAAAGTTTTAACCGAATGTAAATTACCAGATGCACCAAATGCAGGTCTAACATTCCTTTTACCCAAAACAAAATCATGGTTTTAGAAATGACAGCGATACCACATCCCGTCCATATTATGTTTAAAGAAATTGTTCATACAATCACATCCACTAGAATTCTCTTAACACAAACTATACAGAAAAAGCAGAATGGGGGAAAAATAAGTATATAACTGATCACTTTACTGAATCATATTATTTCCACAGATCTAGAAGGCCTACACAACAAATTTACAGTTAGGTATCTTGCTTGGTCATGATAGTGTATTATTTTATGACCTAATGCAGTAATTTCTGATCATTATATTTTCTCCCTCTTAATCCTCACATCTCCTCTCTATTCTAACGTAAACACCTTAATTTTTTAACACCCGCTTGGCACATTTGACTGACTGTCACGGTGCCGTTAAACATCATCAACAAACTTAATCTGACCATATGAGACCTGCATAATTTAACATTGTGTCGTAAGTAAGCCTAAAAAAATATGTACTTTTATTCTGCCTAGGAAAAATAGCCCATGGTCTATAGAATAATAGTGTCCTTACTTTTCTTAGTAGGTCCTGCAGTTACACTGCAAACTAATATTTTGTGTAGATTCCATAATAAGCTACATATTTAGAATGAACAATGAACTGAATTAAAAGAATGTCCTGTACTTGGCATTTGGAATATTTATAAACAATATTTAAACAAGTAAAATCACAATAAATAGAATGCTAATTAATAAAAAAAGTAAAATTCAAAAACAAAAAAACTATTCCTACCAATCACAACTCACATTTCAATATGGAATGGTGAACAGCATCCTTGACCTAAATGATGACTACATTCATGAAGATAAATAGTAAATTTTCAACTTATCATTTTCAATAATCGCTATCAGGCCCACACAAATTTAGTACTGACAGAAAACTTATAACATCGTGTAAAGAATTAACGATAAATTATTCTCCAATTCAAAGCAGGTGGGTCAAGAGTTCGGCAAATAATTGGCTTAAAAATTAAACCAATATTTCACTACACAAAACCAAATGGCATTTACGCAAAATTGGAGATAAAAAAATATGGGAAATTTGGTATCATTCGAAGAAGAATGAACCAGCTCCCACCTAGTTGTTTTCCTTTACTGCTACATCATTGTCAGGTGACACCCCACCTGATAGAACATTGTCTCATCCATGTGATCAGGTTCACAAAGACTGCAAAATTCTGAAAGTGGGCGGAGTCCTGTGTAAATTGAATGATGTCACAGCAACTCATTAACGCGAGGCTGGGAACTGACTGGATATACTTTTATCAAGAAGGTCAATTTGCTTTCTTAATGTGTGTCATTGTAAATAGATTTTAGAAGATGATATGAATACAAGCATAACAAAAGAACTAGGTATGATTCTAGGATTTCAAAGAACTAGAGTAATTTGTGTTTTTGCATTGTCACATCAAATTTATTCTGATAAATGGCTACATCATCATTTCTACCATTTTTGGTTCCGATGTGATAGCATCAGGAGCCAATGCAGTCATGATGGTGTGTGGGGTGGGGTGTATGGGTGGGTGTATATCTGTGTGTGTGTGTGACTGCCAGCTCGTAAGTGCTATATCTCAAGAACGGTACTCTGAATTAATGTCATATTTGGTACACAGATTGCCCATGGACTGTAAATGTGCCTTATTGTATTTATGGTGATGTAATGCATATTACTGAGTAGGCAGGGCCCAATGTGAAAATCTGGAATCGTTCATATTTCAACAATCACATGTCTGTTTTGTTTCATATTTGGTACGATTATGATGTTATCTGGTGTGCACATGTTCATTGTTTAATAATGTTGACTTTCATTAATAAGCATAGTGGGCGGGGCTTTATATGATTTTGCTGAATTGAGCTTGTAAACACAGTACAGTATCTCAAGAACGGTAAACTAAATTCATGTCATATTTAGTACACAGATAGCCCATGGTCCGTAGATGTGCCATATTGTTTTTAGTGATGATGTCATGCATAGTATTGAGTAGGCCGCGGTTAATGTAAAAATCTTGAAATGCTCATATTGTGACAATCACATATCTGTTTTGTTTTCTATATGGTATAATAATGATGTTAGCTATTATGAAAATATATAAAAATGTTGACTTTTATTAATTTGCATAGTGGGCGGGGCTTAATATGATTTTGTAAACAAAAAGCTTGTAAACATGATATCTGAAGAACTATCAACTGAATTCACATCATGTGTGGTAAATAGCCAGCCCATGGACTATAGATGTACCCTATTGTTTTTGGTGGTGATGCCATGCATATTAATAAGTGGGCGGGGCTTAATGTGAAAATTTTGAAAAAGGGATAAGTGAGCAACTGTATGTCCATTTTGCATCATACTGGGCATGATAATATTGTTGGTTATTGTGTACATAATTATGTTATCATTAGATGTCATTGATACACATGGTGAGCGTGGCTTAATCATATGTGAAAGTGTTAAACATGTAAACACCATCTCATAAACGGTGTATCAGATTTATGCCATATGTGGTACACAGATGGGTTATGGTCTGTACATATGTTCTAGTGTTGTGGTAGTAATGTCATGAATATTAATGAGTAGGCGTAGCGTACTGAAAAAAAACATGAAATATGATAAATGAGCAACCGGTTTTGCATCATACTTGCTATAATAATGTTGTTAGTTATTGTGCAAATACTAATGTTGTCAACCTTTTTATTGATCTGCATGGTGGGTGTGACTTATGATTGAATATCAGGGAACAAATATATTATGATATTCAATGACATGACAGTTGATACAAAACTTACAAATCAATCAGCATAAAAAAAAAGCATCGGAATTAAAAAACCTTTTGGTTCTCTTTTCATAGAATTATTAAGATAAGTCTCATGTATTGTTTGGTTTCAGCAGCTATAATTGTGATAACTAGAAGCAACAGTTTACTTTTAGTTGATAAATTAGGAATTACTCCCCTTCGACCTCCGGTGCGTGAAAGTTGGCCTCTCCTTTGATCTCCGCATCCTCACCGATCTACGAAACTCTTGCTTCCATTCCATCTGCTCTCTCTCCTTCACTAACCTCTTCAATCTCAACAAACGCATCCCCTTACCTTTTGGAATTCTGATGCACTCCCACTTCTCCAAAGCCAACATCAACATTTTCTCGTTTGCCAGACACACCATTCTGCCTACACCCACCTGGACTCTTCATCCCCCTCCCCTCAAGTTTTACCTTGGTCTTTCTTCCTTCACAAAAGCTCTCCACAACCCAGCCTTCTTTCACTCCAAATACTGCCAACTCAGTAGACATTTTCATGACTACTCCTTCCTCTTCATCAACAGCTCCACATGGGAAGGCTCCTCTGCAGCCTCCGCCACCTGTTCTGGCCTCATTCTCTCTTCAAGGTTACCGGACGGCACCTCTATCTGTTCTGCCGAGTTGAAAGCCATCCTCCTAGCCTTCAACTTCATAGAACTCTCTTTCTGCCCCATTTCGTCTTCTTCTCTGACTCTAAATCCATCCTCACTGGCATCCTCAACATGTTCTGGCCCAACCCTCTCATTTTACAAATCCTCAGTAAACTCAACACTCTTTCCCCTTAGGAAAGAAACTTATCTTTTTCTGGATTCCCAGCCATGTTGGCATCCCTGGCAACAAGAGAGCCGACAGACCTTCCAACAAAGCTCTGTCAAATAACATCTCTGCTTTTCCTATTCCACACTCGGACCTCTGTCTTTCCATCTCCAACTAAATCTACAAAACCTGGCAAAACTCCTGGAATTACGAAACCAGTAATAAACTCCACACCATCAAACCCAAAGTCTGGACCAACACCCGTCTGCATAGTCACAACCGCAGGGAAGACATCGTTGTCACCTGCATCCGCCTCGGCCACTCCTGTGTTACTCAATCCCATCTCTTATCCGGCTCCCCTGCCCCTCTCTGCCCCACTTGCAACACTGATTTCTCCATCAAGCATATTTTCTTAACCTGTCCCCTATACCAGAACCCCAGATCTCTTTTCTCCTTACTCTCAGATGTATTCGAAAACAATTCTTCCTCAAACTTAAACATCATCAACTTCCTCTGCAACAACAACCTCTTCCACCACATATAATCTCCTCCCCTCCTCCCTTTCAACACCTTACCTTCAACACCCCTTTCTTTTCACCTAAATTTTTCTCCTACATTGAGCCTTTCCCCTTTAATCTCCCTTACAAACCTTCCATCCTTCACTATCTTAACACCATAATTTGTTAACACCCTCTTGGCACATTTGACTCTGACTGTCGCGGTGCCATTAAACATCAACAAACCAAACCATAAATGATGAAAATAGCAATGAATCCCATCAAGTCAGTAAGAATTCATCCTTTACTATAGCTGTTTGCATTTACTGACCTAATTTGTTCATGAAACTGCAAATTTATTATGTTATCTATATAACACCTCTGTATTTTGTAATCATTGTTTTTAGTCCTTTCTATCCAATTTGAAGAAAAACATTTGACTTTGTCACCATACCCGTAAACAAGTTAAAAAGAAAAGTCAGCAGTGACTGATTTGTATCAATAAATTTTGCGGAATTTTACATTGATTTTGGATTGCATTGTACTGTACCTTTTACAGCACAAATTTTGTGACGTTTAGGAAACAATGAGAGGTGCACTGGCTCAGTGGTTAAGGAGTCATGCTCGTATTCAAAAGGTACCGAATGCGATTCCCGTCTCGAGTGCTGCATTGTGTCCTTGAGCAAGCCACTTTGCTCTACTTGCTTCAGTCCACTCAGCTGTAAAATGAGTACCAGCACTGCTGGGGAGTTGATCCAAGGGGATACTGTTGAACCATTGAAAGTGGGGATAAGCACCGGCTCTATGAGCCTGATGGCTCGGATAGATTTAGCTTTGGAACTAGGTGAGCTTTCTAGAAATATTTGAAGGCTCTTTCCCATGAGAAATCAATAAGATTTTTTAAATGTAGCTAGTGCTTAGACATACAGTAGTTGTATCTCTAAACACTTGTGTAGTTGTTTATGGTCGATTCAGCATTTTTCTGACATTGATTTGATTAGTAGTATATTGGTTTTTCATCAGAGAGAGGTACAAATTTCAAGCTGACTAGAAAATCATGACTTTTAGAGTTACCAGCTTCCTTTGAATAGTTATTTATGACAAAGTATTGATTACTATTCAGGTATAGTTTAAAAACAACTATTTCTTGTTGCAGTTATAAGTTAAAGTGTTGTATGTTCCTTGATTTATGGGATGTTAAACTTGAGACTAATGTCTCTGTTTAAGTGATGATCAGTACCTTAGATCATACCTTGATGTATATACCAATTGATCAACTGATGAATAAGTTACTTTACATGAATGTTCTTTTGGATCATAAGATATATGTGCATTACCTCATCACAATGATGAGGTTATTGATTTCTGTCACCTTTTGTTGGCTCGATCAATAATGCACCTTTAAGCTTGCTGTAAACTGATGTGGTGCATAACAGACCTACAGAATTTGTCTGGATGTTTATGGAACACTGAAAAGTAATATGTATGTGGGTGTGAATATGATTGAGTGGGAACTGAATTGAAGGGGAGATTTCTAGTGCAACATTATTCTTAGAAAGGACACATTTCCAAAGCAGTTTCAATCAATGTATTTTGGTAGTCTCATTTTCCAAAAAAACAAATCTAATGTGATGCACATGTCTGTTTTTGATTCAAATTTAACATTTTTGCCTTTGTTGGTCTGTTTGTTTGTTTGTTTGTCATCAAGATTAAGAACTGATGAATGGATTTAGATTAAATTTGGTGTGGTTTTGTTACTGCTTAAGGAAGAAGTGATTAAAATTTGAAAATTTGAACACTGGGAAGGGTGCAAATAGAAGAGTGGGGACATTTAAAGAATTCATTAGAATATCTCAAGAACTGATGATTGGATTTGGATTAAAGTTTATGTGTGGTTTTATTATTGCAGACAGAACAAGGGATTTAAATTTGGATTATAATGATACAAGGGAAGGGCAGAAATTAAGGGGATGTTTAGGGTAAGGTCTGTCAAGACACAGTTGAAACTTCCCTATGGAATGTGATGAACAATGAAATCATGCCATGAAAAGAATCCAGCAATCAATTTTATGGACTCAATGAAAATTAAATCAAGTGACCTTATGTAATAAGAACAATTTGTGTCAGCCATGATGATGAAATGTGAATCCTGCTTGAATGGAACTCAAACCCTGAATGCTTAGCCTGGATGAAATTGAAAACAATGATATGGCTTTGGAAGAAATCAGTCAAAAGATAATCTTCAAGTGTTCAGAATGCAAATGATCCTTACTGATCAAAACTTGGGATGAATCTTGGTGGGCCTAGGATTTCTAAGGTAGATTTTAGTGGGTATGAGGATCGAATGAACTCTAAAATTATTCTAGACATGTTGGAATTGCAGTGGGGTCGGAAGTATGCGCTCTACAGAGTGCTGTTATTCTAGTTTAAGATTTTTTTTCATTTTAAAATGGTTTTGAATGAAATTGATAAAGCAAATGATTATATAAAGATTTAAATGATATTTTATTAATTTTTGATAACAGTTTAGCCTTCTGTTCAAGGAAGTTTTGTGAACTGACTCATGGCCATCAATATTACCAAAAGAAATGATATATATATATATATATATATAATTCATACATCAATAAACAATTAGCTGGTTTTAGAATCTTGAAGAGTTTATTTATCTGATTAAAAGAAGTGATTATAAGAAAAATGATAGGAAAAAATCCCTTCATAACTGTTATTCAATTGTAAGCTGTGTCTCATTTATATGTTGAGCAAGTTCATTTTGAGCTGATGCCAAATATTTTGAAAACAAACTTGCTTAGAGCAATCTTTGAAGCTTTGCAAAGAGATCAGATACTCTTCATGACCTCTCAATTCTATCATGCAATATTAGCAAAACATAGAAGTTCTGCTGGCTCCCCATATTTTGCCAAAAAAAATTGATTACTTGCTGCAGGCTTGACGACTGGATGCAGACATGAGGAATGCTGCACAATAGCTGCAGATTATGGATATACTATAGCTCGTTGACCAAATGGTTATCTTGAGGGATTGTTTTACTAAGTTCATAATAACATCTAACAAATTAAGTACATGATATTTGAATAAGGTTTGAATCTTATAACCAGCTGGTTTTGAGGCTTATTAAAAAATAATCTATTTTAAAGCATCCAGAAGAAATCTCTTTTGAAGCAAACAAAAGAAATAAAATCTCTTTTAAAGCATACAGTTCCACACTTCTTATTTTGTATAAATTTTATTGGTAAATTATTATCTAAAATCATGAATGTTTTCCATGAAAACGATGAGATTTTATATAATTTAAAGTTTGTTTTTCTTGAACTATTTGTACCCGCAGCATGGACAGCTAGGTATACTGTTGTGTTAGTGCTTTCATCTTCCTCATACAACTGTATCAACGGGATGCCCAAAGTGTTCCTAACAAAGATTGACTAGTCACATACAATAGAACTTCCCTGGACAAATTATTCTCTTGAAAATGCGATATAAGAATCTTACTACCAAGTAATATTGACCTTAACGAGAACTTCCAATTTCATATGGCAGAATTTCATTTAACAATTAGAAAGACCAAACTACACTTAAAAGAATTCTGATTGATCAAGACACACTAGCTGTCCATCACCAATATATTCTATTAAAAGATGCAGCTCACCATTATTAAATTGAAAATTGAAGAAATGGCTATGCATTCCTTGCCTTGAAGAGTGTCATAATGGAGGCTGGTTTTTGTAGGTCATTGACTTGAATAACACTTAAGAATGGCAGGTGAAGATGTGAATATTGAATCAATGAGGCTGTCAAATGGGGGGAAAGATGAAGGCCTATCTAATAAGACATAATGTTTCATTCACAGTACATTGCAGTGAGCGTAATGATTAAGGCAAGAATATTCATCGTAGCATTTCAAGAAGGGAGTTGCTAACAAATTGAATAATTTAGAAAGTTGTAAGAACATTCCATCATGTATAGAAATTAGCTTCAAAGGCAGAGGAATAAGATATAAGGAAAAATTTGGAGATTGTAATAGTAATTAATTGTAATTATTTTATGTAGTGCCCTTTTTATACAAGTATATTCAAGAGCACTTTACAAACATCGGAGCATCATCCATCCATTAGCTCAGGGAAGTGAATGAACACCGCATTTTCATGCTTCTCTTCTCGAATAGTGTTCAGAGAGCCAGGTAGGGTGTGATTGTCCTACCATCGGGACCGATGGCTTAACGTCCCCTCCGAAGGACGGCGAGCGCCATTCAACCATTACCACTTCTCTCAACATCTGAATGGGGAGCAGGAGCTGCAAAAGATGTACTTCTGCTTTGATGATCGGCGTATCTGTCTGCATAGCTGTGAAAAACGGGTTAGTCCCGACCGAGGCTTGAACTGGGTACCTTCAGCATCTCAGTCATGCGCTCTACCAACTGAGCTACCTGATTAACAAAGAGTGCAGTGTTTGGTCCTTTTTTTCCTGAATAAGACTGATTCTTTTTAGTCTGCATTAAGTCTAAACCTCACAATACATTTTGAGTCTTAAGCCCCGACAAAATCTCAAAACTGCCGGGGTCTATATTTTTTTGTTACTCACAACAGAAACCACAATCCAGCACAAGCAATTAGCAATTACACCAGGGATTTCTTACTTCTACAATCCACACACATCAAACTAACAAACATCTTTTGGGCAATTTATAGAAGTTAAAATGTGGTGATTATACCCCATGCAATTTCAATATAACAATAAATCACTGAAAGAGGAACAAGAAAATAAATAAATTTGAATCAAGTGCATAATTTTTTAAAGAACAGCTTAGCCTTGGGAGCTTTTATTCACAGTTGATCAGACTACATATAAAATGAATATTGCAGGTTTAATGAGACTGAAGCACAGTCTTCTTTGTATTACATATCAGTCTGTTTATGTGCTTTATATTTTCTAAATTTGTTATGAATTGTTTGCAGCAATACCATTTGAAAAATGCAAATTCTTTAAGGAAACATCAAAATAGTTTGATTTAAAAGACTCTCAGACTATTAAAAGAAACTCAGGGAAATTTTAGAGGTCTTTGCTCCTATTAGAGAGTTTTCAGTTTTTGAGGTCTTTGCTCCTACTAAAGAGTTTTCAGTTTTTGAGGTCTTTGCTCCTACTAGAGAGTTTTCAGTTTTTGAGGTCTGCTCCTACTAGAGAATTTTCAGTTTTTGAGTTCATCAGTCCCTCAATTTAATAAAAGTTTCTGTATAGTCCACTAATATTGTTTTATGCCAATATCTAAACTAATATATTCTATGTCATATTGAAAATAATTTTATTTATTCAACAATTAGTTTCGTTATGATGAAATAGAAACAGAGGTTTGTGTGTCATTTGTTGTTATGTGTTACCATTCAGTACATTAATTGACAAAGGAAATGTTTGAATGGTTGAATTTTTGATCAACTGAACAAGTTTTGGTATACGGTATTTGGATAATCCATTATACCCATTAATTAATCTTTCAAGCACCTTGGGATACAATAGTGATTTTTTTAAAGCAATTAATTAGATAAATATTTTTACAGAAATTATCTCGTGTCGACAACGTTCATAATATCCGTCTTAGAATAGGTCACACCTACCTCACTTACTCCCACCTCCTTATTGACTCGCCCAACCCCTCTGCACCAATTGCCATTGCACCCTCACAGTCCATTACGTTCTCCTTGCTTGCTCCCTGTACTACCTTCTTAGAGCTTCCCTCGCTCCCCACAACTCAATTGCGGAGCTCTTCCAGAAGAATCCTCCGGATAACATTATCTCCTTCCTTCATCATACTTCCCTCTACCACCATATTTATTCCTCCTCTCCAACTCCCTCTCTCTACTTTTTTTTCTTTTCACCCATGCACCTCCTCTCCCGATTCCAGCTTTCTGTCTTTTAGTTCTTGTATTTCTCTCAATCTCCCCCTGCTTTCTTTCCTTCCTACCTCTAGAATGATCCAACCTCTCAGGCACAATTTGACCCTCATTGTCGTGGTGCCATTAAGCCTTCATTAAACAAACTTGAAGGCAATATATCATCCCATAAATGAATTCAGAAGTGAACGTCCCTAAATCTGCTGATAGCGTCACTTCCGGTTTGCAATTTTCCTTTTTGATTGAGGAGAAGTCTGTGATGTTATCAATCACACATGTAAACTCCCATTCCTATGCACGGTCCAGCAGTCATGTGATCGATAACCTCACAGATTTCTCGCAATCAATAAAGAAAACTGAAAAGCAGAAGTGACGTTATCAGCACGGAGTCCGCGTTCACTTCTGAATGTATTTATGGGATGATACCTTCCTTTAGACTGAACTGTTAGAGAATTGACTACAACTGTACGTGTGTGTATTTACAGCTTGTGTAAGAAGATAAGTTTGCCCTTTGGCTAGGTACTTGAACACTGCTCTATGTTGTAGGCATGTAAGCAGGCAAAATGTACATCTTAGAAACATGGGGGTGAGGCAAAACATTCTGGATTGCTTGGAAAGATACAGTACATGATATTTTGCATGTGAATAGTTATTGAAATGATATCAAGGACATAACAGACGTTGTGATGTTAAAGAGGAAATCTTGTCTCAAGATTTGTACACTTAATAATTGTATTATTATTAAGATAATTGACGTCTCTGAGTACCTACCAAAACAACATGGTAAATAGGTGGGGCAAACAAACCTCAAATCTGCAATCATGCATGACCAATACATTGACATTTAGATGTTCGCGAGGCCTGCCACAAGCTTTAATCCATTTATGGCACTTCTCCAGATCTTGAGAGTTTTTAGCAAAAGGTTTAAATAAAATTCTATTTGCTAATCATTTGTTCTGGGTAACGGGAATCAGATTTACAAAGCCTGTAGACGCAATGATTGCTCACCATCTTGTCCTCACTCAGTCTGTGTGTGTAGAAACTTGTTTTGTGCAGTATATTGCATTGACTGCATGTGCGCATGCTGCTAGCTAGCTGTATATACTGTATCAGTAACGCATAAAAAAAAATGTACACTTAGTTGCACATATTTTTTTGCTCAGCATATTTGTGCGGTTATTGGTTGAAAAAGCTGTCAATCAACTAAATCAGGGAGGTTAATGGCTGGACCCATTATCAATCAATTTGATACATAATAACGTACCTCCGTGGCAGTAATTATAGGGTATTTTTATCTCCAGGTTAACACAGCTGGCCTTTTTTTCAGTGACCATTTGAGAATGAAACCACCCGTTGTAGTGTTTTGAAGGAAATTTGATGAACATGAAATTCATTTTTATCCTGAAGGAGGAGGTTGAAGGATAAGAATCTTATTTGATATTTTTTTAATCTCTGACCTGTTTGTTGTGAATTTGTCTGAGTTGAAACAGGATGTAAATTATTCTGATTTTGGCCATTTGTATGCAATGACCTTAACAAGTTATATGTGATGACCTGATGACATTGTTCTTAATGTTTTCAAGAAAAATATTAATTTCAAAGTAATAGGTGAACTTATCCCTAATTTTATAAGCCTGGATTTTGCACACACTTAACACAAGTGTTTTTAATGAATGAAATCTTCATCATTTTTTAAACAAGATTTTTTAATGAATTAAATCTTGGTTATTTTTGGGAACTTCCTACGGATTGTTCAGACTTGCTTGTATAAAGAATATTTTAATGTTTAGTAAAGTATTAAAATGCAGCAAGATATAAAGTAATAACATATCTCTTACCTTTTTTCTGTTACAGTCAGCAGAACTTACGTACCATATCAGAAGAAACTGCCGGTGATCTGTAAGTATTTTTTTGTGTGTTTATTTGTGTAGTAATGCTAGCCACTTATGATTACATTTAACCAGGACACATTAATGAAATGACAGGTACCCAACAACTCAACCCACCCAACCCCACCAGCAAAAAAAGAACCAAAAAACCCCATCTGATTCTGACAAACAGATTTTGGATAGTAACTAATTCCCCAATCAATATCTACATGTATGTAAAGATACATTCTTGTATTTTATTTCTTTGGCTGAAATTTAGAAATGAAATATAAAGAAATGCATAAAGATTTCTTTTTTATACATTATCACTTTTAAAAAAATTTCAAAAAATTTTTTTTTTTTTAATGAAAACTAGATTGTGCCAGTTTTAGTATTTAAGTATCCTTTAATTAGAATTGAATGTCTATTTATATATATACAATAAACAGGGAGTATTGTAAACAGAAACCTTTCATAACGATTCAATAAAAGCTGCAAATAATGGGAATGTTTTTACATTCATGGTAAACAAGTCCTCTAATTATCTCATTACCCCATAAACATTACATCTCACATGTCCAATCAAGTGTTTTATGTGTGACTGAAACACTTCCTAACAAGCCACACAAGTATTGTGTAAATCCTGGTTAAAACCGTATAGGTAAATCATCCAAATCTCTTATCATCTCATAAACATATCACTCCCCTTTGTCCAATTAAAATGTTTTATGTGTGACTAAAACATTGTAACAGCCACAGAAATATTGTAACAAATCCTGGATAAAACATTACAAGTAAATTTCTTGTCATGTCATAAATATCACATCTCACATGTCCAATAAAAGTGTTTTATATGTGACTGAAACACTTTGTGACAACCACATAAATATTGTGTAAATCCTGGATAAAAAATTACAGGTGAATCCTCCAGATCTGTCATTATCTCCTAAACATCACCTCCCTTTGTCCAATAAAATGGTTTTATGTGTGACTAAAACACTTTGTAACAACAACATAATTATTGTGTAAATCCTGGATAAATCATTACAGGTAAATCTCTCATTATCTCCTAAACATCACCTCCCTTTGTCTTATAAAAGTGTTTTATGTGTGACTAAAACACTTTGTAACAACAACATAATTATTGTGTAAATCCCGGATAAAACATTACAGGTAAATCTCTCATTATCTCCTAAACATCACCTCCCTTTGTCCAATAAAAGTGTTTTATGTGTGACTAAAACACTTTGTAACAACAACATAATTATTGTGTAAATCCCAGATAAATCATTACAGGTAAATCTCTCATTATCTCCTAAACATCACCTCCCTTTGTCCAATAAAAGTGTTTTATGTGTGACTAAAACACTTTGTAACAACAACATAATTATTGTGTAAATCCCGGATTAATCATTACAGGTAAATCTCTCATTATCACCTAAACATCACCTCCCTTTGTCCAATAAAATGGTTTTATGTGTGATTTAAGCACCTTGTAACATCCATATAAATATTGTGTAAATCTTGGATGCCATTGCATATGTTCAAAATATAGCAAAATACAGCTATCTTCCTAAGATAAAATCCTCAATATAGCCTCATCCACTTAAGTCATTTCCCAGGTGGAAAGCCTTTTCCATGGATGTTTAGACACACATTAGCAGTCCTGTAGCCATATTGTACCCTATATTGATGAGACGCCATAAATCTTGATACTGCTGTCCTTCAAATCTAATCAAGCTTTTCAGTTGTGTAACCTGTGCCACATATTGCCACTTTAAGTGGGATAATTTTAGTTACAGATAATCAGATTGTTGATGTTTATTTCAGTGAGAAGTGAGAATAATTTGGCTTGGATTGATTGCAGGACCGTTTTTGCCTGCCAGTGGAGTGGGAAATATTGAATAAAGGATACAAAGAGATATATACGGAGTTATAAATAAAGTTGGATGTACATAGTCATAATAGGTTACTTGTAAGTGATATATAATAGATACATGAAAGAAGAAATGACATATTCCATGTTCACAATTGTAAATAAAAGTGTTTTTCTTCAGATTTTACATTTTGGGGGATTCATCGAAATCGACGATTATCTATGCTAATCATATTTGTTCGCGCAGCTTGGCTGTAACATCACACTATCGTATTAGATGTTACACAGACGTTTTTGTTATGTGTGATTGTTTTGGAAATGCGGTTTGACCCTTTTTACACAGTGATATAATAACATAAGGGTCGTGTCATAAAGGCTTTATGTGATGTCACCCGTCGGACAAGTGACCAAGTCGCGGACGAGTCCGACCAAAAAATAGCACAGACTTGCCTATTGAATCGATGTCAACACAAGACACGAGCATCCACGCATTCACTCTTAGTTTGCATGCACTGTACATTGTATGTGAGTTGCTCTGTTGATCTTGGTAAGAATGGGGATTAACTCAGCAAAAGTTCAAGAAAAGATAGATCCCTTTTGTTTGCCCCTGGTTTGTTGGTAAAATCATTGATTTTGTTTTGAATTTAACTTCCTGCAGTGAAAAGTGGCACATATAGTACTGGCTATATTATGTTACAAGTTCATCAATATGATGTGAGTTCTCTTATTAACAGTTTACAGCAGGCCTTGCACCAAATCATGAATTGCATAAAAATAAACATAGTGATCCTTACAACTTAATTTTCCTTTTTTAATCTTTTATAGTTCCAACAGATAAATCATCGCCTTAATTGTTAATATATTTAAATAGGGTATTCCTTTTTTACAGAGTATGCTAATACATTTTTAAAAGCATTTGTTGTGTTTTTATACCAAAGATAATTGGAAAAATAAATTAGGCCCTAGTTTGTGTTGTTTCTTTTCTTTCCACAAAGTTTAGGCCTATTTCAGTTCAACCCAAAAAAAATCTTGAATTGTGAATTTATCAGACCCAGAAAAATAAAAACATTTGTTACTAGTTTATATCATAGGCCTTATAAGGCCTAAATAAACTTCACAAGGAGTGGCGAAATAAGGCGAAATGAATCATTACCATTGCCCAGGTTTATATTGAAATTCTTAAACTAGCATATACTGACCCAGTGGGAGGGGGCATTTATTAAATATTCATATGCTCCCAAAATGATCTCATGTTATTTTCTTTTCTCCTGTAGGCCTAGGCCTATGTCCAAGATATCTTTGGGAAATGGTGACCAGTGGTGGTACGAAGCGCCAAACAGTTCACAAAATCGACTTTCCACCCACTCCCCCGAAAATGTTGTAAGGTCACAATTTTTTTTGGATATATTTGCCCATGAGAAAAAGCTACCCTTCTCTTTTCTCTGCATCAAAATCCTGGCACAGCTTCTGCAAGGGTTGTCGACAAGGTATAAGAATGCCGTATACAAATAAACAATGCAGTATAGCAACTTCATAAAATCAAATTTGCTTACTGAGACTGGGAAAAACCATGAAATACAATAAGATACAAAAAATTATAACAAAACAAATAATGGAAAAAAGTGGAGTTACATCACCCTCCTCCCCATCCCCATTGCATTCCAGTGTAATCTCATCTACGTTCTGTTCCATAACTTTATTGAGGGAAATTCTCTCCCCAAATCTGACATCTCAATCCCCTTTTACATACACCTTTTTTTCGGATATTATTTTCCTTGAGAAGTACAATTTTCCATGATAATACGCATACACTGGGATAAATGAAATTATTTTACCCCTGAGTGTAATCTCACAATTTGTTCCATAACTTTATTGAGGGAAATTCTCTCCCCAAATCTGACATCTACAATCCCCTTATATAAACATCTTTCTTTCGAATATTATTTTCCTTGAGAAGTACAATTTTCCATGATAATACGCATACACTGGGAGGTAAATGAAATGTTCCGAGCTACTCTCCCAATGCCACTAATCCAGGCACTTTGAAAATTTGTGAAGAGGTCTAAAATATCCATTTGCTTTCTGAAAATATAAGCATGTACAGGTAATCTCAAAGTCTTTTTTATGATTCTTTCCGTGTCAATAAACAAAGGTGATCAAAAATATTTACTCGTTGGAGAGAATATCAATGATTTGTTACCAAATTGTTGGTTGAGTTGGTAATTGTGGGCAATTAAAACAGATTGATTTATTACTGAGTATTTTATGTTATACAAACGCATCGCGAAACGCGGCAACACCACAAGGTAATCAATTGCGAGCAGTGACCTAGATTCCTTAATATGAGACATGCTCTCTGCTTGAAACGAAACAATATTCTTCCGTCAAGTGATATTCCTTGTATAACACATGTGGTCGCTAACATGTTGCGTTAGCGTCCGAACGTTTGATCAATGGTAGAATTGGAAGGAAGACGGAAGGAGGAGAGAGAGGGGGGAATCGCAACTGAAAACATTTATCTTCGTTTTGATTGTTTGTCATCTAGAACCAGTAAAATATTGTTGCTCTTAAATTGCAAAATATAAGAATCGCTTACAAAAAAACTGTTTTCGTGTTATAAGTTTTACTTGAGAAATAATGGTTTTACTACCCAGGCGTTCTACATTATAATAAACAACATTATTAAGTGGAACTACGTCAAGTAAAACTTCGTTCTGACCCATATGTTTGATAGCATATTACATAGTGAATACCAAACTATGCCTTCTTATTTATGCACTAATCTTTCGATGATATCAGCTGATAATAGTTGTTTGGTCAGCAGGGAGTCGTCCCTGATCACAGATATGATATTATGTGAGTGGACACTGGAAATGATGATCAGACAGTGATGTAATTAAGCCACCATTAACCCTTACTCTACCAGGGCTTTGAAAAAAATGAACCCATTTTTGACAACTTTAGACAACTTTTTTTTCATTTTCTTTCATTACAATATTTATCTTTTGAGTAATGAAAGCCAAATTAGGAAATATTGGACAAAAATATGCAAATTCAGCAATTTTCTGCTAAATTTGGTCAACAAATGGTCAATCTTTCCAGAAGTATAACTTCTTGTCAATATTGAAAACAGAGATTTGTGTTACATATTTAGATTCATAACTTTATGAAATTTCCTTTCCAATGATGCTAATCTATCATTTTTAGAAAGGAAGGAAAGATGAAAAAACACCAAAAATGATTATAGTCAAAAGACCCCTGAAAGCTGCAGCAGACAAATATTTACGCAGTGGTCACGGTCAGACTCGAACCCGGAGCACTCCGCGTATATTTTCTCTGCACTGAGTGGTCGTTCAAATTAGAGAGGTGAAATATAATTCTTATAGGAATGTTTCTAAATAAAGGGGGTATGCCTTTATTTATATATGAAATGAAAGAAAATTGCAAGCATTTTCGAACGGCAGTTCAAGAAAGCATGTGTGATGTATGGTTTGGGTACATGATTTTTTTGGGAAAAAACTGGTCAAAAATGCCAGAAATTCATGAACATTTTGAAGAAATTTCTCCAGAACAAAAGTTTGCAGCTAGGGTTTATGAAAATTAGACCAGAAACCAATACTATCATGTCTTAGGACTTGCGTATATGATTTTGAAGCAAAAATGTGATCTTGAAGTTATTGTAAGATTTGAAAGGAAAAAAACAACATTTTTTGTACATTTTTTAGCAATTTTTTAGTTTTACCTTTTTTCAAGCTGCTTTTTCTCAAAATTCTGTAATATGGACCCCATAAAAAAGTTACATTTTGTGAAAGAAATATCCGAGTTCTTTAAAATGATACCAAGATTACTCCTATAGGACTTTGGTAAAGTTCCGATTTTATTTTCAGAAAAATGTGGTTTGAAAACAGCGATACTATCGCCGCGTGGTAGAGTATGAGTTAAGAAAGTGAGGGGTCCGAGAAGATCCCACACCCCCTCCCAAGATAAAGTGTTGAAATTTAGCCTACTTCTTAGGTTTTTTTTTTTTTAAAGCTGAAAATATATAAATCAAAGATTCACCCAATTTGTGAAAATTTCCTCGAAATAGTAAGAGGATGGAAGGGGAAGGGGAGGGGGAATTCAGGGCTGATTTCTAGGGGGCTCAGGAGGCCTTGTTAAAAATTGATCTGACTTGCTCTCCTTCCCTCCCCTCCGAAAATGATGAAATCTCTATTAAAATCAATTGACTGTGATTTTCTTTAATTTGAAATTTGTAAAATAACCGAAATGAAATATCACAAAGGCAGTGATACTCATTCCTGTTGTGACTGACGTCATATTCTATGATTTAATCAATCGATTGCAAACTAATGGTAAGAGGTTCATAGCTATTGGTAGGAATCTCTGTCGTTTTTGTGTCAAATTTTGTCAAAATTTATAGTGTACTGTTGGCCTTGGAAAATGGAAATTTTCAAATTTCGACCGAATCTTAAGCTTTTAATTGACTCTCAAATGTATCGTAGTTCTTCAGTGGCAAAATATTTGAATGCTCATTTTGTTTATTTTCATAACATAGTTATTTCTAGCTTGGGATATTTTGTCAAACTCAATGCACCATACGTATTTATAAAATGAACATCGTTATAAATTTCGACTAAATCTAAGCCCTTTATTTGGCTGTCAAATTAATAAAACTGCATGTTGCTTCTTGGGGCTTTTGCCCCAGGCCCCCAACATCCAGAAAGGAATTTTTTGAATACTTTATTTTGCTTGTATGAAATTTATTTTTGCTCAAATCTAAGCTAAATTGTGATCGAATTTACCTGTTTATAAGCCTATTGCCAATTTGACAAAATTAACATATTACATCCAGTCAGTGTTGAAGAAATTCACATTACATGTAAACCTCTATGCATATACAAAGTCCACAGTGATTCTTTATTGGAACAACACTTTTGTGAGTGAAAGTAATTTATAAGACGTTGCATTCTTTCTACTCCCTGACAAAGCCCCCTCCCCTACTTGATTGAGAATTTCCAGGAGTAAAAACTTTTGCCCCTTCCCCATTTTCTAAACCAGATCTCAAAACACATATTGCATGGCAGCTATAGGTAGAATATATTCAAGCTGCAAAACAAACTGACAAAATGTCTGAGTGAATGAAATTTTATAAATTTGGTTCCCATTATAGAAAACACATATTGAAAAACAATCGAAATTCAATATAACTTGCACGATAGGATAATTATGCTGATGATAAAAACAAAACAACAAACAGATTTCTGCTTAAAAATTAAAAGAAATTAAATCAAGGAACAGAACTGAAAACAATTCAACAAACACCAAATTTGAAAATTTCAAACATAAGAAAATTTAATAAGCGGGAAAGTCCGTCAAAACAAAAGCAATTCCTTCGATCTTTGATTTTTTTTGAAAGATTGAAGGAAATAAAATAAGAAGAAATGAACTACAAAACTTCAACAACCGATTCTTCAGTAAATTCAAACATCACAAATTAAATTAAAGGGGAGGGGCGATGTAAAAATTCAAACCGAGGATATATATAGACTGAAAGGCTGAAGCCTCCAACCAAACTTGATCTTTTACTTCCACATTTTTTAAAATTTGTATTACTTAAGTTCATAAGCTCTTGATATTTAGCAATGTATAATATTCCATTCTTTTCATTTTTTGTAAAGATTTGACAGTGTATTGAAGGGGGGGGGGAGGAGGGGGGTGGGGGGCTGTTTAAATAAAAAGTATGGAAAAGCACGATGTAAAAATAATTCATGAGTTTCATCAGACATCCAAAAATATCAATAATTCTGGAGCCGGATTTCCAATTCAATTACTTATTCAAGAAGGAAAGTGGGTGGGGTTTATTTCCTTTAATATTAATTTCTTATTTGTGAAGAAAATGTGCTTGTTTTGGGCAAGTAGCATCAAACCAAATCAGAAAGACATGTGTGAGAAAGAAATGGATGAATGAGAGTCACTTCTGTAAAAGGAACTGGACTTAACAGTAGAAGATTTTAAGATAAAAAGGCTGTGTAAGGGGGAATTTATTGTTTACAATATTCTCACTGACCTGTTAACAATTTTCATTTAAACCCCAAGTCATACCCTAACATTTTACATCCACTCCTTCAACTGACTTAGTCTAAAAATTCAAGAGTCCCTCACATGTGTCTGATTTATGACACGGTCTGCACCCGAAAACTTTCTTTGCATTTGAAACGTGTGCTAATTCATGCGGGGCCAGCTGAAGTCAAAAAAGACGAATCTACTTCTATCATGTTAAAGAAGTATACGTAAAAAGAATAAAAAGGCACAGTCATTGAGTCTTAAGCGCTCTGCCGAGTGGATATGTGCGCATTATAAATCTGTATTTTTATTATTATTATTATTGTAAATACTGATATATCATCATTGATGCATATCATTGGAAAGAGTGAACAGCACATTCTGCATAGAAGAAAGTATTTCATAAAGACTGATAAATGCTATAAATTGAAAGGTAGTTCCCGGGGTAATTTCTTGATTGTCGTATTTCTAATTTGTTTTCTTCTTATAAGAGGGGTTTTACAACCCAAAGCTGCATTTGAATGGTCGAACCAAGCACAAAATAATAATACATCTTACAAAACTTTTAGAGCTTCAAGTTAAATTTCTCTCTCTCACAATATCTGGAACTTATTTACCCGCAATCTGGAATACTGACACTACAAAAACAATATTTGGGTAAATTCGCATAGGCGGGATTTGGGTGCAAAGGGGAAATGTCCCCAACTTCTTTTATCCATATTTACATTTTTGTATTGTGCTTTATGTTTTGTATCTTCATGTAATGTTTATATGTTTATAATACCCCCTCCCTTAGACACTCACACACACAAACATACATACACATGTTTGGTGGGTAAAGTGCAGTGGTGGCACCAGGAATTTGGTCATAGGGTCAAGAGAGTGTCAATTTGGTCTCATGGGAAGGGGGGGGGGGTGCAAAAGCCTATATATCGGACAAAATATGTAACTTCACACAATTTTGTGGCAGGCTAGTGGGAGGAGGGGGGAAAAGCCATCTTGTGGGGAAGCAAAGCAATCTTATGGGGGGAATGCCCCACCCCCCTCGTAGCACCTCCCTTGGTAAAGTTATGACCATATAGGCCTAGCAATTGCAATTACTCCCGAATTATTTTGAATTAAAACTGAGTAGTTTTAAATAGTAAAACATAAGTAGTATTGACTTATGAGACTGACAAAAGAACAAACATTTTTATCACACCCTTCTTAAGCAATACATTGCTTCAATGCAAAAGTTTACACTACGATGTATGAAGCCTGGGAGAAAATGTTTTCAGTGCCACAGGTAGAACCGTGGGTTTGAAAGGAACATGTATTTCCAAGAATGGATTCTAGCTTCTGTTCAGTTCAAATGACAAATAACTCGGAATATCACAGACAAAATATCGAGGGCTTGGGTACACTGTACATTTGATTTTAGGTAAAAGATATCATTTTATGTAAAAGACACAATGCAAACCAGGCTGATGCAAACTGAATGAGAGTAAACACCACATCTGTTCCTTGTCATTATGGGATGAAATAATGAGTGATTATACAGAACAAATGCAAGATGTCAAAATGCGCCCTTACATCAGTGATGTTCGGGAAATCCACATGTTTGAAAATCGAACATCTCAGAATGCGTGGAATGTCACCGGATGTTTGCTTTTGTTGTTAGCTGACGAGGCCCAACATCCTGTTTGTAATATTAAGGCTAATTAACGTTAGAACTTTGCTGTCCGGCCAAGTGATTTTGCAACTGACACCAGTAACGTTACTTTTCTTAAAAGAGGGCGCTTCAATGTTTTCCAAGTAAAGTGTCGTCGGATGTAAGGGCGGAAATTGGCATGAAAGGATATTGGAGGTAAAATACAACACAAAGTTTTCATTTTTATTTCAAACTCATAACAACACTTTTGAACTTTAAATGCATGTGTATTTTTTTCCAAAGATACAATGCATTATATTTTGTGATCTTTGATTATTTCTCTCCCAATAAACGTACTTATCATACATTACATCACAATGTACATCTGTTTAAGCATACCATGCACATAATAGCACTTATATACAAGACTCATGGTTGGCAGAAAGTTACACATGAATCAAAGGTCATGCTGCCCATTGTTGTATAGGAAAATATTGAATGTATTTGCATCTTTGGAAACAAAAATCAATAAATTCCACCATGACTGAACTTCTTTTAAAGTCTTTGTTATGATGAAAAGTTGACACATCTAATGACTGAGGCATATCATACCGCATGTGTACAATGTGTGCACAGTGTGGGTGTGTGAAGTGTATGGTATATAAACTTGTCTGTGTTGTATTGGTAAACATAAGAAGTTGTGCATTGCGTTTCGGGTGCTTGGGTGGGTCGGCGACCGGTCAGCCTGGTCATACGACCGGGCCATAAAGCCTTTATGACGCGAACCCTAACATAAACATTGCTGTTGTGCAGTATGCCTATACAGCTAGATTTACCATTGTTTGGCCATAATTTCTTTTGCTTTAACCCATTTCTGTATGCTAGCTGCAGCTGACATTGTATGATTCCTGCATGTCGTTAGTATTGTGGGTATATATGTAGGGAGCTAAACTAATAACTACCGGCTGGCAGCCTGGTGTTCGGCTGTATTGACAGAATTATGCTGTCATGTGCACAAAGGATTAAGACAATATTTTCAACACATCCCTTACATACATTGCACAATACGTACATACACAGTGATATGATATCATGAACGTTGCTGCTGTGCAGTGTTCCTATAGCCTGACAGTCCCGATGTTTTTACAGAATCATTCTGGCATGTACACAAAGAATTAAAAAAAATGTATCTTCAACACATCCTCAGCAACAGAATACAAAATTTATGCTACTGATGCTAAAGTGAGAAACAAAAACATTGTAATCGAACATTAATTCACCGGTATATTGCATGTCAACGTTGATTTACGCATTTGTAGTTCATTTAGAATGGTTCATGGTGACTGGCAGTGAAGCGACCATTTCCTGTCTAGCACTAAAGGTCACTGCTTAGGTCAAATCTTTTTTCAGTTTATGAAAAATTGTTTTGATGAATCAGTTTGAAGCTTGGTAAATATTTAAAATTTACATAAACTGAATTTGAATATTCATTACCTACATTTCTGAAGGCGGTAGATAAATTTGTACATGTTCAAAAATCTCAAATTAATGTTACATGTATGGCGCAGATGATAAGTATTGTAGGTAATATGGCAAGATGGCCGCTCATGAATAATAGTATGTCCTCAATTTCGAACAAAAAATTTTGTCTTCGAAAATAAGGAATTTTCCGAACTGTTAAGGGCAGTTGCCAATACTCACTGCTAAATTTTCATCTTTTGGATGAAATTTCCATAATGATTATTTGCCCTCAAGATTAAAAAGCAACTCCAGGAAAGATATAGAGAGAAAAGGATTGAGCAATTGGGCTAAGGAAAACAAATTGTGAGGAATAGTCAAGTCAGTTCCCAGCCTGGCATTAATGAGGTGGTGTGACGTCATTCTCTTCGGTCAGATCCCCGTCCACTTTCAGAATTTCACAGTTTTTGTGAAACCGATCACTCAATGACACAGTTTTCTATCATGTGAGGTGTCACTTCACAACATTGTATCAGTAAAGATATTAAGACAGGTGAGAGTTGATTGATTTGTCTTTTGAATGATACCAAATTTTCCCATATTGTCTGATTTCTAATTTTGCATAATTGTGGTTTGGATTTGTATACTTAAAGGAGACATAAAGTCTGATACAATCATTATTTCATTTGATAGAGGATACAAATCTTAACCAACAGCCAAACACAGCAAGTCAAAATCTTATTCCTATCGCAAGTTATTCATGTTTGAATTTGACACATGGGGGGCTGCCATTTTGTTCAATTCTGTATTGAAATATTGTGCATGATGACATAATTTTCCCAATACGGACATCAGGATTATAAAATATTTCTTTATAAATGTGATTAAACTTTTTATTCCAAAATGATGTGACACAAAGTTTTAATAGCATGTTTGGATAATTTCATGTGTACACAAAAATGTTCTTGACCTTTACAAAAGAAAAACAATTTTTCATCAGCTAGAAAACTTGAGGTAAATTATAAAGAAATACAAGCTTCCAACATCCTGCTGGGCTGATGACGTAATCTACATCTTTTGAAATGAAAATGGCAGCTTAAGTAGTAGTATTAAAGTTTTTAATAATTACAAAATGTGTTAGATTGCTTTGGGAGTTATGAAAGTTGGTCAGTACATTTGTTATTTTCAATTCTATTATATGAAATAAGGATTATGTCCAGAGTCCTTTAAATATTGGCATAATTTTTGGACCAAACTTATGCCGAACCCCTGACCGATCCCTTCAGATTTAGGCAAAATTCATCAATAATTCATTAGACGATGCGATAAGCTTTATGCCAGTACCAAATTTGTATGGGCCCAGTGGCGATTAGTGACTGTATTTTGAAGTTGAAAATGGCCACCATTACAGAGATTAGCATTAAATTTTACGTGGATTTTTATCGTGATTAAGAGTAACTTAGTGTGGTAGCTAGATAAAATTTATTTTACATCTTATCTCATTTATTACTTTGACCAGGGAGTTGTTAACTCCCTGCTCTGACCTAGCCTAGGGCCTAGTAGCAGTCGATGTGTCATTTGATTTGTTTTAATCTGAGCAGTATTGAATCTAAAATGATTGAAGCATTATGTGAAATGCGTTGAAAATATATATTTGTAACTATTTTACTGGTGAAAGACCTGTGATTTTTTTATACTATTGTTTAAATTAAAGTGTGGCCAAGGTCTGTTGTGAAAATGAGATTGAGACTAGCATGTCCATATATAGTTACAAATGAACTGTGGATCTAGGTTCTATTTTTACTCTCCAGGATCAAATTAACAATCAGGTTATTTTCGATGTCAACCTAGTGTGTTGTCGTGTTGGCATGCCATCTTTTTTATCTTTGTCTTGAAATATAGCATTAGACAATGAGGAAATACTTGAAGACCAAGATATCTAGACTGCAGATTATCTGCTAGTTTAGGCCTTAGCTTGAGGACGTAAATAAGCAATCTGAGTGGTTGTGAAAACGTTTCCTGTTTAGGTGTATGTGTTTTCAGTTTTCCAATTGAGTGTTTCATTGACAATAACAAAATTCAAGTGGCACTACCTGTATTGATATGTACCATTGTACATTGCATGGGGATGTGTTTTTGATACAAAATTAAGTTGTTGTGAACATTTTTGACTATTGTCTGGAACAGCTGAAGTACAGTATGGCATCTGTGTACTCTGTTTAAATTCCAAGGTTATATAAATTGTCAGTGTCAGAAGTAAATCAGATGTTGAAGAAAAAGTGTCTTTCTCCTCTGAATAGCATTTTCAATTTTTATTGTTGCAACTTAAAGCCATTGTACAAGTATGGATATATAGAACACTGGTAAAAGTGTACATGTGGTCCTTTTATATGCCATACAAATAGCTAAAGTATTCTACATATTCATACAATGGGTACACATGATTATTAACCACTGTTATAATGCAGTTTTAGACTATTTTGTGAATAAAGTGATTTTCTAATGCAAATTTTATTTTCAGTGTTTGGGTTAAGAGATCATTCTCACACTACAAGTCAGTGTTTTTCTGACCGTTGAATGTCAATTCTTGCCAGATTCATCCCCAGGTTCATAAAAAAACAAATAAAAAAAATTGTTATAATTTTAATTGCCCTAATTTATTAAATCGATATCATAGTAAATAACCAAAATAATCTCAACTTAAAATTGTGTCAGAGGAGGTAGAGTCCAAACCATATTTCATGCTGATGAAAATTCACATCAATAGGCCATAAAGTGTTTACAAGAAGTTGGAAGAAAGTACATGGAATCAGGGATTTGTTATTTGGGATGATAAATTCCTGATGAAATGGTATTTTAGCAGTATAAGCAAATATGAATGTATTTAACCCTATGAATTATAGCAAAAGAATAGTAAAAACAATATTGCACAGGCAGAATTTGAGAAAATCTGTATTGACACTACATTACATACACCAAGGTTCTCAACACCCTGCATACACTGACTGTATTCAGTTGAATTAAGGAGCTCTGTCATCAGTAAATATCATTTTGTTCTGAATTTGATATACAATTAAGATTCCCATCAAAACCTGAAATACTGTTTGTTATGTCAAAGAAACTATTTATTTATTGGGTTTTAACGAAGGGTTTTTGGCTACGAATGCCATAATTATACTTTAGTACAGTACATGCAAGATTACGATACCGATGTAAACAATACCATGTGATTGCACATTGTCCACTCGTGATATAAATAATACGATATTAGCGAAATCAAGATGGTTTCTCTGGAAATCTGTGCAAAATTTATGAACCCTGACCGAATTCCTCTGATTTTTATACTTTCATAGATTTAGATAGAAAAGGAATTTTTGTACCATATATTTAAAGATCGTGTGGGCCCAAAACTGGAAATTTGTTTTGTGACCATGTTTTCGCTCAATTTATTTCTTCACATGCTAATAGATATTATTTTTAACCCCTTTATCTGCCTAAAGTTCATGTACTGATACCGTTTTTTGTCATAACAAAGCTGTAATCACCTTCGAAATAGCATGTTTTAACTCATGATATATTCATGAATCCGAGTGGGCGGAATATGCACAGAAGAGAATAAGCGACTTTTCGCAAGGCTGGGAACTTGACTAGTCACAATTTTCCAGTGTCAAGTGCAGTGGGAACTGTGTTTTCCTAAAATCAGACTCATTTGCAAAGTTGTTATTGATGGAAGGTGAGCAATGAGGTAGACGAATGTTGGTAATCAATATGGGAAATATTTTAGCAGATTACTTTAAAGAAAGCTTAAAGGACTAGTTTAGGGGTCATGCAAGTCTATCTTATATGAAAGAGGACTTCAACAAAAACAAAATGGTGAAGAAAGCTTTTAAAAATTGTATTCCGTTAAGGAGATATTTAAGTTTAAAGTTTGGTATTATTTGTGTAGAAACGACTGAAATCAGACTAGTTGTGATGTCATAGCCTCAGATTCCTCAAAGTCTTTATGTATTCTATTCTATTTTTTCCTGCGATTTTGTAGCTTAAAGACCATGGGATATGTCAAAAAAGTAGTAAAACTGAATCTAGGAAAATTATTTATAATATACCACCTGAAGAAAGTTTGAGGGAAAATAATTCAAATAGTGACAAAAAAAAAAACTTTCTTTGAAATACATAAAGACTGAGAAATCTAAGGCTGTGACATCACAACTAGTCTGATTTCAGTCGTTTCTACACATATGATACCAAACTTTAAACTAAAATATCTCCTTAACAGAATAAGATTTTTGAATGCTTTCTTCACCATTTCGTTTCTTTTAAAGTCCTCTTTCATAGAAGATGGACATGCTTGACCGCTGAACCAAGCCTTTAAATTTTGTCGAGTTGATATTAAAGTAGTTCTCATTCCATTCCTAAGATACTGCATGTTTAAGATATTGAAGAAATTTGACCTTTGTCCAAATTAGGCTGCTCAATTTCCTTTTCATTATAAATGATGATATTTCATGAAGACAAGCAAGACTTGGTCAAAACCTTTTGATCTTTTAAGTGACATAACCTCTCACCTGCACATCCTAGGTTCGAATCCCGGTGGGTCTGCAACCAGTGAGTTCACAACTGGTTATCAAAGGCCGTGGCCGTCTTGATATGATGTCCAGCACTGGATGCTTTCGGGACATTAAACCTTGCTATGTAATGCTATAAACTGTTTTTCTTCTCTTTCCCAACCAATCACATTGGACAGTAATACAAGCGGAATTACAAGGTGATTAATTTTGACAATGGTGTCTTATTTAAGTTATTGTGACATCTGCAATGTTTCTTATATTGGCCTTCATTACAGTGCTGGCATGTCCTCTTCTATCTGTTCCGTGCTATTAGACTTTCTGTGCTGCATAATTGTCTATGATGCAATGTTTTTTATTGAAGATATCAGTGTTGAAAAAGTTCCATTTATTTTGTTCTTATGCAAATATGCTGTCCTTCTTTGTTTGTAGCTGAATGGCAAGTGGTTTAGTAAAATTAGTATAATTTTTTTTTATGGACCTGGAATAATCAAGTATAAAGGCTGTTACACATCGAACGCGACGCGGTGAGCAATTTTTTATACATAATTGAATAAAACAAAGGAAAAGAAACATTTTGACCCCTTGTTTTCAGAGAAGCATCGTCATTAGATGGCTATTCAGATGATAACTGAAAATTGATTGAACGGGATGTTTTGCGCCCATTAAAGCAAAATTCGCATCGCGACAGAAACTTGCGCCCTACTGAAGCGAATTTCCTCACAGTTTAAACAAAAAAACATTTGTAACAAATTTTCCAGTATCATCAGAAAGCCTCAATTGTAAACTTCATTGTGTGTAAGCAAAATGTCAAGCATCTTATAATATCTGTTCCCTGTATGATTATCTAAAAAATCGCTCGCCACGTCGCTTTCGGTGTGTTACGGCCTTAAAGGCTCATTTATAGCCAGTTTTGCCAGGATAAAAAGGACCCACATATGATGGCTTTACAAAGAATTTCCCAATAACTCTAATCATTCAGAAGAGGCAATGAAACACATTGTTTTAGTTATCTTTTTTAGAAATTGGCCATGGATTGATTGAAAATAGTCCTGCATTAATAAACACAACAGATTTGAACACTCGGCCTCAGAAAGGTGTAAAGTTTGTTTAAAATTGATGAAAATTTGACCTAATATGATCAAGATTACAGATCTCTGAATCCATTCTTTATATAGTATTGCCTTCTATGAGACTTATTTCTGTATCAGATTTTCATTCAAGTTGTTAGGCTTTTGGCCTTCATCTGTCTGCTTTGAAATGCTACAGACTATAGTCTTACGTCTCATGTGCATGTTTGGCTCTAATTCAATTTCATCATGCTGTAATTTTCTGCAATGTCCTTCAAAGCTCACAACTTCTCCTTACTGTAATGCAATTTGTCTAAATATAATACTATTTTCCTTAATGTTACACTGTTATCTTGATGCAATTTATTTTTGTATATGTAATAATTTTTACAGTGCATTACTTTTTTGCACTTTTCTCGAGATGGATGTAAAGTACAGTTTAGAAAGTGGAAATATTTCCGGAACTTAGCAGGGATGATAAATTGCTGCACCTTTAATTTGCTGAAAATGATTTTGTTAGATTGGTTAAAATTAAGCAAATAAAATTAATTAAATACTTATTTTTAAATGGAAGCATAGTTGCTGCATGGAGTATTACTTGGAGTAACTGTCAAAATGATCAAAATGCAAGCATGTTTATCCATATTGAAAGGAGTGGTAACATACACCTAACAAGACACATACACACATAGATAGCCATACCAGAATGCTTACACTTACATAATTTTTTTAATTTTTTTTATCTTGCAGCAAGCTTGCAACAAGCTAAGCATTTTTAGCTTGCACAAGCTTGCTACAACCTTGCGCAAGCTTGCTGCAACCTTGCGCAAGCTTGCTGCAACCTTGCTGCAATTATCCACAAGAGAGTTATGTTCAGCACACTATAAAGAAAATGCTTCTTGCATAAAAATGAGTCTCGAGCCTTCATTTAAAAAACATTGACATTGGGATCAATCGAGCAAGTATAATATTAAGTGGCAAGGAATTCCATAAAGCTGGTGCAGCATATGTGAACGAGAGACAGCCAAAAGATTGAAGTTTCCATTTTGGCATGTGAAAAAGATGCTTGTTTGATGAATGTAGATTTTGCAAAGATGATTTGAAGTGAATGAGATCAGCCAGATATTTAGGTGCAAGTCCATGAATAGATTTATAGGTTATTAAAAGTAGCTTGAATTTAATTCTGTACCGTACAGGAAGCCAGTGGAGTTTCTTTAATACAGGGGTGATATGGTCAAACTTATTTGAATACTGAGGTTAGAATTCTGGCAGCAACATTTTGAGGACATTGGAGTGGAACAAGTTGAGAGTCGGGAAACCCAAATAGCAGAGAATTTCCATCAATTTTGATGGGACAACGTAGAGCATGAACAAGTAATAGACACATTGGTGTAGAATCATGTTTTTCATTAGAGGGGGGGGGGGCACAAAGATATGCTCCAACTTTAGTTCAATGGTTAAAGAAATGACTTAATTGAGGGGTACCATGTAGGTCACTGCAACATGGGGAGGCACGTGCCCCCGGTTCCTATGCCTATGATATCATAGACATAACTGCAATAGATTATAATGCTCCAATTGTGATATACAGTTAAGATATAAATAATACCTTTTTACTTAACAAATTTCTGCAAATACAACAATAGCAAAGAAGTAATTAACCAGTAATTACATATTCATAATTGCCTGAAAAATATTACACTCGTCTTTATGAGACTAGAAATTTGGCAATAAATGTGGAATAAAAAAAACAATCATGATTAAATGTTATAAATTATTGATTGAGTCCAGGAGTTCATTTTTACCTTGTTAAACTGTAGGTTAGATTGTTAAATAATGAGACTTTATGACTCTAATATTCTGCAAAAATGATCTGGATTACTGGATAAGAAGGAAAAGTGGGTGGCAAAATGCAAAGGAATCAGGGCTGGACCACCAATCACAAACAATACTGATTACAGTATATCTATGGCTAAAACACATATCTTATCTTATTTTACCGAGAGTTGTGGTTTATTTGTTTGAAATTGCTTGTCAGTATATCATCAGAATATCCTTCAATTGCATTGGATGCATTTTGTTAGGGGAGGGCCAAGTTCATGAAGCACCAAGCCACTTGTTTTCACTTAAGATGTCTCCAAGTAAATCATTTTGTAAGAAGAGTGACAATTCTGGTTAAATTTTGTGTTTGCCATTCAGCATCTCAAAGGAATTCTGTTGAGATGTTTTGCCAGCTGTTAGTATTGAGGAAAAAAAAAAATATTTGTATGCACTCAGCATTTGAACGGAACTCTGGGAAATATTTTGAGTTGTTAGCATCGAAAAGATTTTTTAAAAATAATTTGTAAACATTAATGCATTTCAAGGGAATTCTGAAGAAATTATTTATCTTGTAGGAATTTAAGGGAAATAATATGTAGTTTACCGGGAGTTGTGATTTAAAAGTCTGTGTCTTGAAGGCATATATATGGTCTACTCTGCTCTATGGCTGTGAATGCTGGACAATTACCAGTGACATCAAGAAAAGATTAGAAGCTACAGAAATGTGGTTCATTAGGAGAATGTTGAAAATATCTTGGACAGAAAGGAAAACAAATGATGATGTCCTGATAGCTTCAGGCATGGACAGGTCCCTCCCTACTCAATGCCATCAGAAGGAGACAGATGAAATGTTTCGGGCATGTTTATCGGGAGGGTGGGTTGGAACAGCTTGCAGTATGTGGGGAAAATTGAGGGCAAAAGAAGTAGAGGAAGGCAGCGAGTTAAATGTGTCCTAAACTTAAACAACTGGGCAACCAACAACAGCCTAAGTAACAATAAGTTTATGCATTTAGCTCTAAACAGAAGTGACTGGAGGGCCATGATCGCCAATGTCTGTTCCAGACTTGGCACCTAGAGAGAGAGAGAGAGCGATGTGTAGTTAAGTTAGTGTTAATCATATCTAAAGTAAATCAAGCTAGAAATCTGTATAGCAGAACAAGTTGTTGAGAAACTTCTATCAGATATAACCACAGATACAAACTGATCTTTGATGGTTGTATGACTTGTCCTTCTCCTTAAAAATTTGTTCCAGCAAATCATAACCACAAACTTACTGTAGCAAATAGTGGGACCACTTTATCTTAATTAAAGTAACCACACAATAAGGACTTCATCCACTGCTAATATTATACTCAGCACCAACTTCCACAACAACTAAGGTTTTCAGAATAAAGAAAGTAAAGAGGAAAAATCTGACCCAACCTGGTTATGCATCAGGTCGGGTCTGACTGTTTGAAAATTCAAGGAGCAAAACAACTAATGTGCAATTCTTCTCATGAATACATGTTTGTATAGACTACTCTGTTTTAGTATAAATCATGAACTCTACATAAGCTACACTGTAGATTAAATAAAACATGAAATTTAGTGAACGCTTAATCATCTTGAGATATTAATTAAAAGGATTAGTTCAGTGGTCAAGAATGTTCATTTCATATGAAAGAGTACTTCAAAAGAAACAAAATGGCGAAGAAAGCGTTCAAAAATCTTATTCCGTTAAGGAGATATTTAACTTTGAATTTTGGTATCATTTCTGTAGAAACGACTGAAATCGGACTAGTTGTGATGTCACAGCCTCAAATTCCTAAAAGTCTTTATGTATTTTAAAGAAAGTTTATTTAATTTTTTCACTATTTAAATTATTTTTCCTCAAACTTTCTTCATGTGGTATATTAGAAATACCCTTCCTAGATTCAGTTTTACTACTTTTTTGACATATCTCATGGTCTTTAAGCCACAAAATCGCAGGACAAAATATGATAGAATACATAAAGACTTTGAGGAATCTGAGGCTATGACATCACAACTAGTCTGATTTCAGTCGTTTCTACTTAAATGATACCACACTTTAAACTTAAATATCTTCTTAATGGAATAAGATTTTTGAATGCTTTCTTCACCATTTTGTTTCCTATGAAGTCCTCTTTCATATAAGACAAACATGCTTGATTAATGAACTAATCCTTTATTAATTTTTCCTGTGTGTTGAACATAAATCCTATGCACATACTACACATGCAGGTGTGTACGTGTGCAGCACTTCAGTTTAGAAAATAAAAATTGAAACTTATATCATTTGTAATGCAACATGGTGGACACAAGTGCTTCATTTAACCTTGCTACATACTTCAACCAAAGTTTTAGAAGAAAAAAAAAAGATTTCTTATAATTATCATTAACATCAAAACTGCAAATGTTGAAAATTTAAGTATTTCAGTGCATAAAAATCCAAGGGTTAATTAGAATTATTTGTCTCATATGATAGAGAAACAATTAAGAAAACAATTATGACATAAGTACTCAGAAATCTTGTGATCACGATTAACCTTTAAGATTTAGGCTTGCTCGTCAAGCTGCCATTAGCGCGTACAAGCTTGACCATCAGTGGTATTTGTTGTGCTGGCCCCTTAGGGATGCCACTTTTGGTTTTACTTTTCTGAAAATTTAGTGGTGCCGTTAAACATCAACAAACCAAACCTAAATATTTAGATTTCGTGACTTGTCCTTCTCCTTAAAAATTTGGTCCAGCAAATCATAACCACAAACTTACTGTAGCAAATAGTGAGACCACTTTATCTTAATAAAAATAACCACACAATAAGGACTTTATCCATTGCTAATATGATACTCAGCACCAACTTCCACAACAACTAAGGTTTTCTGAATAAAGAAAATAGAAAGGAAAAATCTGACACGACCTGGTTATTTATCAGGTCCGGGTCTGATTGTTTGAAACTTTAAGGAGCAGAACAACTAATGTTGTAAAAGGAAAAAAATGTATGATAACCATAACTGTGTGTTTATATGATTGGTATACATTCCTGAGAACATTCAAATTTAAATTAAAAAGTACTTTCCTTTCTCAACCTTTCATTTGAACGTTCTTGGAATTTTAGTTTCATTTGCGGTAGATATAAATGAAGAATAATATAACTTAATAATGAGGTCCTTGAAGGATATAAAAACCCTTTTTTCTAATGATAAATAATCCACCTTAGGTCTAAAAAAACAGCAAGGCGCAATGAACCCTACCTAATTAAGAAATTGGAAATAGGCTTAATAAAGAAAGAACCATAAAAAAAAGGTAATTAATGATTTATGAATGGATGTTTAAGCAATGCCTAAAAGTAAAAGAAAATAACAAGAATTAGTTTCACCAAGTTCCCTAGAGGGCCATTCCAACGCAAGTGGCAAAATGTGGTAAAGTTATAAAATGGTACTGCATGTTCAGTCTTGCCACAGTCGTGAAGTAGTAAATCTTAACTAATACACGCAACAAATTTTGCCCGAAAAGTTAATCAATTTGAATGATACGGTCATTATAATATGCCGCTTATGCTGAGGTTCGAAATGATGAGGTAACGGCTCATTTCAACAGTATCTTATATTTCATGTTATAGGAGATATTTGGTGCCTTCCTTCATTGACAAAACTTGTTGAAGCACAGATTAAGTAGTCCGTATCTTGCTACTCCTGAACTCTCTCAAATTTTCTTAAAAATTGCATTTAAAGTTTGAGAAGGTTAGTGTGACTTACGTGACAAAAATATAGCTTAAAGTTTGACCTTATATACACTCCTTGTAGTAACGTTTAGTGAGGTACAGTACATACACAAAGGTAGGTAAGAAGGTGATATAATATAATCATCAGTATGGCTCCATATCATACTCTAAAACAAAACGAGCATTTTCATTGTGCGACTTACGTGACGTCACGTAAGGTCCGTGTGAATTACATGACTTATAAATAGTTAATATTTTCCACAGTGCTTGATCAATTTTGGTTGTAGATGGTGGAGATATCACAGCTAACAATACAAAGAACATTCTGATCTACTATTTGTCCCATTTGGAACAAGAAAGGTGGTACACATCTTTCGTAACACAGTAAACAGCTTCTATTTTTAAAATGGATTTCTATTGTCTAAATGGATTGGAATAAAGCCTTCACATTACCATTTTATACCCAGCCATGTTGGCATCCCTGGCAATGACAGGGCTGACACAGCCGCTAAGCTTGCCCTTAACCTCCTCCCTTCCCCTTTTCCCAAAACCCTCTCTGACATCAAACCGCTTATCGCTTCTCTTGTTCGCGACCGCTGGCAAACCTTATGGAACTTCCAAATTGATAACAAACTCCATGTTATCCAGCCCACAATCCCGATCAAATCCACCATCAACAACCTTTCTCGTATCGACAACGTTCATATTACCCGTCTTAGAATTGGTCACACCCACCTCACTCACTCCCACCTCCTTATTGGTTTCCCCCAACCCCTCTGTAACAATTGCCACTGCATCCTCACAATCCAACACGTTCTCCTTGCTTGCCCCCTGTACAACCTTCCCAGAGCTTCCTCGCCCCCACAACTCAATTGCTGAGTTCTTCCAAAAAAATCCTCCAGATAAAATAATCTCCTTCCTTCAGCATGCATCCCACTACAACCATATTTAATTCTCCTCTTCCACCCCCTCTCTACTTTGTTTTTGTTTTACCCATGCACCTCCTCTCTCGATCACAGCTTTCTGGCTTTTGTTCTTGAATTTCTCTTATTCTCCCCCTGGTCTCTTTCCTTACTACCTCTAAAATGATCTGACCTCTCAGGCACAATTTGACCTTCGTTGTCGTGGTGCCGTTAAGACCTCATCAAACAAACAAACAAACAACTCCTTTTTTGGTACCTAATAATCTCTGAATAGCTAATACAACTTTATGGCCCTGTATTGTTTTTTGGGAAATACGGGAGGGGGAAAAGGGGGGGGGAGGGGTGGGGAGGGTGCACCTACACTAATGCTAATGTCCCTGCATGTCCCCATACTTACTTATGCTTTACGTCTCATTTAAATTACATTTGTAGCCACTTTTCTGCACAAACATTAAAGCACATTAAACCTTGCTACTCAAGTGGTACACCACTGAAACACACTGAAATGCTGTTCTGTGCCTCTGGGGACTTTTGAAAGACAGGTTTGGAAAGCGTGAATTTTTAAGATATGAGATTCAAACTTTCTCTCATGATGACGAGATCATGTTTTTATACAAAAAGTCCTTTCTTCTTTTTTGTTAGTCTTCGGCTGCTTTTTTTCTTCCTTGAAGTTTTACTGTTTGATCTGTTGTCCTTGTTGATCAGCACGATCTCTTGTTCTTGTTGATCAGCACGATCTGTTGTTCTTGTTGATCAGCACGATCTGTTGTTCTTGTTGATCAGCACGATCTCTCGTTCTTGTTGATCAGCACGATCTCTAGTTCTTGTTGATCAGCACGATCTCTTGTTCTTGTTGATCAGCACCTCTGCCCGTGCATGCAAGGCTGTAAATCTTTGGCTATCTTTCTTTATAGCATGATGTACTGTAGCTATAAGAATTAAATAAAGAAAAACACTTAATTTGGTTGCCTTTTGATGTGCTGAGCTTGATTTATAGAAAAGCAATAAAAATATAAAAAAAAGGAAAAGGTTAAGTAGTTTTCAAATGCAGATCTGGTTATGCAAGTAATACACAATAAGCATCTTTCTATCTAATTCATGAGGTAACCATTTTGATAGGACATTCAAAAAGTCTAAAACAAAAATTCTACTAGCGTCTATAGTTGAGCTTACAAAAGATATACTCCCACATACATCATAAAAAATATAAAAAAAGTAAAAGTTTTCCCAGAACTGGCATATGCAAATATCGCATTAAGGAAATCAACATCTAGGGAATTAAAACAATGGACAATTTACAAAACAAGTTACAAATTTATTGTAGAAATTCAACTTTATATGCAGAAATTAATCAAATAATCTGCTTTGAAATATTGTTTTATTATGCTGACTATGTAAGCCTAATTTTCTTTTTGGACTTAAAAAGCATGAAGATGTGAACGTTGTTTAGGTCTACGAATAAGCTTGTATCACTATGGCAACAACAATCGCTCAATGCCATGAAGTATGTTTTGATTGTTTTTGATTGTCTTGATCTATTTTGAGCACATGCCAGACATGAGTCTAACAAAGGGGTGTGCTTTTTAATGCATTATCATAATAGAAATATAAACTTAACTTCAGACTTGTGAATTAGGTGACGAACCTTTGTGACTTACGTCACAATCTGACTTGCGTCACAATAAAAAAAATCCTTCTGTGAGAAACACAATACTAAAAGATACTTACCCCAATTTCTATGACATTCCACAGAAATTCTTAATTTTCTCCCTAAACCCTAAATTATTGTGATTCTCTGCGTAACATACGTACGTGATGAACATCATGGCACTAAATACCTACCCGTGCAGTAAGTTGAGTAATCATTATCACAAAAAGAAACACTATATCTAATTCAAAATTAAATATACTTCAAATCATATGTTACTCATTATCTGTACAGGGGGAGACATTCTTAGTTTCAAATTTCACTGTGTGATCTGTGACTTAGGTGACATGGACTGGCCCAGACTGGACTGGACTGGACTGACTCAAAAATTGTTTCTTGTATTTTGTGTGCATTCCTTTTTCAAGTACATGTTGATAAGTTTTTTATGTTAAACATAGATTTTGTAGCTTTTTGCCTTGTGTGGCTGCTGCACAAAGTCATCTCTAACATCTTTTGCTTTTTGTGAATGGAAGGGAAATTAGATTAAACTCTTGATATGCCAAGATATTTATTGCCTTTCAGCGGTTTGGATAATGGACATTGTCTTTTCATGCAGTAGAGTATGCAGCTGATTCTCAAACTATTTGGTCAGATCTCTATTCGTGCCATGCTCACTTTTCTCTGTGTATTTCCAGATAATGTAAATTAATCATTATAAAGGAAAGGTATCGTCCCATAAATACATTCAGAAGTGAATGCAGCCGCACTGGTAACTTCACTTCTGGTTGTCAATTTTGCCTATTGATCACGAGAAATCTGAGATATTATCGATCATACCTTCGCCGTACCGAACATAGGGGCCTACATGTGTGATTGATAAGTCACAAAGTTCTCGCAATCAGAAGTGACATTACCTGCACGGCTGCGTTTACTTCAGAATGTATTTATTGGACGATACCTTCCCTTTAAGATATATGTAGAAGATGATTTTTATATTTATTCCAAAATTCACTTTTGTGCCAAAATGCAAATCAAGTAACGGTGGTCTTTCAGAGTCAAATTATTCATCAAGCATTGTCTGAATTCATGAAGAAAATAGTATTAATTCTTAAGATAATGTAGAATTTATTCTGTTGTAATTAATAGCATTACTTGATCTGTTTGCACTAACATTTAGGCATGGGAATTCTTTTCATACCCCATGGTTTAGTGTTGTAGTAGATGTGGGTCAATGGCTTAAGAACATATTCTTCTTTTGGGGGGGGGGGTGGGGGGCACAAAGTTATGCTACAACACTAGTTCAATGGTAAAAAATCACTTAGTTGGGGGTACCATGTAGGTCACTGCATCAGGGGGCACGTGTCCCGGGTTCCTACGCCTATGATGTGGGTTGTACATTATACACAAGTAGATCATTTAACGCTTCATTATATTAAGATACTGGCGAATGTTATAAGGTCTTTTGTAATTAAAGGGATGTAGTGATCAGCATGGGCGGGATTTGCCTACTGAAAGTAGGTGGGGGTGGGGTGGCAAAGTCAAAAGTAGGGGAAATCCACATGCATGCTAAGATGCAAAAAATACCATACAAAATATATAAATACAGAAAAAGTAGTAAAGGGGCAAGTGCCCACGTGCCCACCCTCAAATCACTCCTATGGTGATGAAAGTATATATATATATATATATATATATATATATATATATATATATATATATATATATATATATATATATATATATATATATATATATATATATATATATATATATATATATATATATATATATATATATATATATATATATATATATATATATATATATATATATATATATATATATATATATATATATTATATATATATGTATTATATATATATATATATATATATATATATATATATATATATATATATATATATATATATATATATATATATATATATATATATATATATATATATATATATATATATATATATATATATATATATATATATATATATATATATATATATATATATATATATATATATATATATATATATATATATATATATATATATATATATATATATATATATATATATATATATATATATAATAACGAATTGGGTCAAACTAAGCTTCTACTATATAATTTCCACACAACAGATTTGTTTCATAAGAGTACAGCAGTACCTCACTCATCGGGTGTATGTGATCGATTGAAGAGAAGGATTATAGGATACAGGTTACAATAGCTAGGGAGGTCAATGAGGCGTGCCTTAGTATCAGTTTATCTTTGTGTTTGTTTTTTGGAATTTGATAAGAATTTGCTAGAGTGTCTACAAGTTGACATTAATTCAGATCTCTTATTTAGCGAAGATTCACAGGGTTTGTATATTAAGTCAACATTTTCAATTAAACATAAATTGCACATTTAGTTGCATTACTATATGGTCTAGCACGTTTTAAAACCTTTCATTTTATATCAAATTCCTTGTTGGTATCCTACAGTACTACTGTACTCTTACCGAAACAAATTTGTCATGTGGAAATTATGTAGCAGAAGTTTAGTTTGACCCAATTGTTATTATTATGCTCTGTTTTACATTGAGCACTTTTGCTTGGATTAAATACATCCTGTTGCTATTATTTCTTTTGTATATATATATGTATATATATATATATATATATATATATATATATATATATATATATATATATATATATATATATATATATATATATATATATATATATATATATATATATATATATATATGTATATATATATATATATATGTATATATATATATATATATATATATATATATATATGTATGTATATATATATATATATATATATATATATATGTATATGTATATATAAATATATATATATACATATATATATATATATATATATATATATATATATATATATATATATATATATATATATATATATATATATATATATATATATATATATATATATGTATATATATTTTATATATGTATATCTATATATATAGGCCTATATATATATTATATAATCTATCTTAATACACAAGTCTATAGCATTAACTTCCATCTTCTGTCATCAACAATTGATGAACTAAGCAATTTAAATGCACAAGTTTGTCCTGAATATGAGGTACTATATTCACTTCATTTCTGTTAACATTAAGTTGATATCGTAGGCCAATGATTGCCCTTTTACAACATATTCATCAAGAAAATGTTTAATTGTCTTTATAGTGTCTTGAGAGATTTGGAGGGTAATCATGACGAGTCCCATTCTCAGGAAGAGAAGCAACAGTTCGCGAGAGCAAGGTAAATGAGTTTGATAGCAACCCAATCTCATTATATGTTACCTTTTTTTACCCTGTGCATTTCCACCTCTACTTGCGTTGTGTTACATTATGCAGTGCCAATAACGCATCAGTCATTCGTGTTCTCCGTTTTAATTTTTTTGCATTTAATAGAATTTCAAGAAGATATTGCATATCTGTTTCATCTTTATCGACTTTAAGCACTTAATCATCTTGCGTGCTGCAGCGCGCTTGACCAATTTCCTGTTTTTAGAAACATTATTTATGCTTCCTGCCCCAAGTTAATAAGACACGTTTCGTGTTAATAAGTTCGGTGGCTGAATCACATCAAAAGACCGTCTTTTCTTTATATTGGAGGATAATCTATTACTGCATGTACCTGTTAATTCAAAAAGTATTTCAAATTTTAGTAGATAAATGAAGATAGATGATCAGGTTGACATCATATTCATTCTAGATAGATGATCATGCTTTAAATCAAGGTTGACTTTATTTTCATTCTAGATAGATGATCATGCTTTAAATCAAGGTTGACTTTATTTTCATTCTAGATAGATGACATGCTTTAAATCAAGGTTGACATAGATAAACATGCTTTAAATCAGGGTTAACATCATTTTCATTCTAGATAGATGACATGCTTTAAATCAAGGTTGACATAGATAAACATGCTTTAAATCAGGGTTAACATCATTTTCATTCTAGATAGATGACATGCTTTAAATCAAGGTTGACACCATTTTCATTCTAGATAGATGACATGCTTTAAATCAAGGTTGACACCATTTTCATTCTAGATACTATAGATAGATGATCATGGTTTAAATCAAGGTTGACATCAATTTCATTCTAGATGATCATGCTTTAAATCAATGTTAACATACATTTCATTCTAGATAGATGATCATGCTTTAAATCAAGGTTGACATTACTTTCATTCTAGGTAGATGATCATGCTTTAAATCAAGGTTTACATCATATTTATTCTAGATGATCATGCTTTAAATCAAGGTTGACATCATTTTCATTCTAGGTAGATGATCATGCTTTTAATCAAGGTTAACATAATTTTCATTCTAGGTAGATGATCATGCTTTAAAAGAAGGTTGACATTTGTATTCTAAATAGATGATCATGCTTTAAATCAATGTTGCCATTTTCTTTCTAAATAGATAATCATTAAGGTTGACATCATTTTCATTCTAGATTGATGATCATGCTTTAAATCAAGGTTGACATCATTTTCATTCTAGATAGATGATCATGCTTTAAATTATGCTTCAAATCAAGGTTGACATCATTTTCATTCTAGATTGATGATTATGCTTTAAATCAAGGTTGACATCATTTTCATTCTAGATAAATTATCATTCTTTAAATCAAAGTTGACATCATTTTGATTCTAGATAGATGATCATGCTTTAAATGAAGGTTGACATCATTTTCATTTTAAATAGATGATCATGCTTTAAATTAAGGTTAGATAGATGATCATGCTTTAAATCAAGGTTGACATCATTTATGTTTTAGGTAGATGATCATGCTTGAAATCAAGGTTGACATCATTTTCATTCTAGATAGATGATCATGCTTTAAATCAAGGTTGACATTATTTTCATTCTAGATAGATGATCATGCTTTATATCAAGGTTAACATCATATTCATTCTAGATGATCATGCTTTAAATCAAGGTTGACATCATTTTCATTCTAGGTAGATGATCATGCTTTTAATCAAGGTTAACATAATTTTCATTCTAGGTAGATGATCATGCTTTAAAAGAAGGTTGACATTTTTATTCTAAATAGATGATCATGCTTTAAATCAATGTTGCCATTTTCTTTCTAAATAGATAATCATTAAGGTTGACATCATTTTCATTCTAGATTGATGATCATGCTTTAAATCAAGGTTGACATCATTTTCATTCTAGATAGATGATCATGCTTTAAATTATGCTTCAAATCAAGGTTGACATCATTTTCATTCTAGATTGATGATCATGCTTTAAATCAAGGTTGACATCATTTTCATTCTAGATAAATTATCATTCTTTAAATCAAAGTTGACATCATTTTGATTCTAGATAGATGATCATGCTTTAAATGAAGGTTGACATCATTTTCATTTTAAATAGATGATCATGCTTTAAATCAAGGTTAGATAGATGATCATGCTTTAAATCAAGGTTGACATCATTTATGTTTTAGGTAGATGATTATGCTTGAAATCAAGGTTGACATCATTTTCATTCTAGATAGATGATCATGCTTTAAATCAAGGTTGACATTATTTTCATTCTAGATAGATGATCATGCTTTATATCAAGGTTAACATCATATTCATTCTAGATGATCATGCTTTAAATCAAGGTTGACATCATTTTCATTCTAGATAGATGATCATGCTTTAAATCAAGATTAACATCATTTTCATTCTAGGTGGTGATCATGCTTTAAATCAAAGTTGACATCATTTTCATTCTAGATAGATGATCATGCTTTAAATCAAGGTTAACATCATTTTCATTCTAGATAGATGATCATGCTTTAAATTATGCTTTAAATCAAGGTTGACATCATTTTCATTCTAGATAGATATCTGGACATGAACAGTGATTAATATAATTGAAAAACCTGAGGCTGCAGGGTATTGCTCACTCCTTTGAACCTGGGTTAATAGTGTTTACATTAAGGACACTGGAATATGGGATTTCTGCAAAAATTTCAAAAGCTCTCCTCTCAAAACAATTCCACCAGGCCCTTACAAAAAAAAAAAAATACTAAACCTCCCTCAAATTTAAAATCCTAATGCCAACACTGGTCTGGGTGCATTAATTGTGCACATAGGCCTTAAGTTGCACATTAAATGCAACTGCCTTTCATCACATGCAGTAGATTTCAGGAGAGATCTTTTGCCAAAAAATCTTCATTGTCCTAAAAATTATTCATTGTACTCTGCACTCAATCGTTTCAATGGCATTACAACCTTTATTTTACTAGGTAGATTGTCATTATTTATGACTGTTAAGTACTGCTTTCATCTATTGTGTGCATAGAATAAACTTTAAGCTTTTAAGCAATAAATAAGTGCCATTTAATTGGACCTTGTTGAATAATAATCATTGCTCATAATTACAGGAAGTCAAATGGTTAATGCTGGTTTTTCTGTTACCCTCATAATTTTCTCCAATGCTAACTATTCAAATTTGTACAATGTTGATGAGTGCTTTTTACAAAAAACGCAAAGTACAAATAAGTTTCAAGAAATAGATGCAAACATGATTGTTACATTGAGCCTTATACTCACTATTAGTATAAGGCTCAATGTAACAATCATGTTTGCATCTTTTCCTTCAAACTGGTATAGCCAGCCTTTCATATTGGAGGAGGGGGAGGGGGGAGGGGGGAAAGGGAAATATTTGGACCTCTTAGCATATTTTCTTAACCTTTTTACCACTTCTATTTTACTTTTACTTCTTCTTCTTCTTCTTCTTCTTCTTCTCCTCCTCCTCCTCCTCCTCCTCCTCCTCCTCCTCCTCCTCCTCCTCCTCCTCCTCCTCCTCCTCCTCCTCCTCCTCCTCCTCCTCCTCCTCCTCCTCCTCCTCCTCCTCCTCCTCCTCCTCCTCCTCCTCCTCCTCCTCCTCCTCCTCCTCCTCCTCCTCCTCCTCCTCCTCCTCCTCCTCCTCCTCCTCCTCCTCCTCCTCCTCCTCCTCCTCCTCCTCCTCTCTTCCTCCTCCTCCTCCTCCTCCTCCTCCTCTCTTCCTCTTCTTCCTCCTCCTCCTCCTCCTCCTCCTCCTCCTCCTCCTCCTCCTCCTCCTCCTCCTCCTCCTTCTCCTCCTCCTTCTCATTCTCATTTTCCTTCTCATTCTCCTTCTCCTTCTCATTCCCTCTCCTCCTTCCTCTTATTTTCCTTCTCCTTCTCATTCTCATTCTCCTCCTTTTTTTTTTTTTTTTGGGGTGGGGGGAGGGGTGGTCCTACAACTCTTGTCAACCCCACTTGGCTACTCCCATGCCAAACTTGACTTAGAAGCAAAATGTAAGATGTGGATGTAAGAAATATAACTCAAAATTGAGAAATTGAGTGTTATATCAGATACTTAGCTCTAAGCTTGGGAGTGATTCAGTTTGCGTTTGCTTCAGTCACACGCAACAAGAAAGTGAAGATTACGTGGGGTGGAATAGCTGGACACGCTATTACAGGTATTTAGGAGACAAGAAGTCTTGTCTTATGATCTAAATAAGTCAATAATCAATCACTAATCAATATTCTGCCATGATTATCATTCAATATTTCAAGAACTCATATTATTTGAACTTCATTAGGTTAATCGAGGGAACAACTCATTAGGATTCTTTGGAACACATGTTTCCCACTTCAGATAAAAAAGTATACCTTTGATAAATAGTTGCCAAAGTAACTATTTTGTATCTTGCAGACCACAAAATTGTTTGTTTTTACTTCTTTAGAAGATAATTTTTGAGAGAGAAGCCCTATAACTGAAGTCCTTCTCTTAATTACAAAATCACAGGACAAAGTTTGATATGATACATAAAGACTGAGGAATCTGAGGCTATGACTTCAGAACTAGACTGATTTCAGTCGTTTCTACACAAATGATACCAAACTTAAAACTTGAATATCTCCTTTATGGAAAAAGATTTTTGAATGTTTTTCTCACTAATTTGTTTCTTTTGAAGTCCTCTTTCATACAAGATGGACTTGCTTGACCCCTAAACTAATTTTTAAAAAGAGAACAATTATTTCTTTATTGAAGGTATTTACATAAAAGGTATAGAATTATCATTTATTTGAGACAACAAATTCAATAACTCTACTTACATCAATGTAATAGCACATTGCATACATAAAGCACAAATGTGGTTTTATCTCATCCCAAATGAAAAGCGTTAAACACCTGAAACAATTTTGAGAATTCAGTCACTATCATGAAATGGCCTGGGGGTAAAGGTATATCCATTGAGTTTGATGACATGTTTTCGTTTTTTATCAAATTATACGACTCTTCCGTAAGGATTGATAAGTAAGTGTGATAGCTACTGCATTCAATGTAGCCATAGATGATACTTAGTTTAAAACATTAACTCTTGTTAACATTGTACAATAATCATTAAAATGAGTAATAACCTTTGATCTTTAGAGAATATTAGTTCAATTAGACAGATCTCTTTTTTAATCACTTAATTGTCTTTTTATGTTTGTATTAATTCTCATCAATTCTGAGTCTTTTTAATACAAATTTTGCATAGTTTGTCATTAATTTGAAGAAAGAAAAAAAAATGTTTATTTCATTGCGATGATAATCAGGAATATTGATGAGGTGATTGATTAGTGGTTTCAAGGTAATAAGACATCTCGTGTGTGGTAATAGGGTAAACTGACTAATATATGGTGATTTTAAACATGCTAATTAACCTCCTAAAATATGGGAATAGGCCACACACACCCACCATAGCAACGAGGTTACTAGGTGGGGCAAAGAAACCTCAAATCCGCAATCATGCCTGGCCAATGCATTATTAACATTTAGGTGTTCATGTGGCCAGCCTCAAGTTTTGATCCATTTATGTCACTTCTCCGGATTTTTAGAATATTCTGTTTGCTAACCGTTGCTGGGTAACAGAAATCTGATTTACAAAGCATGTAGCTGGCCGTAGATACAATTTTGGTTCACCAGAAATTTGTTTTGTGCAGTATATTGCATTGACTGCATGAGCGTGAGCTGCTAGCTAGCTTTAGTGTACCAGTACCACATAGGATTTTTGCGCCACTTAGTTATGCAGAGTTTGTTGCTAGGGGAATTTTTGTGGTGATTGGTTGACAAAGCTGTCAATCAACAAACCTAGATAGCTTAATTAAGCTTGGGAGGAGAGTTAGCAAGGCGTGTGATAGGAATTATGATAATATACATTGTAGAAGGACAAAGTGTAACTGATTAGTTCACTTTTAAAAAGCGTTTAATTTAGGTGAAGAGAAGTGGATTCTCCATGTTCATTTTTTCTGAGCTTGTGCTGCCAAGTCTATGTGTGTGGATGTATGTTGTTAAGGATTCAGATTCTTTGCAATGGAGCCACTTTTAGATTGGACAGGACCACCATACCCTTATCAGTATGACTTTACCTGATGCAGTCATGCCCCTAATGACCTATAGTGTGTTCTTAATAGTAGCGTTACCAGGGAGCTACTATCCACAGTGTGCTCTTAAAAGGTAGCACTACCAGGGAGCTACTACCCACTGTTGAGGGCCTAGTTCATTGAATTTATCGATCTTAGCCTGAATGGTCCCATCTCCTGCTGAACATTTTAGGACAGTGCAATCCAACAGAATGGTAATGCCATTATTTGAATGGTACAACACAAGTTATTATCCTATCAGTCATTCTCTTAAAGACACATGTTCTCCTGCTCATGTGACTCAACCATAATAGTGATAACCAATTTTTGCTCTGAATGACTTGTCATTGCACTTAATGTTCGAGTCATGCGCTACATTACTGGTCATCATGCTTGGTCAATTTATTCCAATACTATGAGAAACTTGCCTATTAATTAATCTGACTTACAAGCTATGTCTACTTATTGGTCGTTCTTGCAGTATTTTTTTTTTACTATAAAAGGCAACAAAATTGTTCTCAAGAAGTGTAAATTTTCATATTTTTTTTTGAGGAAAATATGCATTTAATAACAATATCCTTAAAGCTTGAAAATGAAATATCGTTTGTCGTTTGTTTGCTTTTTTCTTTCATTTTTTTTTTTTTTTTTTTGCAGAAACCTATTGCAGTGATATAGCTGATTATTATCTGGTTATCTTTGTAATGTCATAATAGCTAATTGATTACTTTTGTTTTTGTGGTTTATCTAGATAATCTTATCTGTGATTGTTTTGTCTTAATTCTCTATCTATCTCTTTTATGCCTCTTTCTAATCTTCTTATGTTTGCTGTGGGTGTCTCTATGATGTTCAGGTCCACGTACTTACGGTCAAGGTATGTCTCTCGTAATGTTTTTCATTTTCCATTTTGAGTTATTTCATGTCATGGTTTTTGTTGCATAATTGTTGTTACCTATTTTCAAATTAAAACCATTCATTCTGCAGCATTTGTTGTACATTGTTAACTTTATATCACTGAATGCATTTTTTCCGGTGTACGATAGATGACTATACAATATCTGTGTTTATATCCTGAATGTGGATGTTCTTCTTCAAGTTTGATGTGTTTCACATCAGTATTTTGATATCAAAACAGCAAGGTATTGAATTCAATTTCCATCCTTACAGATTGGTGTTTATATTGATTCATGCATGCACATATGTTTCTTTCCTTTTTGTCAATTGAGTTCATAATTATGACATACATTGTTGACTCACACACAACACTGTACCCACAAATGTTACCAAGTTTGTACGTATTTTGCACCAACTTTAAGTATATTTTACTCCTGTTAAGGATTTTCCCTTCATCTCATTTTCAATCACATGAATATAAAGATATTCACTTTTAAGCTCATGAAATTTGGATAATTAACTAACATATCATCATATCATGATGCGAATCATATACTAAATATCAAAACAATTGATCTAATCTCCCTGTTGTCCCTGCAAGCTTTCCCTCTGTATGGGCATAGGTTTAAATCATTACATGATCTATTTCCTGTGATTATTATTCCAAACAAAATGATATTGTAGCTGATAACACATCCATGGGCATTTGAATTATACAATTTAGGCACTGATTTATTCAGGTATAAAACACTTTTCAAATGTCATCCATATTTAATCCATATTTGGTTTTAATTAATGAGGTATATATCATTAAAGGATTAGTTCAGTGGTCGAGCATGTTTATGTTACATGAAAGAGGACTTTAAAAGAAACAAAATAGTGAAGAAAGCATTCAAATATAATATTTCATTAAATAGAAATTTAAGTTTAAAGTTTGGTTGCATTTGTGTAAAAACGACTGAAATCAAACTAGTTGTGATGTCATAGCCTCAGATTCCTCAAATTCTTTATGTTCTCTATCATATTTTGTCCTGCAATTTTGTGGCTTAAAAACCATGGGATATGTTAAAAAAGTAGTAAAACTAAATCTAGGAAGGGTATTTAAAATATACCACCTAAAGAAAGTTTGAGGAAAAATAATTTAAATAGTAAAAAAATTAAATAAACTTTCTTTAAAATACATTAAGACTGAGGAATCTGAGGCTGTGGCATCACAACTAGTCTGATTTCAGTCGTTTCTACAGAAATGATTCCAAACTTTAAACTTGAATATCTCCTCAACGGAAAAAGATTTTTGAATGTTTTCTTCACCATTTTGTTTCTTTTAAAGTCCTCTTTCATAAAAGATGGATATGCCTGACCCCTGAACTAATCCTTTAATATTAGTTAATGTTTGGTTGGTCTACATTAGTTTAAGAACTAGGTTGTGTTATACTCTCATTTGCATTAAGTGAGGTGGAATGACTCTGTAACTTTCATGATAGATATGATCGGTATTGCTTGATCATTATTCAACCATTTGTGTGAATCTGCACTAAGCTAAGTACTGAGTTACTTTTTAGAGAATTTACCTTACTAGTCTTAACTGTCTTCATTACTCCAGCTCCCAAAGTGTAAACTAATGTGAACATTAAATCTTCATTGGCAAAAACAATAAACTAATCAAGATTATCGATTGCGTGCAAGTGTTCTCCAATTGATATTATTTCTTAGGGTTGAATTAATGCTGGAGACAATCTGGCTGCGCTGCTTCTCAAAAGGGGAGAATTTATCCTTTTTGCATCAGGAAGGCCTCTCCAAATGATGTTACCTTACAGCAAAGAAAGAATTGCTATGGTGACATTTCTGTGGAAACCAGGCATGTGAAGTACATAGAGACAAAGCATAAATAAATCTTTGGATAAGATATATTTTGTTACTTTTGTGCTTCTCAGTTCTGAGATTGGGTAGGATTTATTAAGTGGAGATGAGAGGAAAATCTGAGAGAAGTAATAAAAGTCATGAATGATATTCATTGTCAGGTGATGCCGCCTCAAGTTTGAACTTTTATTTCAACACCCAAACCGATGAATACAAAAATTTATTTATGAGTAGGTATAATGATGTTTCAGTTGACGTCATGAGGTCACATGACTTTGTTTGCATCACAATTTTGTAGGGTAAAGAACAGTGTTGTCTGCTGTACATTTAAGTAGACTTACATACGTTTGCATGTTGTTATGTAAGATTATTTGTGTAAGATAATTATGCCGGAATCTTGCTGTGCAATTGGTTTTCTTGATTTCCATCTGATCCTGATCGACTTTTAAAGTGGGTTTTTGCTGTACGATGCGAAGACTTTCAACCTATGCTTCATACTAGGATTTGAAGCAAGCACTTTATTTTAGGTATGTAGGCTTTGTCTGAGAATAACAAACAATCAGATGTAAAAGTTACTCTTGGTATATCCGGTGAATATATAAAACTTAAGGAAGATAGGAAGTAAAAATGGAGGCGAACAAAAAATCTTTAATCAGTGCAAGTTTCTGACATGGTAGCATGCAGTCTGTTTGTTGTATGTGTGATGTGACTGAGATGTGAAGACGCCTGAGTCGCAATGATGCTTTTACCCTGCAAAATGGCTTCCAGTTGAGTTAGAGTCATGTGATGAAATCCCTCTACAAGAGGATAACAGTGGAACAAGAAATGGAAGTAAAAAAATGTTACAATGAAAACATGAAGTTAAAATGAATGCACAGATAAAAGCAATAACAAAACTTTACAAAGTATAGCAAGTCAGGCGAGGTTGGAAAGATATATGAGAGATAGTTTCATGCAGAGGGAATACAGAAGTCCCTCTGGTGTTCAATTATAACCTCGAATAGAAGTTATTGAGGAAACTAAGATTGCGAATTTGCTCGTAGTTTTTAAAAACAGTGGATTCTTTTAGAATTTCTAGTTCTTTGTCTAAAAAAACATGTATACAATTCTCTCAACTTCAATAAAGAAAAAAGAGTATTAGAAAATAACATTGATTATTCACGACATAACTGCAGCTCTCGGAAGTGACACATAAACAGAATGTGGAGCAATTTCCCATTTGAAATTATTGAAACACTGAGAGAGAAAGCTAGATAAATTTTAGAATAATCAGCCAAGGAAATAATATTATCTTGAAAATATCAAGACTTCAGAGAAAATCTTGTGAAAGAATTAGATGATTCAGAAGAAGAGCTGATGCAAGAGGAACAGAGGTGTCAGTAAAAATAAAAAGACGGCAATTTAATAACAATTTTTCCTCGGAAGAATAACATACTTTATTATTGAAAACAAAAATTCCATACTCTCAAGTTACTATCAAACTTCCTTTTTTGCTGAATTTATAATAGCATTTAAAGGAGAAAATTATTAATAATAAAATGTCATCAGTATAATTCATCATAGGTTGCTATCATGTTTCAGGATTTCATAAAAACGATCTAAATTCACATGTATAGTATTTCTGCATGTTCTTGTGTAATGGTCCTCGTTTCTGGATGTCCCCTGGGTTTATATGACCCTTTCTGCAGCCCTAGGTTGTCACATCTAGGATGTGATATGTCTTGAGTCACTCTTTGTCAGTTTTTCCAAATAAATTTGTTTTTTGAGATTAAGCAAAAATGTAACATTAATATGAGAACTTTCCCCTCGTAAGACATGTTTTTATGTCAATCCTTAAATTTGGAGTTTGCCTCTTTCATCGATTAAAAATGTTTTGGAATTATACCCCAGGTATTATTTTCAATTAAGAAATATTGAAATACAAAAATTGTGATTATTTTACAAAGGTTTAGTGCTAAGTGACTCAGGTTAACAGAACATACCAGAAGCATTTTCTAAAGTTCTCCATTCACACCTGAAAATGTGATATTTTCTACTGCAGGAGTTTTTGTTAAGTTGAAAACATTCTTGGATGTGAAGGCTTTAATAGAGGGAAATAGAGACTTATTACACTCTGGACCAAAATAGTGATTTAACATGAACTGCTGTGAGAATGATTGATTTAACCAGTATATTCATTTTCATTTTCATATTTATGTTTGGGGTTATGACTTTAAGGTTTTTTAGTCACTTTTTTCACTTCTAAATTGGAAACAATAGTCTTAGCACTAAGTTAAGGGAGAATGATGACTAGTATACAATATTCAAAATATTTTTCTAGATAGTGTATTTGAGAAATTGTATACAAGTGTAGTATACAGGCAAATAAAGCTTTCTTGTTTAAACAAATTATTGAAAGGAATAATCTGAGCTTACACAATGAGTCCTCACATGATCTCACTGTACAGTATGTCTTGGGCTGTAGCTAGTGGGGGGGGGGGGGCAGGGGGAAAATTTCCTCCCAGATTTTTCGCCGATTGTGAATTTCTACACGTAAAGTATATGCATAACATGGGAACAGAAGGCATTTCCCCTATTCCCCCCTAGATCCACCATACCCATATTCTCATATTCCCCCCCTCCCTTTCCCTTAGAAATTTTGTGCTAGCTATGGCCCTGGTAGTCTACAAGTATTTTTTCAACTTTGGAAAGAGTGCTTCAAAATTATTTTCAACACTATTTCTTTCACATTTTCTGAATGAGTAAAGGCAATTTGATTATTCCCAATCAATAATTATGAAAGGTTTTTTGCTTTCTCACAAACCAAAAAAATGAGTTAATTTGAGCTGTTTGGTAAACCATCACACTCTGCCTTTGCTTGAAGGGAAGTGTTGCATGACTAACTTTTTGTGGATTCAAACGTTATGAATATTTTGTAATACCATTTTGAAAGAGAGATAACGTAGAAGCAGTGAACCATAACATCAGTAGACAGGAATTGAAGTTTAGTCCTCCATTTTCTGGCGGTTATTTGCCGCATGTAAGGTAACCAAGAGATGTAATATTCATATTGGATTTTTCGTTTGACATATTGAAGAGAGATTTTCAATATCCCAATAATAGTTCCTTGATAATGTATGTGTCAAATTCATGATGTAGGTTGCTTTATGAACTGAACAAATTAGTTTTTTGGAGAAAGAAAAAGAACTTGAAAGAGGGCTTGTCATTAATTCAGAGAATAAAACTTTTGGATAAGGGCTAATTCCATTACAAAAATAATTTATAAAGCAGTAGGTGGGAGGAGGGGGGATTTGCTTTCCTTTGACCACTTAGGAAAGACATGGTGTCTGAAAACTGGGACATTTTTACTCAGTGTGTATTGCAATATTTAATTTTTTTTTTATTGAATACAGGTGCAAATACAAAAAAAAAAGATTTAGTCAAAGTGGACGTTGACATCATTGTAGTTGTTGTGAAATGAATTAGTTTAGTGATATCAGAAAACCGGTAACTTATTTTCCCTTTGTTCAGACATGAAAGAATTAATCTCTCTGAGTAAGGAAATAGGCCATGCCCACCATAGCAATGCGGTAACTAGGTAACTAAGGGAAAACAAACCTCAAATCCACAATCATGCATTGATATTTAGGTGTTCGTTGCCTGCCGCAAGGCTTCCAATTTTGGCTTTTCTCTGAATCTTTAGCACTTCTTTGGATATTTAGCAAAAGGAATAAAACAAATTATGTTTGCTAACTATTCTGGGTAATGGAATTGGATTTACGAAGCCTGTAGGCACAAGTTTTGTTCACTATCTTGTCTGTCACTCAGTCTGTGTGTGCAGAAACTTTTGTCTTGTGCAGTATGTTGCATTGACTGCCGCTAACTGCACTTTACCGATATTGCCTAGGATTTTGTCCCACTTAGTTATGCAGATTTTGCTGCTAGGCAAATTCGTGCAGTGATTGGTTAAAAAAGCTGTCAATCAACTAACTCAGAGAGAGGTCAATTCACAGCAATGACATGTGGGGAAAGCTTTTATCAAATTGATCCTGCAAATGAGTGACAATGATTCACATTGTGTGGTGTGTCATGAAGTGGCATTGCTGGGGAGAGAAGAGAGGGGAGGTGGGGAAACACGGGCAATCACCTCCTGGCCAGAAATTTCCATAATTTTCAGTATGGTGGATTGTTTTGGTTATCCTGATGAAAGAAATTGTATTCCTCAAAATTCTTGAAGTTTTTCTTCAAAATATGCTACACTTCCCCAAATTTCCTAATTTTTTCTCAAAATTCTTGAAGTTTATCTTCAGCATATGCAACATTTTCCACAAAATTTCTGAATATTTCCTCAAAATATCCAAACATTTACTCAAAATTTCTGAAATATTCTTCAAAATTCGTTGAAGTTTTTCCTCAAAATATGCAGCCCTTTTTCCCAAAACTTCTGACTTTCCCTCTTAAGATATCTGTTTTTTCTTCTTTTCTTTGGGATGGGGGGAGGGAGGGGGAGGGGGAGGGGGGAAGGAGGAGAGATTAGCTTGGATAAAGATTTTTTATGGTTCCCCCCCCTGCAAAAAAGTCTAGCTACGCTGCTGATGTTATGTTATATACCAGGTGATCCAGTTGTGCACCCCTGAATTTTGTCCGTAACGTACGTCATTCTTTCGATTTTACCCACATTAGCAAAGTTTTAGAAAACTAATCAAGGCCAGTTACAGTGTTAACGTGGACAGAAATATACAATACAATTCAACGTTTTTGATTGAGCTAAATATTTGCACATATACTGACAATAGCCAATCAATAACCGCCATGGAAGTGATGGTACAAGTAATTTGCAGTTTCCCTCTTTAAGATTACAAATTGTCATTTTTTTGCAAGTTATATTCATCATATTTTGATTGAAATTGATTTGACCCGTATCTGTGATTGGTTACTTTTACTGGTACAACTGCTGAGCATTTGTGCATATTTATCACATGGTGAACACAATTAGGGTGAGTTGTGTAGTTCCAAATGCAATGGAATACAGACATCACTCTGCCTTACAATGGTTTGATAAACAAACATTGAATTTTGATGAATTTGTCATATTGTCAAAAACCGGAAAGTTTTTATATCCTTTAGGGCCTTTCGAAATAGTAATTCTTCAAAACTTTTCCAAAAGTTTCCTTAGGAGAAATGGTCCGTCAATCATTCACAATCAATGCACACAGCACCTCAGGCATATGATACAGAGTTATCTTTATCACTAGTTTGCAAAAAAATAATTCCCACTAAGACACTTAACACGTAGAAGTGATTTTAATCACAAAAGTGCCCTGATTACTTAGCCCTGGCTCTCTGTAATTTTATACACACAAATAGCCCTGGGCTACTTGACTGTGTAGCATGGAAATGGCAGATAAACAATCATTGTTTTGAGTGGAAACACAATACACTGAAAAGGAAGTTGGGGTTGGTAATTGTCATACCTGAGTTTTCAGGATTAAGTCAGGTGTCGGGTGCGGGTAGGCTTGAAGAGAAATTTTTCGGCATGACTAATTGTTGCTCTCATTGTTGCTCTCACTGCACAGACTTTGTAGCAATTGTATTTTATATGTGCTTCAAGGATATTTGAAGAAAACGTTTTGGAGACATGGAATATTGAATAATCCAAATTTCTCAAAACTAAGAGGTCTATTTATTTATGAGACTGAAAATGTAATTCATTTTATGGATTGTTTTTTTCTTCAAACATATTGATTAATTTCAGGGAAGTTGATTGATTGAAATCAGTTGCGATTTTAGACAAAGAGACCAGAAACATGATTAAATATGGAGAGAGTGGAATACAAGCAAAGACTTGGAAATGACTTGAATTTAAGTACAAGAATTTTAGGGAATAATACAAACAAACAAAATGAAAATTTGGGAAATTTGAAAACGGAGAGCTCTCATAAAAACTGTTTTGATTGAGAAGTGTTGTTGTTATCTTAATACAAGTGATGATGATCACCGTAATCTTAAAGATGTTTCATTTCTAAAACTCAGGGGTGCCGGAAGGAGTTTTAGATTGGTGGGCGAAGAAAACTAGGGCTTTGGGAAATTTTGTGGAAATTGGTGTGTGCCAGGAAAATGCAATCTCCTGGCTTTTGGGACTTGAAAACGCTTGATTAATATTGGGCATTTTTTTGAAGAAAACCATGGCTTCATATAATCATAACAAAGGAGGCTTAAGAAAAAAACTATGATCTGCCAAATTATTGGTTATACATATGACCCACATGACCCACCCATTCTGTCCCCTTGAAACTGAATTGATTAATTCTGAATTTTGACCAATCAACGTTTTAATGGACTTTAAAGTGGGGGCATTGGTTTTTGACAATTCAAAACTTATTTTAAATTAATTCTACTGTGTAGCGCAGAAGGAGAAAAACAAAAGATATCTTAAGAGTGAACATGATTTTTGACAGAAAGTAGCCTAATTTGCATAAACCTATTTAACTAGTTTAATTTAATGAATTGATCTTGTAACTTGAACTTTTTCTAGCTTTATTGGACCCACAGATTACCTATCATAAATTTTTTAATTTTGATGCAAAAAACTAAAGGATTATAGCTTTTTTTGTAGACCATGTTTGGTATGCCTGAATATCAGTTTAGTCGACAAATATCTGATAAAGGATTAGTTCAGTGGTCAAGCAAGTTCATCTTATATGAAAAAGGACTTTAGAAGAAACTGAATGGTGAAGATTAACTTCAACATCTTTTTCTCTTAAGGAGATATTCAAGTTTAAGGTTCTGGCTTATCTGTGTAGAAATGACTGGTGTAGTAAGTCTACTATAGAAAGTTGGTGCCTCATCCTCAGTCTTAACACTTGTTAATGTATTTTAAAGAAAATTAGTTTAACTTTTTGACTATTTGAATTAAAAAGAAACAAAGTGGTGAAGGATGCATTCAAAAATCCTATTTAGTTAAGGAAATATTTAAGTTTAAAGTTTGGTATAATTTGTGTAGAAACGACTGAAATCAGACTAGTTGTGATGTCATAGCTTCAGATTCCTCATCGTCTTTATGTATTCTATCATATTTTGTCCTGTGATTTTGTGGTTTTAAAATCATTGGATATGTCAGGAAAGTAGTCAAACCGAATGTTGTAAGGGTAGTTATGATTTAACATCTGAAGAAAGTTTGAGGAAAAAGAATTCAAAATGTAAAATAGTTCAATAAACTTTCTTTAAAATACATTAACGATTGTTGAGAAAGTGAGAATGAAGGCACCAAACTTCCATAGTAGACTAACTATAAACTTACTACACCAGTCATTTCTAACAGATAAGACAACTTCAAACTTGAATATTCCCCGAATGGAATAAGATTTTTTTAGTGCTTTCTTTACCATTGCTTCCTTCCCCAAAATTACTTCTTGGTTTAGGTCCAATAAACTTCACCTTAATGCTAAAAAATCTACAGCCATTATTTTTCATCCTAAACAAAAACAAATCATATCTTCCAACCTTGACATCATCATTGATAACACGCGTGTTCCCCTCTCCTTGACATTATCATTGATAACACGCGTGTTCCCCTCTCCTTGACATTATCATTGATAACACGCGTGTTCCCCTCTCCTTGACATTATCATTGATATCACGCGTGTTCCCCTCTCCTTGACATTATCATTGATAACACGCGTGTTCCCCTCTCCTTGACATTATCATTGATAACACGCGTGTTCCCCTCTCCTTGACATTATCATTGATAACACGCGTGTTCCCCTCCTTGACATTATCATTGATAACACGCGTGTTCCCCTCTCCTTGACATTATCATTGATAACACGCGTGTTCCCCTCTCCTTGACATTATCATTGATAACACACATGTTCCCCTCTCCTTGACATTATCATTGATAACACGCGTGTTCCCCTCTCCTTGACATTATCATTGATATCACGCGTGTTCCCCTCTCCTTGACATTATCATTGATAACACGCGTGTTCCCCTCTCCTTGACATTATCATTGATAACACGCGTGTTCCACTCTCCTTGACATTATCATTGATAACACGCGTGTTCCCATCTCCTTGACATTATCATTGATAACGCGTGTTCCTCTCTCCTTGACATTATCATTGATAACACGCGTGTTCCCCTCTCCTTGACATTATCATTGATAACACACATGTTCCCCTCTCCTTGACATTATCATTGATAACACGCGTGTTCCCCTCTCCTTGACATTATCATTGATATCACGCGTGTTCCCCTCTCCTTGACATTATCATTGATAACACGCGTGTTCCCCTCTCCTTGACATTATCATTGATAACACGCGTGTTCCACTCTCCTTGACATTATCATTGATAACACGCGTGTTCCCATCTCCTTGACATTATCATTGATAACACGCGTGTTCCTCTCTCCTTGACATTATCATTGAATTCCCCTCTCCTTGACATTATCATTAATACCACGCGTGTTCCCCTCTCCTTGACATCATTAATAACACGTGTGTTCCCCTCAGGCTCTCATTCTACAAAATTTCTTGCTGTAACCCTAGACGAAAATCTTACTTGGATTCCACATATTCAGAATATCTGTATTAAAGTTACTAAAGCCATTGGTGTAATTCATCGCCTAAAAAACATTGTTCCCATTAAAACATTGCTAATTCTATATTATATTCTTATTTTACCGTTCTTATCTTATTGTTGTATTGTTTGGGGTTATACTTACTCTACTCATATTAATAAGCTTCACATTCTACAAAAGAAAGTGCTGCATGCAATATATAGTATTCCCCACAATAGTCATTCTAACCCTCTCTTCCATGACAGTAATGTATTTATCATCTTTGAACTAGTCAAGCACTACACCCTTATCTTTGTATTCAACTACTTTCATGACAATCTACCACATAACTTCTCCAATTTTGTTTCTGCCAATTAGAGATTTTCATGATTACCATACCCGCCATGCTGAATTACTTTCCATTCCCCGTTTCTCTCTAACAAGTAGTTAACATTATGTTAAATACTCAGCTATTGCAAATTGGAATTCCCTACCCACTTCATTTAACTCTATTAAAAACTTATCCTCATTCAAACGTAAAGTGAAACATTACCTTCTTTGTAATAGAATCCTGTAAGTTTTTTTCATGTATCCTTGGGCAGTATATGTAATATTTTCTTTTTATTCCTTTTTTTTTAAATGTTCTTTTTCACACTTGCATGATGGGATACCTCTCTTACAAGTTCTTCTGAGCTCTTCGAGGATCCCCTCAACCGTATAAAGCCTTATCAGTATATATTTGTTATTTTGTAACTAGTAGAAATGGTTGAAATAAAGTTGTACAAACCATTGTGTTTCTACTGAAAATCTCATATAATTCAAACAAACTTTAACTTGTTCAGAATACTGCTGCAAGACTGATCTCTGGCATAGGTATAAAATCTCATATTACTCTATAATTTCCCATTTGCATTGGCTCAAAGTACAGTCACGAATCAGGTTTAGGCTTTATGTTCATCTTTTCAAAATTCTCCATGGTCTTGCACCAATTGATCCGTCTGAATTAATTCATCTGTATGTCCCAGATCCCGGACTTAGGTCTGCCTCTAATGGCCCACTGATAAGGAGACAGTATGGCAGCAAACAAGTTAGTCATTACAACTTTGCTGTCACTGGATCATCTTTCTGGAATGAGCTGCCTGTCCACATCCGATCTGCAAGTGACATTATCAATTTCAAGAAGCAATTGAAAACACACCTTTTTACCTAATAATGTAAAGCGCTAAGTATTGTTCTCAATATAAGCGCTATATAAGCATCTACATAATAATAATAATAATAATAATATAAGATGGACGTGCTTGACCACTGAACTAATCCTTTAAGAATAAAGAAAGTTGTTGGAAAAGAAAGCTATGTGATTCAATCTGGTCACCATCTCTTGTTTTTGTTATTTCATGTTTAATGAAGTGCAGTTACCTTTCCAAGAAAGAATAATAGTATTTAAAAGGATGAAACTGTTTGAATTGAAGCTTCTGTGTATTACGTCTCTCATGAAAATAAACCCACAGGGCAATTTATAACACTGAATAAGACGTGTTAAATTTAGTGATGGAGAAATGTGTTCATCCGCGCTTCTGCCTCAATTTTGCCTGCAACTGCCGTTCCTTCATTTTAACTGTTTATTAAAAATATGGAATTTTGTTTAATGATATAATAAAATTTACCCATGAACGAGTCCTCAATTCGCAGAAGTGCTGGATTTTGATACCTACTAGAAACAAACATTTATATTCCTTTGATTCATGCAAGATTTTGGAAATCTGATATATTCCTTATTGTAGATGTATTGCAGATTTATTTTGAAGGAAATTAGTGAATGTTTGCATTCATACCTCTAAATTGGATCAGGCATGTGAGACTTCATCTATTTAGCTGATTTCATCTATTTAAACTATTTAGCTGATTTGGGCTATTTAGCTGATTTTAGCTATTTAGCTGATTTTTTGCTATTTAGCCGATCGCAGCTATTTTCCAAGCTAATTTTATCTATTTTTTAAGCTAATTTCACCTATTTTCCAAGCTAATTTCACCTATTTTCCAAGCTAATTTCACCTATTTTCTGAGCTTATTTCACCCATTTTCTGCATAATTGACAATACTGAGCTATTTTGAGAAGAAAATTGATCAATTGCAGCATGTGAGACTTCAGCTATTTAGCTGATTGAAGCTATTTTCCGAGCTAATTTCACTTATTTTCTGCATAATTAACAATACTTAGCTATTTTGATGAGAAAATGGATCAATTTCAGCATGTGAGACTTCAGCTATTTAGCTGATTGCAGCTATTTTCCAAGCTAATTTCTGCATAATTAACAATACTTAGCTATTTTGATGGATTGATTTTAGAATGTGAGACTTCAGCTCTCTAGCCGATTGCAGCTATTTTCCAAGCTAATTTTACCTATTTTCTGCATAATTGACAATACTTCGCTATTTTGATGAGAAAATTGATCGATTTCAGCTACTTTTGTAAATCATCACTCACATGTCTGCTGGATAGAAGTCTGGAAGTTTGTTTAATCAGAAGAGAACGTTTGGTTTGATTTCCTCATGAAACTTTTCTATGTAACAATGGCAACATGAAGTGTGCTGTGATTATTGGTCAAGTCTTGAGGGCACATGAAGCAATATGATTGGAAAAAAGTTTCAGGGGATTATGTTTCATAATGCTGCTCAATGGAAACCATTATTCAGCATCGCTTAAACATATTTGTTGGGGTAGCACAGGAGCTTTAGAATATATAACAACCTCTTAAGAATTACCCCTCCAAGGAATGAATAATAGTCTGTGACAGGATGAAGGTGTTTAAAATGATGCTTATGTGCGTTCACAGTCTCTCATGCAAATAAGCCCACAAGGCAGTATGTTACTCTGAATCAGATAGTAATTAAATTCAATGATACAAAAATTTGTTCCACCCAGCATTCTGCCTCAATTTTGCCTGCAGCCACATTTATTGTCAAGCATATATTTTACTGTTTATTCCAATGATTGAATTTTCTGTAATAATATAATGATGTGTGCACATCACATATCGAAGAATATGTGGAAGTACAAAGCATCAGAAAATGTAAGAGAAATACCCTAGAGTTTGCAACAAGTTAGTCATATTTTAAAAATGTTTTGTAAGGTTTTTAATTTTTCTTAAAATTTACATTCATTTTGTATGTTTGTGAGGATTGCTTGTTTCGTGAAAGAATTTTGCAGTTATGATGTCAAAGTAATAATAATATAACCATGATATGCAAACTAATGCATAAGAGATGAGTGAACAATTTAAGCTTCAGCTTAAATCGAGGAAAGATCTCAATGAATAGGGATAATTTAAGTGATGTTGGTGATAACAATCAATCATGTAAAGGGATGGTGGTGTGGGACCTCAGTTTCCCCTCCCTTCCGTCTATATCTTAAGGTTTGTGAGTTTGGCCAAGTGTCTGTCATTCTTGGTTGTCCTTTCAGTGTCTAAAGTACCATGGAGCTTAAATTGATGTAAGAAAGGAATAAAAGTAGATGAGGTTTCAAGACATTTTTGGTTTTGATACGATCACATCAGGAACTTATGCGGTCATGATGGCGTATGGGTGGGTGTATGTATGGGTGCAGTGTGTATGGGTGTATGTATATATGTTTGTGATGGAGAGCTTGTAAACGTGATGTCTCAAGAACGATACACTGGGTTCATGTCATATGTGGTACACAGATAGCCCATTATCTGTAGATGTGCCCTATTGTTTTTGATGATGATGTCATATTGATGAGTAGATGGGGCATAATGTAAAATATTGAAATGTTCATATTTTAACAACCCCACATCTGTTTTGTTCATGTTTGGTGTACTTTTGCTGTTAGCTGGTGTCTACATGTATGGTACGCAGATAGCCTATGGTGCCCTATTGATTTTGGTGGTAATGTCATGCATATTAATGAGTAGGCAGGGCTTAAAGTAAAAATCTGGAAATGTTCATATTTTAAGAAACGCATGTCTGTTTTGTTTCATATTTGGTATAATTATGATGTTAGCTGGTGTGTAAATATTCATGATGTAAAAACGTTAACTCATTAATATGCATATTGGGCGGGGCTTAATATGATTTTGCTGAATGGAGTGTAATAACATGAATTCAGTTGACAGTTTTTGAAATACCGTGTTTACAAGCTTTTTTCAGCAAAATCATATCAAGTCTATATGCATATTAGACACTATGCATATTAATGAAATTCAACGTTTTCATGTCATAAACATGTACACACCAGCTAACATCATAATTACCACAAATATCAAACAAAATAGACATGCGGTTGTTAAAATATGAAACATTTCAATATTTTTACATTAAGTTCCGCCTACTCATTAATATGCATGACATCACCTTTAAAACAATAGGGCACATCTACAGACCATGATCTACCTACTGTGGTGTAGCAGTTATCATACATGTCTACAGACCACGAGGTTCTGGGTTCAAGCCTGGGTTGGGTAGACACGCCAGTGCACCACAACTGGTTATCAACGGCCGTGGACATTGACTTGGTTGTCGATGTTATGTCTGTCCACACGTCGTACCTGTGTTCTCGTCCGGGTCGTATTAAGCGTTTCGTAATAGCATTGTTACTATCATAACCGATTACGCAGGTGACGACCCCGTCATTGTAATTGTGTGTTCACTCGTCGTCGTCGTACAGACCATGGGTTATCTGTGAACCACATATGACATGAATCCAGTGTATCGTTCTTGAGATATCGCGTTTATGAGCTGGCGTCACAAGCACACACACATACATACATGATCAAAACCTGTCAATGTGTTACGTGCATCACATTTAATAAAGATCTGTTTAATATTTCATATTTTACTTATTTGAGGAAAAATATGCAAGGCAACTTCGGTTTTAAAAAAACTCTTGATTATTAAAATTATCTAATTTTAACAATGGGGATTAATCTGCAGCAGTGGCAGCTTAAAATTGGACTCTACAACCTAGGAAGTAAGAAAGCATTTTATAATTGTGTTACTTCTAAATATACCAGTTACAAGAGGAATTCAACCAATGAATCTTTGCACTGGCTATAGTTGCATATGCATTGCTGACTATCGCTGCATTTATTAAAAGTAACCCCGGACCAAGACAAACAGCCAATTCAAAAGAAACTGCTTTGGCTACAAAGGATGATATTAAATTGTTAAAGACACAAATTGCTGAAATTCTTGAGGGGTTTAATAACTTAATAACAAGAAATGGGAGTTATTTGAGCAAAGGATGGTAGATTGGGAGAAAGAGTTGCAGTAAATGAAAACTTAACCCCCTGCAATAAACAACGTATCGGAGAGCTGGAGCATTCAATAGAGAATCTACCACATTTGGAGACTGAAAATGAATAATAATAATAAAAATAATAATAATATTGGGAAACTTAATGATTGCATGGATGAACAAGAAGACAGATCCAGATGCAACATTACGTGTTGTGCTCCTTAAAATTTCAAACAGTCAGACCCGACCTGATAAATAAGCAGGTCGGGTCAGACTTTTCCTCTTTATTTTCTTTAATCTAAAAACCACAAGTAATTAGAATCAAATTCCCTTATCAATGGCCTCATTGTATTCGTTCTCCTGGTTGAGGAGTTATTCTAAGTAAGATAAGTGGTCTCATTATTTGCTACAGTAAGTTTGTGGTCATAATTTACTGGAACAAATTTTTAAGGAAAAGGACAAGTCATGAAAAACCTTATCTTTGCTGGAGTTAAACAGGAGGGAGAAGAAACTTGGGAGGAAAGCCAAAATAAAGTAAGGCATGTTCTAAAGCATGATCTGGATATACCTGAGGATATCGAGCTGGAAGAAAGCAACATATAATAACATATAAAATAACATAAGATGTAATCCAAGCAACAGCAGGTCTAGGCTGATAATTTCTCAATTTTCCAAATCCACAGTCGGAGAAAGTGAGAAAAAAATGCAAATAAACTAAAGGTGAAGATACTTTTAATCTTGAAGATTTCTCTCAGGGGACACGTGAAATAAGAAAAAAGTTCATGCACAGGAAGCATGAACTTTCTGACTGCATCCAAAAAAGCCTACCTTAGTTATAAAACTATTATCGTTGCTGATAAACAAGGGTCCAATATTTACAACCGGGAGGACAATGATACAACCGGGAGGACAATGATACAACCGGGAAGACGATGAAGTACAACCAGCCTGAAAGTCAGGTCAACATAATATACAGGATGATTTTTCTTTTACTAACAATTCAATTCAGTCACTAGTTTGGAACGTGGAGGGTTTGCAGTCAAAAATCAGAGACATGGACTTCTGTAAATTTGTCTTGAGTTGTGATATTGTTGGTTTCGTTGACACCTGGGCGACAACAAATGACGATTTCACAGACTCCATTCATGGCTTTTTTGTGTGCTACAGCTCCCATCGAAAGAAGAGGGTACCCATCTGGAGGAGTTTCAGTTTTTGTAAGAAATTGTCTCAAAAAATGTGTGAAGTTGATTATTGTATCTGACGTTATAGATATTGTTTTCATTAATTATTATTATTAAATTATGTTTATATAGCACTTATTCTAAAAGAAAGCTCTAAGTGCTTTACAAGAGCATTCAAAAACAAAAAGTTAATTACTTATTAATACATAAAAAAAAATTAAAATGATTCAACACCTAAAACCCCTAAAAGCTAAAATATCAGTAGTATACGAATGAAAGAAATAATTAAGTTTTAAATGTCAGTTGAGATACATGAATAAGATAAAACGGTTAATAAAAAAGCAGTACAAATTACCAACCTTAAACACAAAACACTAAGAGAAATAAAAAAAGTTATCGAACAATTAAAATGCATTAAAAGGTGAAACCTGGTGTAAAAAAATAGAAATAAAAATGATAATAATAATATCTAAAAAGTTAGAATAAGTCACTAAAATACTGTTTAAAAAATGCGTTTTTAAATCACGTTTAAAAGAAGTAAGTGGATAATGATCTTGGTAAATCTATTGTTATTGGTTTTATTTATATCCCACCAGAGCAGTCAATATACCATAAAATTTCAGATAATTATGGATACGAAGCTTTGAACAATACATTGTTAAACATTAGAGATCAATTTAGAGATATTGAAATTATACTCGCAGGCGACTTTAATGCAAGGACAGCTGAATGTTCGGATTTTATGGAAGACAACATTGACTATGTATCACAAATAGCTGGTTCCCCATATCAACCAGGTACATTAAACCTACCTCCTATTTCTAGGGATAAAATTCAAAATAATTTTAGTACAGCTTTGTTGAACCTGTGTCAAATCTTCAATATCCATATACTGAATGGCAGGCTTGATATCAGGGGGTTGCAATGTTACATCTTTAAACTAGAGACTTTCTGTGAAAATACTGGCATGAAAGTTAATCTTGATAAAACCAAAATCATCTGCAAAAATGTGGGACGCCTAATCAAAAGCGAAAAGTAGTTTTTCAAAGGTAATCAAATTGATTGCAGTTTTACTATAAGTATTTGGGTCTTACATTCTCTTCACGGAATGTATGGTCAAAGGCAACAAGTTCCTCAGCTGTACAGGGCCAGAAAACGCCCAACATAATTCACGTCATTTAGGGGATATGTATTTCACTACATACTTTAAATTATTTGACACCATGATTTTACCAGTTCTTACATATAGAAGCGAAATTTGGGGACATACTTTGTATAATAGTATTGAAAATGTTTAAGTATTTTTTGAAGTGATTTTTGGGGGCAAAGAGGTCAGCCCCGTAGCTCTACGATCCTTGGTGATTGTAGCAGGCATTTGGTGTGAGCCCAGTCACTTATAAAGTGTATTATATTTCGGATGAAACCAATTAGACTACCCACAAGTAAATATGCAAGTAAGGGTAATGATATGTTGTTAGAGCTGAAAGGGGTAAAAGTACGTGGGTGACAAAAGTCAGAATTATTTTACAAAGCAGTGGATTTGGGTATGCATGGCTGTATCAAGAATTGCAAATGAAGCCAGTTTTCTTAGGACTTTTAAATTAAGAATGAAGGACATTGATCTACAAAATTGGCAAAGTAAGGGTCATTCTCAAGCTAAGTCGAAATGTATATTTCCTTTAATTCCATGTTATGTGTTGAGCCTTTTATTTTGAATACCCACGATTAGGAAAAAAGGGTCACTAATTGCTAATTTTCGTTTTTTATGTCTCAAACTGTGTATTGAGTTGGGTAGAAGGCAAAAAATTCCACGAGAAGAGAGAATTTGTTGTTTATGTGAAAATAATTGTGTGGAAAATGAATACCACTTTTAGCAACTTGCTCTAGTTACAATAACTAAAGACAAAGTTTCCTTCCTGACCTTGCTCACAACTGTTCATTTTATAATTTGATCTCACATGTACAGAGAAGTAAGTTTGCTGATAATTTATCAGATTACATTAGACAAGCAATGAAACGAAGAGAAAAGCTCATAAAACAGTCCAGTAAGAGGTTGGTTATTGATGTATGTAACATTTGTTATATGCTCCGCAATGAGAATTTGTATGTTATGGCCGGTGGCAGATATATAAATAAAAAAAATATAAGATATACATACATACACGCACAGCATCATGACTGCATAGGTTCCTGATGCTATCACATCGGAACCAAGAATAGGAAAAGGGAGGCATAACATTGTATTCTTATTTGGACATGGTTGATCAGCGTTTGGCACAACATGAGCAAACATTTGACAATTATTGTTGGTGAAGTATGCAGTGCTTGCTTTAACAGAGCCTCTTCTTGATTATAGCCATCACTTCCTTTCCCTTATTGGGTCTCATGCACAGTCCCAGGGGGTGAGGGGAGGGGGTGCACTTCTTTATGTGAGGTATATATATATATATAGATGTATATAGATAGATAGATGTATATATATATATATATATATAAATAAATATATAGATATATATATATATATATATATATATATATATATATATATATATATATATATATATATATATATATATATATATATATATATATATATATATATATATATATATATGCACCTTGAGCAGGTGCCTTTTTTCGCATCATTTTCAGAGTACATCATTTCATTTTCATCTTTCTTCTCATCATTTTTGTAGTGCAGGTCCCAAAAAAATGCCAGTTTTGATTCACTTCAAAATTTGTTCAAGTATCTGGGGGTGTGATTTAACTTAAGATGTAAATCAAACCATTTCAATATTAAGTGCATTGATATTCAAACTGAGAAGCAAACAAGAGATCTGGTTACTGTTGTTTAAATCTACATGTCGACAGAATCATAATCCCATCTGGCAGCAAGTCTCCAAAATTAACTTTGATTTCATAGTTTGTATCACTTTCACTTTAATAAAGCTTACGATTGTTAGCCAGCGATTCCTTCCTTTAGTATGAAGGTTGAATATTGCTTCATTGCCTGTTTGCGAGTTGTAGTTGGGCTTCTGTGCTTTGCGTGTTAAATCTTGTGTGGGTAAAAATTGTTTTGAAGCTAAGAGACAATTACTTTACAGCGACCAGGGAGTAAATTAATTGTATTGATTTATTTATCAACACCTCTTTTCAGACATTCAAAATTATAGGATGCAGTTTTTTTTTTTCAGGTTAAGACTACAAAGGTACAAGGACAAGTAGCAGTTTCTTTTCTTCAGGCTAAGACTACAAAGGTATAAGGACAAGTAGCAGTTTCTTTTCTTCAGGTTAAGACTACAAAGGTATAAGGACAAGTAGCAGTTTCTTTTCTTCAGATTAAGACTACAAAGGTATAAGGACAAGTAGCAGTTTCTTTTCTTCAGGTTAAGACTACAAAGGTATAAGGACAAGTAGCAGTTTCTTTTCTTTAGGTTAAGACTACAGAGGTATAAGGACAAGTAGCAGTTTCTTTTCTTCAGGTTAAGACTACAAAGGTATGAGGACAAGTAGCAGTTTCTTTTCTTCAGGTTAAGACTACAAAGGTATAAGAACAAGTAGCAGTTTCTTTTCTTCAGGTTAAGACTACAAAGGTATAAGGACAAGTAGCAGTTTCTTTTCTTCAGGTTAAGACTACAAAGGTTTGAGGACAAGTAGCAGTTTCTTTTCTTCAGGTTAAGACCACAAAGGTATAAGGACAAGTAGCAGTTTCTTTTCTTCAGGTTAAGACTACAAAGGTATAAGGACAAGTAGCAGTTTCTTTTCTTCAGGTTAAGACTACAAAGGTATAAGGACAAGTAGCAGTTTCTTTTCTTCAGGCTAAGACTACAAAGGTATAAGGACAAGTAGCAGTTTCTTTTCTTCAGGTTAAGACTACAAAGGTATTAGGACAAGTAGCAGTTTCTTTTCTTCAGGTTAAGACTACAAAGGTATGAGGACAAGTAGCAGTTTCTTTTCTTCAGATTAAGACTACAAAGGTATAAGGACAAGTAGCAGTTTCTTTTCTTCAGGCTAAGACTACAAAGGTATAAGGACAAGTAGCAGTTTCTTTTCTTCAGGTTAAGACTACAAAGGTACGAGGACAAGTAGCAGTTTCTTTTCTTCAGGTTAAGACTACAAAGGTACAAGGACAAGTAGCAGTTTCTTTTCTTCAGGTTTAGACTACAAAGGTACAAGGACAAGTAGCAGTTTCTTTTCTTTAGGTTAAGACTACAAAGGTATAAGGACAAGTAGCAGTTTCTTTTCTTTAGGTTAAGACTACAAAGGTATAAGGACAAGTAGCAGTTTCTTTTCTTCAGGTTAAGACTACAAAGGTATAAGAACAAGTAGCAGTTTCTTTTCTTCAGGTTAAGACCACAAAGGTATAAGGACAAGTAGCAGTTTCTTTTCTTCAGGTTAAGACTACAAAGGTATGAGGATAAGTAGCAGTTTCTTTTCTTCAGGTTAAGACTACAAAGGTATAAGGACAAGTAGCAGTTTCTTTTCTTCAGATTAAGACTACAAATGTATAAGGACAAGTAGTAGTTTCTTTTCTTCAGATTAAGACTACAAATGTATAAGGACAAGTAGCAGTTTCTTTTCTTTAGGTTAAGACTACAAAGGTATAAGGACAAGTAGCAGTTTCTTTTCTTCAGGTTAAGACTACAAAGTTATAAGGACAAGTAGCAGTTTCTTTTCTTCAGGTTAAGACTACAAATGTTTAAGGACAAGTAGCAGTTTCTTTTCTTTAGGTTAAGACTACAAAGGTATAAGGACAAGTAGCAGTTTCTTTTCTTCAGGTTAAGACTACAAAGGTTAAAGGACAAGTAGCTGATAGTTTCTTTTTTTCAGGTTAAGACTACAAAGGTATAAGGACAAGTAGCAGTTTCTTTTCTTCAGGTTTAGACTACAAAGGTATAAGGACAAGTAGCAGTTTCTTTTTTTCAGGTTAAGACTACAAAGGTATAAGGACAAGTAGCAGTTTCTTTTCTTCAGGTTAAGACTACAAAGGTATAAGGACAAGTAGCAGTTTCTTTTCTTCAGGTTTAGACTACAAAGGTATAAGGACAAGTAGCAGTTTCTTTTCTTCAGGTTAAGACTACAAAGGTATAAGGACAAGTAGTAGTTTCTTTTCTTCAGGTTATGACTACAAAGGTGTACGGACAAGTAGCAGTTTCTTTTCTTCAGGTTAAGACTACAAAGGTATGAGGATAAGTAGTAGTTTCTTTTCTTCAGGTTATGACTACAAAGGTATAAGGACAAGTAGCAGTTTATTTTCTTCAGCTTAAGACTACAAAGGTATAAGGACAAGTAGCAGTTTCTTTTCTTCAGGTTAAGACTACAAAGGTATAAGGACAAGTAGCAGTTTCTTTTCTTCAGATTAAGACTACAAATGTATAAGGACAAGTAGTAGTTTCTTTTCTTCAGGTTATGACTACAAAGGTGTAAGGACAAGTAGCAGTTTCTTTTCTTCAGGTTAAGACTACAAAGGTATGAGGATAAGTAGTAGTTTCTTTTCTTCAGCTTAAGACTACAAAGGTATAAGGACAAGTAGCAGTTTCTTTTCTTCAGCTTAAGACTACAAAGGTATAAGGACAAGTAGCAGTTTCTTTTCTTCAGGGTTAGACTACAAAGGTATAGGACAAGTAGCAGTTTCTTTTCTTCAGGTTAAGACTACAAAGGTATAAGGACAAGTAGCAGTTTCTTTTCTTCAGGTTAAGACTACAAAGGTATGAGGATAAGTAGTAGTTTCTTTTCTTCAGGTTAAGACTACAAAGGTATAAGGACAAGTAGCAGTTTCTTTTCTTCAGATTATGACTACAAAGGTATAAGGACAAGTAGCAGTTTCTTTTCTTCAGGTTAAGACTACAAAGGTATAAGGACAAGTAGCAGTTTCTTTTCTTCAGATTAAGACCACAAAGGTATAAGGACAAGTAGCAGTTTCTTTTCTTCAGGTTAAGACTACAAAGGTGTAAGGACAAGTAGCAGTTTCTTTTCTTCAGGTTAAGACTACAAAGGTACAAGGACAAGTAGCAGTTTCTTTTCTTCAGGTTAAGACTACAAAGGTACAAGGACAAGTAGCAGTTTCTTTTCTTCAGGTTAAGACTACAAAGGTACAAGGACAAGTAGCAGTTTCTTTTCTTCAGGTTAAGACTACAAAGGTATAAGGACAAGTAACAGTTTCTTTTCTTCAGGTTAAGACTACAAAGGTATAAGGACAAGTAGCAGTTTCTTTTCTTCAGGTTAAGACTACAAAGGTATGACGACAAGTAGCAGTTTCTTATCTTCAGGTTAAGACTACAAAGGTATAAGGACAAGTAGCAGTTTCTTTTCTTCAGGTTAAGACTACAAAGGTTTAAGGACAATTAGCAGTTTCTTTTCTTCAGGTTAAGACCACAAAGGTACAAGGACAAGTAGCAGTTTCTTTTCTTCAGGTTAAGACCACAAAGGTATAAGGACAAGTAGCAGTTTCTTTTCTTCAGGTTAAGACCACAAAGGTATAAGGACAAGTATATATTTTATATTCACCTGAAAGAGCTTGGTATTCTAAACGGATTTCTGAGTTCTGTTTTAATGTGTGAAAGAGAGGGCAGCTCAAAATTCTTCATGTAATTCTTCCAATTTCTGTCCTAAATTTCAATCACGGAAAAATGTCAGGACTGTATTCTCTCCTAAATTTTGATTATGGGTTTGATTTAGATTCAAAACCTCTTGGTCATAATTAAAAGCTCCCATTCAAATAAGTTTGGTGAATGGTTGAAAAACATTACGTTAATTTAAGGGAATTCATTGGTGGATGTCGCAAAATTTCACAGAATTTGCATAATTCATCATAATAAGGTTTTGAAATTCAAAATGCTGTAAAATTGTCAATATTTTGCTGATTTTGATCAATCTTTTGGCGATATTCATTTTGCTATCTGTCCACAGATCTTTAAATACAGATAATCTACTAAAAAAGATTTCAGAAAGACTTATTTTCAAGATGTGCGTAATTCTAGATTGAGTGTATATTTGTTCATATAATGATCATTTCAAGCAATGGGAAATGACAATTTTTGCTTGGTAATTAAATTTATACCTTAAAATGATTTGTTTTTCAAGCTGTTATAAATTAACAGTGATAAAAGTATGAATTATTTTTATCAGAGTCATGAGAGGTACAGTGTTTCTCATCATTGTCTTCTCCTTTCTGATCAAAAACTAATAAAATTGTTTCTTGGGAATAAATTAAGCCAATTAAGAAAAAGTAGTTGGCATAGCTAATCTTTGTATGAGCAGAATATAAGTTAACAATAAAAGAAACACCCCTTCAGGCATTGTTGCTATGAGACATATGAAAAAGTAAGCACCACAAAATTAGGTTTTAATAAAATTATAAGCGATTTCATATTTCAGCTGAGAAAGACTGAAATTGAGGCATCATATGTTTTTGTTAGTGTTCCTTGCTTATTTTAGTTTCAAAATTCACCTTTGAATATATTTCTGTCAAGATCCACCTCAATAGCTTTACAAATTTCTGATTTATTCTTTTCTGTTCCTATTTAGAATAGTACCATTTAAAAATGTTTGATATGTTAATCTAGCTGCTGTATCATTTCCTAACCTATTATTTTGTTACTTTCCAGTTCCAGTCATCTTTAATTAATTAATTCTGACAATGCCTTTAACAAAGAGTATATGTTTCTTATGATGTAAACACAGTTACCATTGGAAACATCACAAACGATTGTTTTCTAATCTAAAAAAGGCTTCCTAGAAAAACCAGGTCTTGATGAAAATAATCCGTCTTCAATGAGTCAGTTATAAATTCATGTTTATTATGAGTTCATATTCGTGGCTATTATGATGTTTTGATATGTAATGTATGAGTGTTTGCTGTTAATTTTTATCTTCAGTGGTCCAGCATGTCCATCTTATATGAAAGAGGACTTTAAAAGAAACAAAATGGTGAAGAAAGCATTCAAAACTCTTATCCTTCCATTAAGGAGATATTCAAATTTAAAGCTCTCAGGCTGTCCTAACTGTGTAGAAATGACTGGTGTAGTAAGTCTACTATGGAAAGTTGGCATCTTCATCCTTACATTCTTAACAATTGTTAATATATTTTTAAGAAAGTTTGTTTAATTTTTTCACTATTTGAATTATTTTTCCTAAACGTTTCTTCAAATGGTATATTATAAATACCCTTCTTAGATTCAGTTTTACTACTTTCATGACATATCCCATGGTTTTTATGCCACAAAATCGCAGGACAAAATATGATAGAATACATAAAGACATTGAGGAATTTGAGGCTATGACAACACAACTAATCTGATTTCGTTTCTATACAAATTATATCAAACTTTAAACTTAGATATTTCCTTAACGGAATACGATATTGGAATGCTTTTTTCGCCATTTTGTTTCTTTTGAAGTCCTCTTTCATGTAACTATGAACTTGCTTGACCCCTGAACTTGCTTGAGCCCTTAACCTATTCTTTAAACTTTGCATATCATTTAATTAGCTTTTAGACAATCGAAGCAAAGGCTTTGTTATTGACATTCAACCCCCTCCCAGATTTGATGCAAACAAAATGTTTGTTTTGGAGGGTATTAAAAACATGTTTTTCCTTCTAGGTAAGGGGCTGTCTGGATAGGGTGAATTGGGTAAACTCTAAAATGTGTATTAAAGTAATCAAAGTCTAATACGCCTGACACACCTGTGAGAACAAATTTTGTCTGGTTACGTTTCCCCCCACTCCCTGCTATCTAATCAACCATATCTTGTCTCAAGTAATTTCCAAAGCTAAGCTGGTGATCCAGGCCTCAAAACCCTCTTCCCATTTGCCCCAACTCCTACGAGTCACCTCACAACAACGATGGGAACACCCCTGTTCTAACTTTCTTCATCTTTAACCCTCCCCTTTATAGACCACAACCCTTTTTAAGACATGAATGTCGGCCAGCCTCCCCTGGACCTGGGCCCCCACCTTCTAACTATTTTTAAATGGCAGATATCATACAATGGAACTGTCGCAGACTCTCTACCAATTTGGAAGAACTTGAACTTCTGATATCCTCCTTCAACCCAAGTATCATCTGCCTTCAGGAAAAAAACCTTTTTATCCCCCACCGACTCCGCTCCATTCCGGGGTACTCAAGGTCACACTTCATCTCCAAGAACACCAGAAAAGCTTCTGGCGGCTCTTCTATCTACGTCAGGAATGATATCCCTTCAAGCCTCATCCCTATTTACTCCAACCTCCAAACCTCTTGTCTCCGTTCTGACCTTACACAAAACCATAACGTTCTGTAACCTTTACATCCCTCCTAACTCCCCCTCCCTCCATCCCAACTGACCTTGACAACCTCATTTCCCAACTCAAACCCTTCATCCTCCTATTGGTTGACTTTAATGCTCATAATCCCCTTTGGGGCTCCTCCTCCATGACTGTCATGGGTAAACACATTGAAAACTTTCTGAATCATCACAACCTCTTGTCTCCTCAATGACTGTTCTCCGACTTGCTTACACCCGGGAACAGGCACTTTCACCAGCATTGATCTCTTCATCTGCGACCCCTCCTTTTGTAAAATTCTCGAACGGGAGAGTTCACCCTTCACTCTGTGGAAGTGACCATGTCCCCATCCTTATCTCTACCCTCCCCTCATCGACACATACTTTCCCTACAAACTGGAAATTCCAGCACACAGACTGGAATTTTTACTCCAGTTTATGAAACCTCTCCATCACCAATGACATCCTTCTCTCTGACAACCCTGTCTCTCTCTTCACTTCCAAGGCTTTAGAAATTACCAATTTCTCTATCCCCACTTCCTCCTTCACCCCAAAGAACTTCAAACCTTGATTCACCACTGATTGTACAAAAGCAATCTCTCTTAAGAACAAAGCTTCTCTTCGAAACCCACCCATCTCCCCAAAATCTAGATAACTTCTGCATTCTCAGAGCCAAAGCCAGGAAAACCATCAAACTCAGCAAAAATGTCTTCTGGGGAAACCTACATCTCCTCCTTGGATCTCCAGACCATCCCCTCCAACGTCTGGAACATGATCTGAAACTTTGAAGGAAAAAGCACCTTCAACAATATCTCTCACCTCATCCATATCAACACCAAAATCACCAACCTTAACGACATCTCTGACTGCTTAGCCTCCACTTTCACGAAAACCTCCTACAATGAGAATCTTTTTCACTCCTTTCGGAACCTGACAATTGAGGCTGGAAAAACTTAACTTTTAGTCTAAGAATCAGGAAAACTAAAACCTTCCGTTCACCTACTCCGAGCTTTCCTTCACCCTCAAAGAATCTGGGTCCTCTTCCTAAGGCCCTGACGGCATCCACTATAATCTCCTCAAAATCCTTCCCTGGACTTCTCTCGACATTGTACTCAAGATTTACAACCACCTACAGGGACCGCAGATCAATTTTTGAAGAAGTAAATGTCGAAAATAAAAAAATTCATTATATTTATATTTATACAAACACTAATTCCCAATCATATCGATAGGCATGAGCATAGGAAGGGTCTCCTCTCAAGGGGGGGAAGGGGGTCAAATAGGTTTTATCACTGATGTTGTTGCTAATCAGAAAATCTTCAATTTGCGGAAATTTCCTTCATTTTGGGGAAATTTTTAGGCTCTTTTCTTAATATTTTGGTGAATTGTGTCAATTTTTTTTCGATTTTTTGGAATCTCAGGCACATTCCTCAGAATCTATTGACAATTTTAGGACAATTTTGGGGCCGCGGAGCAATATTTCAAGTGAAGGGACACGCACATTTGAAACGACTCCTCTGAAAGACGTAAATGCAAAATGAGTGAATTGGTAAATCATTAATCTCTTCAGTTCCTTCCTATGTTAACCCCTCCCCCACCCCCATCAAAAGAAAGAAGATAGATTCGACGTGATATTGCTACAAATGTTTATTTTGTTAGTTGTTATGAATCTCCCCCTGCTTTCTTTCCTTCCTACTTCTGGAATGATCTAACCTCTCAGGCACAATTTGACCCCCGCTATCGTGGTGCCGTTAAGCCCTTATCAAACAAACATTTGGCGTGGGAAGATATTATCCATTGGGAGGCCTGATTTTAATTTATTTTTGTCCAAAAAGTAAAAAAATAAATGAATCTCTTATCATGGTCCAAAACCTATCATTGTAAACGGAAGGGGTGGAGGGTTCTTAAAATGATTGAAAAAATTTGGTAATTTTTGTCAACATATTGCAAAAATTGAAGCATATTTCCCGAAAATGAAAGAATTTTCAAAACAAATGAAGGAAATTTTGCAAAAATGAAGGAAATCTTGCGAAAATGAAGGAAATTTTGTGAAAATTGAAATTTCATGCGGGGTCTTAGTAGGGTCCCAAAACTATTTGTAAAGAGGGAGAGGGTTCGTGAAATGTTTTGAAATTTGGCAATATTTCCAGAAATTTGAAGACAATTTCCCGAAAATGAAGGAAATTTCACAAAAAAACTGAAGCGTATCTCACGAAAATGAAGAAAATTTGCCGAAATTTAAAGCAATTTTCATGAAAATAAAGGAAATTTCCCGAAAATTGAAGGAGATTTTCCTAAATTTATAGATTTCGGGAAGAGAAATTCCATAACTGGAAATCCGACTTCACAATTGATTTGTTAGACCTTCATTATTGGGTGGCCATAATGGTACTTGCCCCCTAATAAGATTATAAGGAAGGGGGGAGGGGGGGGGGGGGAGGGACTTACTCATCCGGTTTCTTTGTTAGTTTAGATTTGTCTTTGTTAGTTTAGAGTTTAAAATGACGTTGAATTGTAATAATTTAATCAAATATTTTGCCAACATTATTCACGTTTTCAGTTCTCATGACCACTTCTTTTAGAAATAATCACACCCTAATTGGATGGGATATTTTATTTAATTTTTTTTCTAAATATTAGTTTTTAGTGTACATGATCCATTGTTCATAATCTTTTGCAACAGTAATTGTTACAAAATTGTAGGTCATCCTTATGATATGTGCAAAAGGGAGGGGGAGGACATGCCTCTGGCCCCTCTGCTCTGCGGCCCATGCAATTTCGCTCATTTTGGGGCAATTTCAATCAATTTTTGGGATATTTCTTTCATTTTCAGGCCATTTTCCTCAATTATTTGGGAAATATTCTTCATTTTGGGCCACTTTCTTCAATTTCAGAAAATTTTCTTTATTTTTACACCCATTACACAGAGTGTAATGAGTGGAGTTTATCAAATTGTACGTGAGCTCCCTTATGTGCCTGTGCATTGGTTTGCTTTAAAATACATCTAGGTTTTAACAGATTGCTCTTGAAATTTGGCTCAAGCGAGATTTTTGTATGCTTTCATATAGGTCGTATTTTGATTGTATGTATTTTTTAAATTAAAGCTCCTGAAAGGTTTTAAGAAAGTATCAGATTTCATATGTAATGGCGCTAAAAATAGCTCTTTTAGCTGTAGACATGCCATTCTTGAACGTATCGTATGTGTGTGTTTAGTCTGTTGTTAATCATGCATATCGCAGTTGCTAGATCTTACAAGCGAATCACAGTGTGCTTGATGAAAACCATTTTTCAATCAGAATTCAAATATTTTGATGAATATTTAAATTTTCTGATCGAGGTCGTGACATTTCCGTGATAATTACACATGAGTTGTCAGTACAGTGTCAGGTGTTGTTTGTCGATCGATTACAATATATACTGATGTTCGTTCCATAACACATGCCGTCTTATATTCAGAACCAGTATCACGTACCTATATCTGTCAAACTCATTCATTCTTGCGCTCTTAATCACCTGTTGCAGAATTGAAGAGTATCGTTACAGTGCATTGTCATAAGGATAATTTATTGTCTTAGAAAATTAGAGTTGTAATTGTTTGTTTCTTGTTGAATTTCGATAATTATTGGTATCTGCATTTACATGATGATTCAAAAGGCCTATTAAAAACTTGTCCAGAAACCCCTCAGCACACAAACCACAATTTATCTACCAATTAATTATCATCATACCTAAGTACTTTTTATTCTTTCTCTTAAAGTCCTCCAGGCACTAATTGGAGGAAACTATTAATGAATCGAATGGTAATGGCTTGGCCCAGAAAATAAGATCTCCAAACCACAATAAACTAAAAGGACTGTGTAGCTGTGTATAGCCAGCAATTTAGTTTGCTCACATTCACTGTAGTTAATCAAGCATTGGTGTTAATGAATGAGTCTAGGAGAGTGAGACTTAGTGGAGACAAGGGTTTGAAATATGATCTCCCGACCTATTCCATTTGCCAATCGGGACTTGGGGTTGGAAAGTAATAGGCCTCTTGGATCATAATGTACCACAGATTTACACCTGTTAGTGTTGTTGTCACTTAAAGTGTGACCATTTGGGGTGTACATGCTCTCGAATCCTTGTCGTGTTGAAAATCAATATCATTCATGATTTAATCTAGTTATTCATCATATACCCCATTCCAGGCCTTTTACTTACCAATGATCTGTTTTTTTCTTGTTGGCTGACGTTCACTGATTGCTGTCGTGCAATGTCCCAATGGTAACATGCGTACGTGTACGTGGGTTGTGACAATAACTAGATTCAATCACACACACCATTCGGCTGACAATATCAGTGACTTTTACAAACTGTTAACCCAATTAGCATAATCCTTTATAGATGCGAGAATCACAAATGCGCAGTATTCACCTATGAATTGGGATATTTTGCACTTTGATTTCGCCAAAATCTGAGTAACTTTGGAAATGCACTGCGAATGTGCAGCAGTAAACAGTGAAACTAACAATAGTGTAAGGCTTTAAATCCTACTCAAATTAAGGCCCATTTTACAAGCTGTTAAATTGACTAAAAAACACACAGTCAAAATAATTGAATCGTGAAATTTAGTACATTTACATTTACCTGATTTGTCCAATAAATTTTGCAAAAAAGAAAAAATATTGCAAAATAAACAAACAGAAAAAGGTTTTAAGAGAGCTGAAATTCTGCATACTTTACAAAGATGCGGCCATTTCGAGAGGACTGATATGATCAGAACTTCCGGGGTGGTGGCGTAGTTTTGAAATCTTTTACGGCGAGGTATCATAGTATGCAAGTTTTTCACAATGAAAGCTGTAGTAAGTACCCGCGAAAAACTTACGCGATGTTGAGATTAAATGACATTGAAGGAAGCTGTTATTTCTATACTGAATTTCCATGCATATTTTCCATTAAAACGATGTTTTCTGCTGTAGATGTAAACTTTTCACGATTTGGAAAGCAAAATTCCAGTGTCTATTTGGGCAATGGAGTTGATGCTTTTGCTATACTGGATGTGCAATTTTTTAACTTAAATTGCAGCAATTTTGGTGTACTTTACTCAATTTACGATACTAAAGGCATGTAAACGATACACGCTCGCTTTGAAACTGTAAAACTGTTGGAATTTTAACATAATGAATAATTGCCCCAAAATTAGTAGACAAGAAAATCTTTAAATTGCATTTAAATTTCAAATTGAAAATATCAGATACGACAAAAATAGAATTGCTTTTAAAATAAAATTAGTCAATTGCTTTTTGCACTATAACATCATAGATGTCTTGTTAGACAATTTGTTTGGATTTTGAGAAAATATTTGTCAATTTTTCTGGAGTTTGTAGACAAGTTTGAACAAAATTTTAATTAATTGTACCCAATGTTTCTTCTATGTTCCCTTTCAGCCTTTATTTTCAGAAATTTTGTTCATTTGTAGGAAATTTTCAGAAATTTTCAGGAAAATTTTGTCAATTTTTGGGATAATTATTGTCAAATTTAATCTGTCCTTATCTCAAAATGGTTTCAGGAGAAACCGGTATTGCCTGGACCTGTCCTCAAACTAGACACCTATGTCCGAGAAGCCTTCGTCAGAAATCACCAGATCATCTCCATCTTCTCTGACCTCGAAAAGGCCTTTGACACCACCCGGCGGTATGATATCCTCAGGAACCTTCACTCCACTGGTCTCAGATGTCTCCATTCTCGCCACTTCAGGGTGCACATAGTTAATACCTACTCTCAAAGGTATACCCAACACCTGGGTGTCCCCCAAGGCAGCATTCTTTTATCAACTCTTTTTATCCTCAAAATCAACAGCATCACCAACGCTCTCTCCTCCAACATCAAATGCTCTCTCTATGTCGCCGATTTTGCCATTTTCTCGTCCTCTCTATGCTTACAAACTCTCCAAAATAATCTTCAAAAATGCCTGGACAACTTAGCTCTCTTGAGTGACACCAACGACTTTAATTTCTCAAAAGACAAAACTGTTCTCATTCTGTGGAACCACATATCACCTATCCTTATTCCACACTCCTACCTCCTTTCAGGCTCTCCTACCTCCTTTCAGGCTCTTCTACACCTCTCTACCCTACTTGCAACACTGATCTCTGATCAAGCATATCCTCTTAGCCTGTCCCTTATATCTAAACTCCAGATCACTCCTCTCCTCTTCCACCTTCATTTCAGATCTCTTCAAGAACAATCCCTCCTCCAACATCATCACCTTTCTCCACAATAGCAACTTATTCTACCTGATCTAATCCTTACCCACACTTCTCCCTTTTCTATCCTACCATCCTATCCTTCCTTTCTTTTTTATCCTTTAATTGCTCCTTCCTTTCCCCTTTTCCTCTCCCATTCCTCTCTGTCCTAAATCTGGCACCTTAGATCTTGGCACATTTGACTCTGACTGTCATAGTGCCGTTAAATATCAACAAACCAAACCAACCTATGATTTGAAGGTTGAGCAAAGTGTAGATGTTTAAAGCCAGAGGTGTAGGAAGCGTGGGGTGGGGACAAGCTGCCCTCACCCCCCTCCCCCCCCTCCCGAGCGGATTTCACTTTCCTGGTTGCATGCTTTCTGCCCAGTTGGGAGTGAAATTGGTATATTTTGATAAAATTTCCTGAAAACTGTCCAAAATTTCCCGAAAACTGTCCAGAATTTCCCGAAAACTATCCAAAATTTCCCAAAATTGAAGAAAAATCCCTGAAAATGAAGGAAATGTTTTAAAAATGAAGGAAATTTCTCTGAAATTGAAGGGTGTTTCCTGATTAGCAGCAACTTTGATGGAAACTTAATTTACCAATACTGGGAAATTTTGGATTATTGCCCCACCCCCACTCCCATAGAGGTGACCTTTCCTATGCCCTTGTTCTAAATCTCTACAAGTTCACCTTTAGATTTGTCAGTTAAAAAAACAAATGTGATTTCATGATTTATTCTCTCATCATCATGTTTTGGTTCTGATATGTCACAAGAATTGTTGATTTACTTTTGTATATGAAGTTGCCAGGTTGCACTTAAGTCACTTTGCTAGCTGATGGTGTAATTCTGTCCACAAACCTATTTTGTGAGTCAATGTCCACTTTGACATCACAATCAATCAATCAAATGGTAGTGCATTATGACATTGGACCACTTTTTTCTGTTGATATCAAAGAGTATGATATAATAAAGATTTTGACACAAAATTTCATTAAAAATTGGAGAGATAATTTGTTTGTAACTCATGCATGCATTATCTATTATGACATTTTTGTGAATGAAGTTTCCTAAAATTATATAAAAATAAATTAATAAAAAAAAAATTAACTAGCTTATTTGTTTTGTGACGTCATTGAGAGAAAGCGTGCTTTCAAGCTGGTTATTTGCTTCATGATGTGAAAGAAAGTTCAAAAATAGAGCAATTACCTCCAGCCTTCCATCACCCCATTTTCAATTTACAGATTAAATGACACTTTTATACTTAGATAAAAGAACTGAAAAAGTCTGGATCATATTTCGCAGTTATTCACTAGCACCAATTTTGAAGTAATGGAGGACTGAAAAGTGAAAATTTCTAATAGATTTGAGATAATGCCTTCGGATTACTTTACTGCATAGTGTGCACATAGGAATTACCTTGAGAGAAAAGTATTGAAACTGTTAATATTTGAGAAAAATTGCATAACTAAGCTTCCTACCTCTAGAATGATCTGACCTCTCAGGCACAATTTGACCTTAGTTGTTGTGGTGCCGTTAAGCCTTTATCAAACAAACAAACAAACATAACCAAGCACATTTTTCTCCCTTGGTCTGATTATTTGTCAGTTCAAGAACTTGACGGAGGACATCAGCTGTGACAAAAACATATTGTGGAGACAGTCATAGGTTTTCCCTCTTAACATTTTTTTTTTTTTTTTTTTGGACATTAATACAGTTTTCTGTTGTTTTTTTGTTTAAACCTGTTCTGCCCAAGATGGAAAGGAAACAGTACAGTATAGCAGTAACTTGCTATATAAAGTTTAATGAAGGAAGTTTAACATGCATTTCGTAGATTATTATTTTTCATTTGTTTTGTTTATTCTTTGACTAAAATTTTGATTTTTAACAGAAAAATATAACAAGAATATGGATGTTACAATTATTTAAACCAAATTGATAAAATCATCAAAACATCTTAAAATTTTCAGGTATTCTGATAATGGAATCTAGTTATATTACAAGAAACACATTTTGCCAAAGTTGTACTGCTATGCTAGGATTCTATCGATGCAAGATTTATTACCTTAGTTAGATGATGACAGCATACCAAGTTGATGATAAGCACTTGCTAAATAAATAGCTACATAATATAGATAAAGAGGGGGGAAGAGACTTCCTTTTTCTTACAAGTAAACATTGTCAATTATAAAGAAACTTGCTTCTTTATTTTCCGTCCTCCTTTTACATAGAGATGAGCAGAATTTAATCAAGGTTTTATTTACTGGTGCAAATAAGAAGGGAAGGCACTAGTTCATTCAGACAGTCAAGAGGTTAAGATAGAAATTAAAAAACTCCTCATGGAGGCGATTTGAATAACAAGTACCTATAGTTTAACACATGAAACAACAATTACCGTCCACAATTTTGGAGGCACTTGGCAGAACTGTCAGAGAGGCTTTTTGTTAAATAACTGACTGTCTAAACACTCCTGAAGTGATTTCAATTCTCCCAAGGGAACAAAGAAACCTGTGCAAATATAAGGAGCTCGGCCATCAAATAAGAGCCAATCTTTTCTAGATTTCAAAATGCAAACATCAAAATCTTTCTTGTGATCAGCATTCAACACATGCATTATTGACACTTTAACGTTGTCAGAATGGTTACAGTTGCATGTGCTAATCCGCTTGTGATCAGCATTCAACACATGCATTATGACACTTCAACGTTGTCAGAATGGTTACAGTTGCATGTGCTAATCCGCTTGTGATCAGCATTCAACACATGCATTATTGACACTTCAACGTTGTCAGAATGGTTACAGTTGCATGTGCTAATCCGCTTGTGATCAGCATTCAACACATGCATTATGACACTTCAACGTAGTCAGAATGGTTACAGTTGCATGTGTGCTAATCCGCTTGTGATCAGCATTCAACACTTGCATTATGACACTTCAACGTTGTCAGAATGGTTACAGTTGCATGTGTGCTAATCCGCTTGTTATCAGCAATCAACACATGCATTATGACACTTCAACATTGTCAGAATGGTTACAGTTGCATGTGCCAATCTGTTTGTGATCAGCATTCAACACATGCATTATGACACTTCAACATTGTCAGAATGGCTACAGTTGCATGTGCTAATCCGCATGTGATCAACATTCTCCATACATTTCCAAGGTTTGTAATGTATCAAACTGTGACATGATGTAGATCAATCTTTGAGAATGTTTTATAAACACTTAAGGAGTTTCATATTACTCTTACTTAACACTTGATATTTGGTGCTAGAAATGTAATGGAAAGATTATCCGAAGCATTCAAAAATCCTTGCTTCCTGTTTTAATTCTAAGGGGATTAGATGTACTAATACTATATTCCCCCTTGGCATTCACATGGGATTAATTTAACCAAGAAGTGACATTAGATCACTTTCCTGGTTTAACCCATGCATTAAGTAGCATGAAATATTGATCGTCGTCACATGAGGTGTATTGATACGAACTTTTGTAAGAATCGATCTCTAAAAATGAAAGTAGTGTTTCAGAGAACTTTGCTGTCTGGGGGTTCAGTATATTTTGTATGCAACTCAACTTACATGTAATGAACGATTTTTGATTTTCGGTTTAGGTTGCAATTAATTTGTGACGAGCACGTGTGCAATATGGGTGTAATTTTATATATGTGATAGTTCATGTTAAGACAGTTAAATAAGATTCCACTGTAAAAAAGTGTTCCACATTGGTATTGGGCTTTTTTGATGAATTGGTTGTACATTAATTAACTTGTTTCCCTTAACAGAAAAAACTAGCTTGCAGCAAACTTACGACATGCTAACATTTTGCTAACATTTTTAGCTTGCGCAAGCTTGCTGCAACTTTGCGGCAAGCTAGTATTTATGGACAATTGCAAACTTGCTAGCTTACGCAAACTAACATTAGCTTGTGCAAGCTAGCAAAAAAATATTTGTTATGCTTGCGCAAGCTTGCAGAAAGTTTTTGCTAACTTGCGGAAAGGTATTTGCTAGCTTGCGCAAGCTAGCAAGCTTGCATTTGTCCCAAATACTAGCTTGCTGCAAGGTTACAGCAAGCAAGCTTGCGCAAGCTAAAAGTTATTAGCTTGTCGCAAGCTTGCAGCAACCTAGTTTTTATGTAAGGGTCATCTCAGGGATTTCAATAATTTACTTTCCTGTAACTTTTATGTTAATTTTAAGAAGTGAATGATTAAATGCAAAGCTGAAAGACTAATCAGATTTTTGACTTTTTAATATTTATTCTACAAAACTCTTTGGGATTGATTATCTTTGCCATCCATTAGGAACTAAGTATTTTCTGTCGACTTAATTAAACAAAGGGAAGCAGTAAAAATAGACAAGTTAAAAGATCATTTTGAACAAACTTTCAATTTGACAAATTTAAAGGCACTAAAAACATAAGTGGCATCACTTTCAGGGTCCCTGGCGCTGGAGGGGGAGGGTGGGGGTGGAAAGCACATCCTCCAATAACTTTCAAAGCAATGATTTTCAAAAAGGCCTTTGTCAAACATGTCTGATTGGCAATTAATAACATCTGTCATGGCCCACCCAATATGAAACCTGTGTCGGAGGCCCTGAGAGTACACCATTCATTTAATAGCATGAACATGTATTGATGGTATAGTCGAATAAAGACTTCATGGATGAATGGCATTTTAGATATTTATTCACAAATAAGCACGAAGCTCTTTTTTGATTCGCATTTATTAATGACTTACACATTTTGAAATGAAATATTCTTGAGTTTATTTTTATTAAAGCAGAAAGATTTAGATCTTAATGTTTAATGAAATGGAGGAGCTGATTAGTCTGAAGTTATAAATTAATCTAGCTAATTGTTGCTATCTACATTAATTAAGCTTTAGTTTATCGGGAAGTGGTGTTATCAATTATTTTTAATATTTTAGAATAAAACAGTGAATACACAAAACTGTGAAGCTCACTCGAAAGGAAATACTTATTTGGTTGAATTAAACTTATATATAAACATATTTATATCCTTTTAATCTCCCTTTCGCATGTTTTAGCATTCAAGTTTACCCATGCATATTTAATAGCAGGTATTTTGGTCATGATTGCATACAGTATAAGAAATACAACATATTGGGGATATCTGCATGACATTGATCGTCAAAAATATAAATGATTTCTGAGAACTGCTGGCTGGGGTCGAATGATCGTCAATAATTTTAAGGCTCATTTCGTATTTATTGAAATAAGGTTCCAATTAATTTGAGACTGGGGTAACGATCGTAATGGCATTGGATGTATTTGGTCTGGTTCCAAAGTGTAATAATCTGTGACAATTTATGATGAGATTCTCCAAATTTGATTGCTTTCAACTGTGTATAATAATATCAATTAAATGTGCCTGTTTTAGTTTGAAAAACCTCATTAAAGTTTTTGAATTTGAAGTTCAGGGAATGCATTGTGTGGTTCAACAATCATTTCTCTGTACTAGCTGTCCTGGATGTCTCCAAAGTTTTGAAGCATTCTTATGAAAAACTTCCATATTAAAGACTTCGACCTGAAATTGAGGCAGGCCTGTAGCTAAGAATTTGAAAGGGGACTTCTTTTTTGTATGAAAGGGCAACAAACTTTGAAATTCCAGGTGCTTATTATTTTTTATATTACAAAAGGCTTAACAAAAGGGGTTCATTCGTTGAAAGGGGGTTCATTTTTCATATAAAAGGGCAACAAACTTTGAAATTCCAGATGTTAATTATTTTGTTAGATTTCAAAAGGGCACTTTCTGGACAAAAGAGAGTTCGTTCACTCGGACAAACCTCTCCTGGCTATGGGCCTGCGAGGCACATAAGTTTCATATCTTTTCCTAACCAAAAATGATATCAAAGACAGTTAAAGGAAAGGTATCGTTCCATAAATACATTCAGAAGTAAACGTTGCCGAGCTGGTAATGTCACTTTCGTTTTTCAATTTTACCTATTGACCGTGAGAAATCTGTGATGTTAATCGATCACCCATCAACTGGACCGAACATACTGCCCTACATGTGTATTCAATGACATCACATATTTCTCGCAATCAATAAGGAAAATTGAAAAACGGAAGTGATGTTATCAGCACAGCGGCATTCACTTCTGAATATATTTATGGTCAATACCTTTCCTTTAATGTGTCCTAAACATCTATCCTCAATTGGTACATAAATACATTTTAAAGGCTCATAAGTTCTCATACCCCTTTCTCTTTCCTGATAGCTCCACTGATAGTGCTACCAATTTTATTTCAGAAATTATTCAGATATTTTGATGAGACCCATGTCTTGATGGATCTTGACAGCAACATTGGGATCCTGCAAAGTGATTGGTCAAACTCTTCATTGTACAGAACAATACTCTTAATGAAAAAAATAAAATATATCACATTTTAATTGCTAAGCCGTGTTCGATATGCAAATTTATTAAAGTATGTGTTTATAATCTCTGATTTTATGGTAGAACTAGTCACAATTCTGTTTTTTTTTGGAACTTCAAGGCATCTGTTTACAATGCCAAAACGTGCACTGTATATAAAGTACACCCATTTATTATTTGCTTCTATTAGAAAAGGTTTTACTGGAAATATCTATTCAGTGGGAATTAAATGTTACTTTATTATGTGATAAAAGACGAAACAAAAATTGAACATGGATGTTTAGCAACATCTTTTCTGTGAAATCCTTTACAATTGTTTTCAAATAGCAAAGAGTGACATCACTTTCTTCAAAGTCTTTGTTACCTTGAAATTATTTTCAAATGTATTCAATCTTCAATTACTAAAGATTGTAAGTACAAGTGAATGTTATTGTTATCTGGAAGACTGAAAAAAAACATTTCTTCACACGTCATTCAAACAAATTTAGATCGTCAAAGAGATACCTAATTATTTCTGGGAGATGTGGGTTGATGTGTCGCTGTTGTCCTTCCGATTATAAAAAAAGAAAAATGTGAATAATTTAAATATCAATATTTCTTTATTGAAATGTTTCAGTAAGGTGCATGTACGTTGTCATGATTCTATTACCCTCTGTAATGTAATATACCACTTTAACTGCAGTGTTATCAACTTCTTCCTTCATCAGATGTATGCTAACAGTGAATTATTATTGTTATTTTAAAGAGAAAAACTGTAAAAATGTCCAAGTAACTAATTGTGTTAAACATGCCACTGAAAATATGGAAGATTGTTTTTCTCTCTCCCTTACAGAAAGACGTAATTCCACTTTCAAAACATCACCAATTTAATCTTTAATTTCATCTACCAAAAGCAATATGTTTGCTTTGTTCATGCTACGTCTTGCGTACTAATTGCCAATTCAACGTGGTATTAATCAATTAGCCAGTCAAGCAGTCAATGCGTTATTTAAGATCGTCAACATACGTTAATCACCTCATCAAATTCTAAAGCAGTCTTGTATTAGATTATTTCAGCAGAGACAGTCAGGATGGTGGAGATTGCATGACTTAAATGACCTTGACTACATCGTAGGGATTGCTGTTGAACTTGTAAAGGCGTTCAGTAACAATTAGCAAATCAAATTTATCAAGAGTATGAGAAACAGACAATGTTTTAGAAACCATTGGTGGATATCCTGGGGTGGGAGATTGAATTATTCCCTCCATTTTAGAAAAAAATGTTCGAAATAGGTAATATTTTTTCTATCTTGCTAACACCAGTTTGAAAGCATATTAATGCTATAGAATGATACCATTTATGAATTGTGTGTGTAATATCTTCCTGTTTTGACATAGTGACGAATGTCTTTAAATGCGTAATAGTACTACTATCATTCATATATTTCTTTTCCTCGTTTTCTGTAACTAATAAATTATTTAAACTGCCAATAATCAATAGAAGACACAACCGATACTTGTTAATCACAGCAATTTGCAATTAAACTTGTTAATTGAACATTCGTCAAAACGAAAAAATCCGTTTGCACATTCGTCACTATGTCAAAACGAAAAAATATGTTTGCACATTGGCCATCATGTCAAAACAAGGACGAATTGTTGGAATAGATGCATGAAAGTAAATTTTTAGAAGATAACATTTCATATATTTTACAATCACTGTTATCTCTTATCTACAACTCAACTGTCATAACTTTTTAGCCCTTTACTGAAAAACACAAGTCATAAACTTGAAGCCCCTATCCATTCTTGAATGCACCGTGTTATTTTTTATATTAAATTTACCTTATAACTATGTTATGTTTAAATTGCGTAAAGTTCTCGGGAATTATTGACCATGCTTTTGAACACTGCAAAGCAAGTCAAACCAATCACCTGTGCTAAGAAAGTGCAATGAAGAAAGGTTGGGCATTGGAATGGATAGTCAGTCATTTTGCACATGTGGAGTTGCATGGTACACAGGGTTGGAAATCTTGGGCCCATATGAATGATGCTTCCGCATTAATGTGCTGTTTTGCACCTAAAATTTGCTCCATTGATTGATTTTGTATCCATTCTCATCTCATAAAAATATGAATTTGTTTCTTAAAAAAAATAAAATTTGTCATTTATTGTTAGTTACAACTGTACAAGGGTTGAAACCATTTCTGTCAGAAAGCTTCTAATATCTATTGTGTATTGACGATGTACATGTTAAATGCACATAGGTCATTCCGTGTCCATTCACCCAATGCATAACACACCTCCGACTCGGATTTTGATGTAATTTGGTGTGCTTCATTGCTATCTTGGGAAACGGAAAAATCTCAAATTTCAATGTGGTCAACGATTTTTAAAGAGCCGTAACTCAAAAAGTTCAAGTTCAATTTTGATGAAATGGGTGTCATTTTTAAGGGAATGCAACAAGCAATGAGAATTTGCAATCAGCTTTAGCATAGCAGGTATCTAAAAATCAATGATTTTTGTTGGGGATGTTATTAAAGCTGAATAAATTATGCTTATCGGAGTGTCTGGTAAAGTGGCTATGAATACTTTTGTTGTTTGGTTGAAATAAATTACAGAACGTAGACGGTAACAACTTAAGATTTATTTTAAACATAAAAATTCTTATTTGGTGCTTATAAATGTCATCAACGTTGAGGATATTCAAATCTTTAAAAATACTACCTATGTCAGTATTATAATCAGATGATGTGATTAAACGAACAGCCCTTCTCTGCAGTACATATAACCGATCAAGATATGTATGGAAAGTATTACCCCACGCAATGTTGCAATGGGATAAATTAGAAAGAATTGGAGAATTATACAACATTAACAGAATACAAGAGGGTACAAAATGCGTTATTTGATAGAGAACACCAATCGTAGAAATTTTATTACATAATAAGTAGTCTAGTTAAGTGACTTCTTTTCTCTGTAATATACAAATTGTGCATATTTCACATATTCTTCACATAACTTGGAAGTTTTCCACTTGTTGTACAATTTGTTTAGCATGGTAGATATAGTGGATATGAGATGCATGTTATCAGAGTGTGATAGTTTTCATCCATTATTTGTTTGTGTCAACTAATTTAACACATAACTCTTGTCGGACCACACCAGGAAAAGTGGCCTGCATTGCACTTAATTTCAGTCCGACAAAGGTTAATAATGTTCCTTACATCATGTAGGTTATCTAGTTGTTATTTAAAAAACCAAACCTCTTTCCTGAGGTAGATATAGATAATTTTTGTGTCAAAAAAAATTGAGATTTGTCTAGGACAATGGTTTTTCTTATAGCATAGCATAGCATAGCAAGGTTTAACGTCCCGAAAGCATCCAGTGCTGGACATTATATCAAGACGGCCACGGCCTTTGATAACCAGTTGTGAACTCACTGGTTGCAGACCCACCGGGATACGAACCCGGGACGTGCGGGTGAGAGGACAAGGCACTAACCACTACACCACGGAGGTCTGTCTCTTAGTTGGTAATGTTTTAGTGAGGGAGAACTCCATGTGGATTTCTCACACAATTATTTTCATGTATTTGAAATGTTACATTCTTACACTTGCAATCATGAAATAATTATAGCTATGTGATATTGCTGTACATCCAAGTATTTTTTTTGGTGTTCTATTCTTAACGGTAATCATCATCTCTTAATAGGTTTAGACATGCAGCAGTTCGTTCGATGCTCGGCGGAAAGAAACGATTGGGATTCCAGAAGGCCCTGGGTAATGGACAAAGCCCGCGTCTCATGACTTTGGTGGACAAAGTCAAGTCAGTAGATGAAACAACAGAAGTGCCTTTTTCAGGTGTGTAAAATGTCCTTATTCACTCAGAAAATATAAATACAGGAGCATTGATCGGGTTGGGGCTGCATGGTTAAAGAAATTTTCTTATGGAATTTTATTTAAATGTATTTGATAGAGGACAATAAAAGAAACAGGACTGGTGAAAAAACAAAGTTAATATCTTATTCCTACAAGAAGTTATTGAATTTTAAAAGATTTTTCTTGTCTGCATGAAAGAGTTCGTTGGCCTGAGTCTTAAGTCATCATTATGATGTCATCACAGCATTCTTTATGTATTTCTTGGAAAATCAATTTTGTATGTATTAAATAATTGGCAACATTTTTTCTTCAAACATTATTAAAATAGTGTACAATAAAATTTACATTTCCAATCTGTTCTTGTAACTTATATTTGAATTATAAAAAAACAAAACAATTAATTTTCAATGAAATACATAAAGATCAGTACAGGAAGTGCTGTGGTGACATCATAATGATGACTTCGACTCCGTACAAAAGTCATTTTCATGCACACAAGAACAAACAGCTCAATAACTTCTTCTAGGAATGAGATATGAACATGTTTTTTTTTACCAATCTGTTTCTTATATTTTTTTCTATAAGATACCTAAAAATGAAGTTCCATGGGAGTATACTTGAAGACATTGTCGCACCCCTCCATTGATTTTGAATGTTGGTAAATTGGCAACGATTTGGTCCCAATTTTTTAGCTTGAATGACATAATTGTTTTGCGAAAAATGTTGGTATGATTGGCATATGATATTGCACAGTGAACCAAGTGCAATTCAAATACCGTACCGCTTTGAAGTTGTAGAAATTTCTCAAAGCTGGTAAAAAATGGTAAGAATGTGCTTTGAGCAATTGGATGGGTGTTACAAGAAATAGGTATATGTCCTGAAATGTTGTTGGAGTATTCACAACCCCCTCCCTCATTATGGTGCAACTACTAGCTGCCTTGTCCATAAATACCATAATCAATAAACAGCTTCTATTTTCAAAATGGATTTCTATTGTCAAAAAGGATTGGAATAAAGCCTTCACATTACCATTATACTCTGTTTTTGGTACTTCATAAACTCTGCAGAATAGCCAACAGAATTTGTGCATGCTATTTTGGTACAGAGTTTATTAAGTCCCAACAAAGTAGTATAATGGTAATGTGAAGGCTTTATTTCAGTCCATTTTAACAATAGAAATCCATTTGAAAATAGAAGCTGTTAATACTGTAGTATTGCTTGCACACATGTATTGCATTTACATATATCAATTGAGTTCTAACACAAAAGTAATTTAGGAATTTTTTGCCAGTCATTCCATGTATTAACTATTAAAGGTATGCATGAACTTGATCAATTTTTGAGGAAAATGATATAAAAAAACAAGCAATAAATAGAAAAATATATCAACATAGAAGAAATGGAGTATGTATTTAGTTAGATATGAGATTAATAAGAATATAAATAGAATAAAAATAATATGGAATAAAATTTGTTTTAAAGTTTCCAGTTGATGAATATTCATAATGTTCAAAAAGAATTAGAATTAAAATATTATATTGAGAGCTTTCAGGTGTCGTTGAAGCATTCGATTGTACTCTGTAATCTTCCGAAGGTATTTTACCAAAATGGAAAGTTGTCATTTTTGACAATGTATGAAGTTGATTTTGTGAAAGAAAAGATTCCCTCAAATTGAATCAAATTTATGATTAAATATTACTCATTGAGTGACTGTGAGATCATTGTTGAAGTGTGATTGACGTGATGGTTTATTCTCAATGATGACTTTAAGGTTGTGGTGGCTTACTGACATTCCTTGTCAAGTGTTTTGATACACTCATAAAATTGTATTTGTGCCAAGTCAAGGGATAGTGATTTGCACTCCATTGTCCTTGAGAATCCATTAAGAATATGATGATGTCTTGACAAGGACTTGAATTCTTATAAGGTTACAAGCTTAAAGCAGAGAAATGTATTTATGTCAGGTGTCTGGGAATTCATACATACAAAAAAAATTGCCTACTGTAGCGGTTAATGTCAAGTTTTAGCAATTGCATCATTTGTACATTTAAAAAAATATATATATATATAGTTGTCACTCAGCTCATTTGTTGCAACTTGTTGGTGTAACATCAGAAAACGTAATCTATGATTTTTTTTAAAAGATAATAATTGTAGCTTCAAGTCCAATCATCCTTTGTTATTCTGGTACGGACCAATAATAGAAAAGTAGCAGAAGAAGATCAGATCAAGATCAGTGGCTTTTAATTTTGAACAGAGTGAATCCAATATGATAAAGTTTCTTCTTATAAAATGACTGATTCTTAATCTAATGAAAACCCAACTATATATCCTAAGCTGACACTGTGATAGTGAAGATGATGCGCTATGCGTCTGTTCTCTCTGTGGGCAACGGTTCGCTAGTATTCCATTATATATATGATACAGTATCCAGCTCCGCAAAGGATGATGTGATGGTTACTTTCAAAGTTCCAAGTCCATTTATGAGCTCATTAAAATAATTTATAGGCCTAACAACTGACGTAAGTTCCACTTTTTATGATATATCGGCAGACTGTTTAAGGCAAACATTCTCTCTGATAATATATTCCTCAAGCAAAAGTCAATGAAACTTAAAGATGACTTCAATAAATATCCACACTGAATGGATGAAGGCTGGCAATTCTTGATGTAAGACAATAAGACACAGTTAAATGTAAATTGATGAAACCTCAAAAATATTCTTGAAAACAGCTACTTATATAGATAATTCGCAAGTTCTATTTTAAGAAATAGGCGTATCAGGGCATAGTCCTCGATGATATCATGGATTCTATTTTTAGAAATATTGTCATTAACCCTTACTCTACCAGGGCTTTGAAAAATGCGAGCCCAATTTTCGTCACGTTTTTTACATATGCATGTTTGAAAACCTTCCTTTCATTTTCTTTTGTTACAAGTTTGGTTGGAAATTTATCTTTCGAGTAATGAAAGCCAAATTAGGAAATATTGGACAAAAATATGCACATTAAGCAATTTGTGGCTAAATTTGGTCAACAATTGGCCAATCTTTGCACAAGTATAACTTCTTGTCAACAGTGAAAACAGAGATTTGTGTTACATATTTAGATTCTTTATACAATTTTCCTTCCAATGATGCTAATCTAGAATTTGTACAAAGTAAGGAAAGATAAAAACACCAAAATTGATTTTAGTCAAATGACCCATGAAAACTGCAGCAGAAAAATTATTACGCAGTAGTGTCACGGTGAGACTGGAACCTGGTGCGCTCGCGTGCTGGCCGCGTTCATATCCACTACACCAGATGATCATTGAAAATGCTGTGGTGAAGGTGAATTATTATTGAAAAGGATCCAAATAGAGGGGGTATGCCTGTATTTATATATGAAATGAAAGTAAATTGCAAGCACTTTCGAATGGCAGTTAAATAAAGCATATGCGATGTACGGTTTTGTTGCACGATTTTTTGAGGAAAAAAACTGGTCAAAAATGGCAGAAATTCATGAAATTTCTCCAGAACAAAAGATTGCAGGTAAGGATTCGGATTATAAAACTTAGACCAGAAATCAATAATATCTTGTCCTAGGATTTGTGTGTTTGATTTTGAGGCAAAAATGTGATCTTGAAGTTATTGTAAGATTTAAAAGGGGAAAGAAAAAAACATTTGTTGCCAATTTTTGAGCAATTTTTGAGTTTTGCCCTTTTTCAAGACACGATAGGGCACATAATATTAAAATAATAGGACTTCATTTACTATGAGTTAATATACATACATGTCTCTAAACAAGAAAAGAGAGAAAACAAAATAATAATAAGAAGAAGAAATACCCTGACCCCCACCCTTACCATCCCACCCAGAGGCATGGTGACAGGGGGGTTAAAAAGGAAACTTTCCCCTGTGAAGCTTTATGATAGGGCGCTGAATGCTTTGCAGGGGCTCAAAAATTGTCCAGAGAATGTATTTTTATATACTTTTTATTCTCAACTTCTGCAATTTGTATTATTTTCAAAACAAACGTTCTAAATGTTTTCTCTGAAAGCTTTATTCTTACATCAAAAACATGAAAATCATCCCCGGTATATTCCTGTATGTATATTCCTTTTATCAACTTTAATGTGGAATTGACACAATTTTAAGCATTTTTCTGATTTCAAAATCACACCAAAAAAATACTAGGCTTCCAGTTGCTTTGCTTCCTGGGCATTTACCAGGACTATTCGACCCTAAATGTGACACAATATTAAGCAATTTTCTGATGTGAAAAATCGCAAGGAATGCCAGGCTTCCGGAGCTTCGCCCCTAGATTTTACACAATTTTAAGCATTTTTTTGCTACTAAAATCACGAGAAACACAGGGCTTCCGGGGGCTTTGCCCCTAGATTTGACACAATTTTTAAGAAACATTCTATGAAAATCACGAGAATCGTAGGGCATCTGGCTGGCTCCCTACCTGGGCTTCAATGCTAAATTTGACATAGGTTTGACTTAAGTGCAGGTTTGCGACTAAAAGCACAATGCTTCCGACGCCCTGGATTTGACACGAGTTTAGCTATTTCTTATTTCAAAATCACAAGAAATGCAGGACATCCTGGGGTTTTACACCTTGGGCCCCAAACAGGGATTCAACCTTGGACCTGACACAAAATTAAGCAGTTTTCTGTTCTCAAAATCACTTCCTACCTTCCAAGGGCTTTGCCCCTAGATTTGACACAAGTTTTAAGCAATTTTCTGCTAAAATTACAAGAAACCCAAGGTTTAGACTTTGAAAGATTTGACACAATATTCTGCTAACAATATCATGTGAAACGCAGAGCTTCCAGTGGCTTCACCCCCTGGACCCCTACCAGGGCTTCGCCTTTAGCATTGAAACGCTGATTTTAAGCAATTTCCTAAACCTGGCATGCCAATTTAGATATATGTGGCCAACACAGTTTTTCTGGGGAGTGGAGGCATCAAAATATCCTTGCTTCCAGTGAAACATGACACACCACCCCACCCCACCCACAAGTGGCGTAGCTAGACTTTTGTGGTATGGGTACCAAATCATTAAAAAAATCTGAGTCCAAGCTACCTCCCCCCTTGTTCCCCCGCCCCTTGTTAAAACAATTATGGGAATAGTCGTGTCAATTTGAGCAAAAACTGGATATTTTGAACAAAACGTTAAGAAATGTTTTTGGAATATGTGGGATATTTTGAAGAAAGATTTCAGAAAGTTTGAGCGAAACTGGCGGAAATAATTGAAAAAGTCGGATATTTTGATGAAAAACTTCAGAAATTCGGGGAAAAGTCAGATATTTTTGAGGAAAAGCTGCAGATATTTTGAGGAAAACCTTAGGAAAATTTGAGGAAAAGTCAGATATTTTAAGCAAAAACTTTAGATATATTTTGAGTCAATCCATCGAAAATATTGAGAGGGTCCGGTATTTTGCGTAAATACTTAGGATATTTTGGGGAAATGGACCTTTAGAAATTTTGAATAAAAAGTCAGATATTTTGAGGAAAAACTTTGGAATTTTTGAGGAAATTTACAAACTTAAAATAGATGTTAAATAACTGAACTCGTAAGACAAATCGCTTTCATCAGGGTCACCGAAACAATCCAACATAATAAATTCTAGGGTGCAATTTTTCGGCCAGGGGGCAATTGCTCCCCCGCAGTCCCACCTTCAGCTACACCACTGCCACCACCCCTTGTGGATAATTATATTATATACAAAAAATCAATAGTTGTTTAAAAGGATCTGAGTTAGTTTTTTCTTAAAGAGGGAGGGTCTTAATTATTTTTTTCTTAAAGAGGGGGACTGATGTTGTTGACTTTAGATCTGATGTAGTCGACTTTAGATTTTCCGACAGGGATTCCACACAATTATTGGATGGTTACGCACATTTAAAAGGGCGATCTTGTTTTGCAGGGATAACAATGATTGTTTGTGTTGTGTCTCATTCCATAGTTCTTCACCTGGTAATTATGTTGAAAATACTATTGAATGAAGATGGTATGAGCCCTTGCTTGTTAGATGCAAGTGGATTAAGTATTTAGTTCTGTTAAAGATATTGTACCTGACTTTGAGCAGGAAGTGTACTCTAAAAGAGTGACGTGATTAATGTCACACACTTTTCTAATGTTTTTTAGTGCATGTTATTAAAAATGAATTAGAATTGTGAACTAGAATATTTAGATAATATAGCTATTAGAAGTTTTCAGTAATGTATTTTTGCTCCCCGTTTATCCATTGCATTAGAAAGAAGAAAAAAACGTACTGTTTTCATAAAGAAATATCAATCTTTTGGTTTTGATAAGAATAATAGTAACAGCTTCTATTTTCAAAATGGATTTCTATTTTTCAAAATGGACTGGAATAAAGCCTTCACATTACCATTATAATCCTTTTTGGTACTTAATAAACTATGTACCAGAATAGCATGCAAAAATTGTGTTAGCTATGTTGGTACAGAGTTTTTTTAAGTACCAAAAAAAGTAGTATAAAGGTAATGTGAAGGCTTTAATATAGTCTATTTTGAAAAGAGAAATCCATTTTGAAAATAGAAGCTGTTTAGTGTTTTTATTACAAAAGCAAATTGATATCTCCAATCTACATTTATTAAAGCAATTGTTGCAAGGTTTCTTGAAGCGTATTTTAGTCAAGACGGTAATATCTTTTGCATTTCGTAAATGATTTTCTCATCTTGAAACGTATTTCATCAAACCTTGGTTTTAATATCATGTTTCATGAAGTCTAGTGTTTATAGTCATATAACCCTGTTTTTAGTCATCCCTTTCTGTCAGGATTGTTTTGTCAAAATGAATATCAAGAAAGTTATTAATCTTCGAGATCAGTTTCAAAAGTTGTTTCAGTTTCCCCCAAATCATTTCCGTGAACATTGAAGGTTTTGATTAAGAGAAACTATTTTATCTATGCAAGTATTAAAAGCTTTGATGAAATATGACACAGTTCATGTTGTCTATCATTTAGACCAGCAGCCACCATTGATGATGAATGGATACCCATATTGAAATCTTGATTGCAATTTACGCCAAACTTACAAAGCAACTGTATTGTTCGTTAATATAGAAGTATACATTTTATTGATAGTTGTTGAAATCTATCTATTGCTTATTAATCTTCCATAATGATTCATAAAAAGCAATTTTCGTACAAAAAAATTGTTAAATTCAATTATTACATTGTATAAAAGATTGCTATTAGGAAAGATCGCAAAACAGTTGTGACATTAGAAATACAGTAAGAATACTTTAGATGGGTAGCATCTAAAGGTTACTTTACATGCTACCCATGTAATGTAGATGAACGCCTTTACATGCTACCCATGTAAAAAAGATGAACACTTTTACATGCTACCCATCCAAAGTGGATGAACGCCTCTACATGTTACCCATTTAAAGTAGATGAACGCTTTTACATGCTACCCATCCAAAGTAGATGAACGCTTTTAGATACTATCCATCTAAACTATCCATCTAAAGTAGATAAACGCTTTTACATGTTACCCATCTAAAGTAGATAAACGCATTTAGATGCCACCCATCTAAAGAAGATGAACGCATTTAGATGCCATCCATCTAAAGTAGATGAACGCATTTAGATGCCACCCATGTAAAGAAGATGAGCGCATTTAGATGCCACCCGTCTAAAGTAAATGAACGCCTTTAGATGCCACCAAACAGTTGTGACATTAGAAATACAGTAAGAATACTTTAGATGGGTAGCATCTAAAAGTTGCTTTACATGCTACCCATGTAAAGTAGATGAACGCCTTTACATGCTACTTATGTAAAGAAGATGAACGCTTTTACATGCTACCCATCTAAAGTAGATGAACGCCTCTACATGCTACCCATTTACAGTAGATGAACGCTTTTACATGCTACCCATCTAAAGTAGATGAACGCCTTTAGATACTATCCATCTAAACTATCCATCTAAAGTAGATAAACGCTTTTACATGTTACCCATCTAAAGAAGATGAACGCATTTAGATGCCACCCATCTAAAGAAGATGAACGCATTAAGATGCCACCCATCTAAAGTAGATAAACGCATTTAGATGCCACCCATCTAAAGAAGATGAGCGCATTTAGATGCCACCCATCTAAAGTAGATGAACGCCTTTAGATGCCACCCATCTAAAAAAGATGAACGCTTTTACATGTTACCCATCTAAAGTAGATGTACGCCTTTAAATGCCACCCATCTAAAGAAGATGAACGCATTTAGATGCCACCTATATAAAGTAGATAAACGCATTTAGATGCCACCCATCTAAAGTAGATGAACGCCTTTAGATGCCACCCATCTAAAGTAGATGTACGCCTTTAGATGCCACACATCTAAAGAAGATGAACACATTTAGATGCCACCCATTTAAAGTAGATGTACGCCTTTAGATGCCACCCATCTAAAGAAGATGAACGCATTTAGATGCCACCCATCTAAAGTAGATGAACGCTTTCAGATGCCACCCATCTAAAGTAGATGAACGCTTTTAGATGCCACCCATCTAAAGTAGATGAACGCTTTTAGGATTCTACCCATGTAATGTAGATGAACGCCTTTAGATGCCACCCATCTAAAGTTCATCTACGTTAGATGGGTAGCGTTAAAAGGCGTTCATCTACTTTACATGAGAGCATCTGAAAGTATTCATCTACTTTAGATGGGTAGCATCTAAATGCGCTCATCTGCTTTTGATAGGTAGCACCTGAAAATATTCGTCTGATTGGATGGGTAGCATCACAATGCATTCATCCACTTTACATGGGAGCATCTGAAGGCGTTCATCTACTTAAGACGGGTAGCATCTAAAAGCGTTCATCTATTTAGAAGGGTAGCATCTAAGGCATTCATTTACTTTAGATAAGTAGCATTTAAAGACATTCATGTACTTTGGATGGGTAATATCTAAAGGTGTCATCTACTTTAGATTAGTAACATGTAAAGGCGTTTATCTACTTTAGATAAGTAACATGTAAAGGCGTTCATTTACTTTAAATGAATAGCATCTAAAGGAGTTCGTTCCTTTAGATGGGTTGCATCTAAATCTGTTAGTCCTCTTTAGATGGGTAGCATCTAAAGGCATTCCTTTTTCTTAGATGGGTAACATCTAAATTGTTCATTTACTTTTGATTGGTAGCATCTAAATGCGTTTGTCTTTAGATGGGTAGCATCTAAAGGCTTTCATCTATTTAGATGGGTAGCATCTAAAGGCATTTATCTACTTTAGATGGGTGACATCTAGAGGCATACATCTACTTTAGATAGGTAACTTCTAAGGCACACATGTACTTTGGATGGGTAACATCCAAAGGCGCTCATCTACTTTGGATGCATAATTGCTGTAAGGCATTCATCTATTTTAGATGAGTAGCATCTAAAGGCATTTATCTACTTTAGATGGGTAGCATCTAAAGTTGTTAATCTTCTTTAGATGGCTAGCATCTAAAGGCTTTCATCTCCTTTAGATGAGTAACATCTAAAGGCATTCATCTACTTTACATGGGTAGCATATAAAGGCATTCATTTACTTTATATGGGTAGCATCTAAAGGCTTACATTTACTTTAGATATGTAGCATCTAAAAGCTTTCATCTACTTTAGATGGGTAACATCTAAAAGCATTCATCTACTTTATATGGGTAGCATCTAAGGCATACATCTACTTTAGATGGGTAACATCTAGGAGGAAATCTTTGAATTTGCTATATATTAATACAATATACTCTATCTGTCACATGACATAGATCCCTCATCCATACATAAAGTCAATTTAACATTTCATACACCATTCCTTATACATGTTAAATAAGTGGTATGACAGTAGTATTAGTATCATGGAGGAAAGTTAGGTATATGAAATGATAAAAATCCTTAAAGAACACTTTTAAATAGATTTCAAAACTGCAGCTTTATTAGAGACATGTGTTTATCATACACATTAAAAGTAACTGTAGGAAGGGCTGTGCTTCTCCTTCACAGTGTGGGGGACAACAGAGTTGTAATTTTCCTCCACAAATAAGGGAAACGACAGCTAACAGAAATGATGTATAATATAAAAAAAAATATAAGAAAACCTGAACAAAAGAACACGTGGCCCGGTATTAACAGTCCTGACATTAGTGACATTTGCCTTGTATTATTGTCATTTTGAAATCAAGAGGATGTTGTATGTGTTGGTCAATTTATTCTTCAATGGTTAAACGATATATACATTCATAGTACTTTATAGGAAAGCAACAGAATACCGTATATTCCCTAATAAACTCCGCCCTGTAATAAATGCTTCCCCATGTTTTTTGTAAGGTGACAATCGTAAAGTCACACATAAATTGATGGGTAATATCGTCATATTAAATACACAGTGTGATTTAACACTAGGCTTTAGCCCAAACTTGTTAAAAAACTGTAAAAATGCACAATCAAAAGAGTTTAACTTGCTATGCACACAAGAACTGACTGAAAAATTTTACCTCAAATAAACACCCCTCTTTTTGAATATGTAACGACCCCCGAGCTGTTTATTTGGGAATATAAGGTATTTGAAAGAACAGCTTTGGGTTTTCAGGTCCCTTGCTAAATCAATTTGCCTTTCATTCTAAAAGAGTATCAAAGCTCTAAAATTCAATTTTTTAATAATAAAAAGGTGTCTAGTATTTTCTGTGAGTGTTGTGATCGATATGGTAATGTTGTATCACTAAGCTTACCCTTTAGGCCGTCACCAGAGATGTTGAAAATCCACTTTAGCATGTACTTTTCTTCTAAAGTATTTGTTGTATATATTGTTGGGAATCAATCTTAGTATGTTTAAATTGATTCACAAAGAAAAAGGTTACATGAGAAAAAATCTTACACAATGGAAAAAGTGATGCAACTCTGAGTAGTGGGTTTGGCTGATACATAATGAATACGCCTAGCCTGATATAATGCCTGAAGCAGTCTGTTAAGTATTAAGCAAATGAATTTTGCTGCAAGTAAGTTTCTGCATCTCTTGATACCAGTTGGTTGCTTCATCAATTTGAACGATTTGGCAATTTAATATTTTGCTCTGAAGTTCATCTGCTGATTTTTTTGCAGTTGCAGAAATATATGGAAATAAGTTCAGACATTCCAAATTTCAAAAATTAAAGTGAAGTAGCTTGGGGTAGAGTGGATTTGTTGGGCCCCCAAAAAACCTTTCACATCAATATTGCTGTAAGGTCTTCAACAATTTAGGGGTAAAATTAATGGAAAAAAACGATACATCGTGACAAAAAAGTCCATAAGAGAAGAGAATATGACAAAGATGAATGCTAGGAATGTATAATTGTTGTTTTAAAAACTCAAATTAGACGGATCATTTTGTATTTGTTAGTGCAGATTCTGACAGGTTGTCATCGTAGGAATACTTCTTTCTAAATTGAGTGAAATTCAACGTTATGAAAATAAATAAAGGCTTGAGAAATGACTGGAAATTATGATGGTATGGAAGTTGCATAAGAAAGACAACAGACACACATATGCTCTTTGTATGTTTTATGTGTGTGACAGCTAGGTCATATGATGTGGTGTTAGGAAAGGCTCACAATTCAACTACCCAGACATGGCCAGTGATGTCATGCTTCAGTGCACATATACTATGCACTTTTTGTGCATACGTACTGAAGCGTGACTTCACTGGCCATGTCTGAGCAATTGGAATTGTGAGCCTTTCCTTACCTGATTAGGGTGTAGTAACATTCACTGTTGAAGAAAATTCTATTGGTTTGATTATGTTGTTGAAATTTGAAGTTCATGATGAGAAGACAATATGAAGTGAACTACCAATTTATGGTTTTATCTTCCTTATTTTAATAAGATTTTCATCTCTAATGCAAATATAAACAGCTTTTATTTTCAAAATGGACTGGAATAAAGCATTCAGATCACTATTATACTCCTTTTTAGTACTTAACAAACTCTGTACCAGAATAGCTAACAAAAGTTTTGCTTGCTGCTCTGGTACAGAGTTTGTTTAAGTACCAAAAAAGGAGTATAATGGTAATGTGAAAGATTTATTCCAGTCCATTTTGAAAATAGAAAGCCATTTTGAAAATAGAAGCTGTTTGTATCATATTTGTCAGTTTTTATGGAAAACATGGCAGGGCCTCAGAACCCAGCACGGCATACACAGTGGCACTTTTTAGTAATAGGCCTCTTTAGCCCTACATATACCCAAGCTTAATATTTCATTTTCTTCACTTTCACAGAAGATTTGAAGGGTAAATTTACCTTTGGATCACCACATTACTCTGTGCTGGAGAGTGCAGGCAATATTGAGTTGGAGGTTCTTTATCATCGGAAGGATCCGTAAGTTTTACTCCAAATATCAAACTCTCCTAAAACTAAATAATTTGTCCTTATTGTTTTCCCTGTTCTTACACATCTCATCTTTGAAGTTTTCAATGAGTTATCTTTCCAGTCTCTGACAGTGAGATTGGGTTCAAGGGGGAGAATCTAAAACCAAAGATTGAAGCTTAGTGAGATAGTATCCTATAGTGTAATGAAATTTGCAAGCTTTAAAATGTTGGTTTTGTTTCGAGGAGGAGAGTAAACAAGTATTCCTCCATGTTTCTCAGCACAGTATAAGTATGTCTTGTATAAGTACATGGAATATTTGGAAAGTTCATTTAATAATGATTTGGTGAAATGGTTAATAGTGGGGCAAAGCATAGCGCCATTTGTAGAGAGTAGTCCATCCAACTACAGATGTTCAAACTCTGTGGTTGAGTGTCAAGTGGTCAACTTAGTCGAGTGCCAAGTGGTTGAGTGCCAAGTGGTCGAGTGCCATTGTCGAGTTTATCATCACGCGCCATAGTAAATAAAAATGGTGATACGCACAGCTTGAGTGGGCGTAGCCAGTCCCGATCCTGTATTGAAGAGGCGTATGTGAGATGATTGACAGACTTTTGTGCGTAGCGTAAAAATAAGCTTGGGACAATCCATGTAACGCAGGTGCACATTGAAAATGGTGATACACGCAGCTTGAATAGAGTATGTGCATCTCAGTGCATGGTGTAGAAAACTAATCCAATCACTGGTCAAGGAATAGTAAACAAAACAACGAGTGCACAAACAAACAACAAGTGCACAGCAAAGTACGCTTTTGGTTTGCCTCCACGTGTTGGCATCTTTCGTATCAAAAGTAAGGTATAGTCATTTTTAATCACAGAATCTAACTGTTATTGTCAATAGGTCCTAACTGCACATTGGACCATTTTTTATTTATTTTTTACTCAGCTTAAATCTCAAAAAAAAAAAAGTCATCTTTATCAGCTAGAATTTGTGTCACTTTTAGGTACCTAAGTATATATTAGCTGTATCTGTAATAAGTAAAACAAAATCTGTATTTTTTTCTGTCCCAAATTTGGATTTTTTGTTATATATGATAACATTGGTTGTCACTTAGACAACTGATCAATCATCAATTCCAATTTACAATTGTTTTTACACAGTAAAATGATCCAATACCATTAAAGCAATGTTTGTAGAGTGCACATACAGGGTTTGTGCACATCTTTTCTTATCTTCTTTCTTTTTGCCACTTAATGCCAAGATTGATTGACTTCCAATCAGTCACTTTATAATCAACCATTTTATTTTTTGGGGAAAACATATGTAACAAAAATCTTTTTAATTTCAAGTTTAGGTGCAAAAGTGATTGAATACATTCAGTAGAGTTAGTGTTCATTTCATGCAATTGCTAGTTTGGCCTGCTACTCCATATAAAGTTAAACTTTAAGTGATCCAAAAAAAAGTAAATAGCATCTAGAAATAAAATAACACTTGCGGTTCGTGCAGGAGTTTGAGAAATCTTTTATATATTTCAAATATTCAGAAATGCTTGGAAATCTTGATTGCTATTAAAATGCTTGAATGTTATTCAAAAGCTTGGATTTTGTTCAAATTGAATTTGATTCATGTTATTCAAAACCGTGAATGCTAATAAAAAGCCTTAAATTGTTTTCCCAAAAAATTTGATTTTTTTTTGGAAATGTTTTTATATATTTGTGAGCCTTATGTTGTTAAAAATTTAAAACACTGTTAAAAATCTTGAATGGTACCAAAACTATTTAACATTTAACATCTTGAATTTTGTGTAAAATGTTGCATGGTAATAAAATAACCTTTTAATACACTTTAAAACTCTTCAAGAAATTAATAATGCTGATTTTTTTTGAAAACCTTCCAATATTTCATTTTGGAAAATTTTGATTGCCTTCCTTCATAATGGCAAGCTTATTTACAGTGTATAAAATGCATGTAAGTATATCTGCATGAACCTTTCAAACCTCCTTTTTTTTTTTTTGTATAAACTTGAAATTTTACCTTTTTGTGAATTCATGAAAATCAAAGCCAGTACAATACTTTTGCTTATGTGAACTTCCAAGTTTCCAAGTAATATCTCCTGTTTTCAGCTGCTCAATATAGAACATAACATAAAAGAGTTTATGGTTATAATCAATAATAATCAACCATGAATGCAATTCTGCTTCCCATTTTTTTTATCCTCCTTAATTACCTTTTAATTATTTGCTAACATATCAGTGTTGCCATGGTAAATAACAAGGTTTTCATGCTGAATGAAGCAATCCATACATTTCATAATCATTGTTGCTGTATTTACAATTGATCCTTCATAAATATTAGATGAATTTTGATATAGAAGTTGCAAGATGAAATAAATGTTGCATTAATTAAAGATAGAACAAAAAGTTTTAAATATATTTTGGATGTTTTTTTTTTAAATGATTAATGAGTCCTTTTAAGTGCATATCTGTCAAGGGTAAGGCTGGTGGTACTTTAATACCCTTTATATGACATAACGTGAAGTAAAAGTTTTTGAAAATATTAGTTATAAGTTGTCACTGATTTTTTTAAACATTTGTGCCAGAAGTCGTATTATCAAGAAGTGCTATCACTGACTGCCATCATAATTATACAAAAATTCATATTATTCTAGTTTCAAGTTAGTTTGATTTCAAGTTATCAGTTAAACAACTTACATCATCGACAATGTTTTACCAAGACAAATCTTTTTTTTGAATTGAATATGACCCCCCTCTCCACCAAAAAAAGGAATAAAAGTCATGTACAGTATTTTGACCAGGTCAACCCCCAGCCCACCCCTTTTAAATGGATGTTGCCAACACATTAACTACTGACATCATCATCTTCTTTTGATAGCAATCTCTGTTAGATTGTTTGTCTAGAAATCAATATTTTTGACATGCAAAAATGGTTACACTTTCTTATTACTATATATTATTTTATTTGAAAATTGTGTTACCCCAGGTAATATATTATTTTAAAAACTGGAAAATTATACTATTTTAACAACTGAATGACCTGAAAAAAATTCAAATCAGATTGCTTGGCACTGATGTCCTAACTGAAGTCAAAGAGTCAATACACTGTTAAGCCATCAATAATTTTACCGTTTTGATTATTCTGACTGAGCACAAAATGCTAAAAGACTAGTGAGGCCAATTGTTTGGTCTTTGTTGTAACTTGGTCAATAGACAAGTTCTAAATCTTCCAGCCAAAAAGTTGATCAAACCATTTGGAAGTCTAGGTTCTATTATCTGCTTGGACTGTTGCCAAAATACCTCCAAGTACCTCAAAACTTGGCAAGACTCCTGGAATCTCAAGACTAGTAATAAACTTCATACTATTAATCCCAAGGTAGGCATCAACCCTCCCCTACTAAGTCGCAATTGCAGAGATGACGTGGTCATCACGCGCCTTCGCCTAGGCCACACCTATCTCACCCACTCCTACCTCACCCACTTCTACCTCACCCACTCCTACCTCACCACCTCCTACCTCACCCACCCTACCTCATCCACCCCCACCTCACCCACTCCTACCTCACCCACTCCTCCTCACCTCACCCACTCCTACCTCACCCACTCCTACCTCACCCACCCTACCTCACCCCACCCTACCTCACCCACCCTACCTCACCCACTACCTCACCCCCCTACCTCACCCACTCCTACCTCACCTCACCTCACCCCTACCTCACCCACCCTACCTCACCCACCTCCTCCCACCCTCCTACCTCACCCACTCACCCACCCTACCTCACCCACCCTACCTCACCCACTCCCTACCTCACCCACCCTACCTCACCCACTCCTACCTCACCCCTACCCACCTCCTCCCCACTCCTACCTCACCCACTCCCACCTCACCCACCTCACCCACCCTACCTCACCCCACTCCTACCTCACCCACCCTACCTCACCCACTCCTACCTCACCCACCCTACCTCACCCACTCCTACCTCACCCACTCCTACCTCACCTCCTACCTCACCCACCCCACCCCTACCTCACCCACCCTACCTCACCCACCCTCCTACCTCACCCACCTCACCTACCTCACCCACCCTACCTCACCCACTCCTACCTCACCCACTCCTACCTCACCCACTCCTACCTTCTTTCTAGCTCTCCCAAACCTATCTGCCCCACTTGCAATACTGATCTATTGATCAGTCATATCCTCTAAACCTGTCCGATTTACGCCAACTCCAGATCTTTCCTATCCCCTGCCACCACTATTTCCGACTTCTTCAAGAACAATCCCCCTCCAGCATTATCACCTTCCTCTGCAACAGCAACCTTTACAACTTGATTTAATCTCTCCACACCCCCATCCTCTCCTATCTCACATCCCTCCCTATCTCACATCTCTCTCTCCTTCTTATCACTTTTTCTTCAACTTATTTCCTCTAAAACTTTTCACTTCTCTTCATCCTTTCCTCCTTTCCCTAACATCTCTTTCCTAACCTTTGCACCTTAATTATTTAACACCCTCTTGGCACGTTTGACTCTAACTGTCCGGTGCCGTTAAACCTCATCAAACCAAACGAAACCATTATCTGCACAATCTAGTTATTTACCCTTGTTATTATTATCCTTTATTCATCATAATTACCTCTAGTTGCAGACCCCAGTTTAAATGTACTTGTTTTTCAAATGCAATGGCCTTCACATCGGTGCATAGGGGAAATAAAACAATTCTTTATCTCACTGCAAAGTAGTGCTTTTGGCAAAGCTTTTTGTTGAAGTAAAGAATCATGCCATGGTTTATAGCAAAAGAGATTATGGCAGTTAATTTGTTTGTGTTGGAATATTTTGGTTTCATTGATTGGTATGGTAGCCTTACTAGTCAAACATATGATTAGCAAAACTTAAAGTGCTAGTGACATTGTGTACGATATGGAGTTACAATCTGATTAAACAGTCTTTGAATTTTGTTGAATTGCTCAGTTTACGAGTCGTATCTGATATTTTAAGATTCTGCAAATTATATTAAAACGCTTGATTTCCGACTTTTGTCGAAACAATTTGAACAATATTGAATTTGGTTAAAAAGCTCCAAGTTCACCCGATCAATTTTTGATGCTGTTGGCTCAAAGTGGTTCTACGTTCTGTGTATATTTTTCCTGTTGATGCATGTTCAACCACTGACTTTCAGATTGTCTCACTTTCCAGGAACTATGGATGAAAATAGCCAAATATCAAAAGATTTATGAACAAGTTTCAATAATACTTGATATTTTAAAATGTATAGTAGATATCTTATCTAATTTACTTGGTGGTATTAATCCTGTAATAAGAAAATTAATTAAAAAGCAAAAACTTAGTCCGAGTGATGTTGAAAATTGTTGATGTTGTAGATAATTTTAATGGTCATTTGGGAAAGAAATGAATTGTTGAAATAGATACACTTGATATACAGTTGTCTTCTCCTACTTGTACAGTCTAAAGATCATTGAAAATATTTCAACTTTTTGCCTCCTGCAGAAATTGCTTGTTGTTACAAAAGACAGGATGTATCAAATTTCAAAAATTATGCAAGTTTTAAAATGGACCTTTATACAGACAACTAAAAGCAACAATATGCTAGAAAACTTATGAAGATCACGAAAATAACAATTGGTGAAAAGAATGCAAGATTGACAGGTTGTTTTAATTTTCAGGACTATTTATTGAAATCACCTGCAATTTGTTTATATCATCAGCTGAATCTATATAGCTCTCCACTTTCTAATTTAAATAGTGTTTTCTAATCCTCTGTCACAGTAGATAGTACAATTGGATTTGACATAAATATTTCTTGTGTGTTTCAGCTAATCCTCATGTGACACGTGGTAACAGTTTGAAGTTGACCAAAGAGTTCTGTTAATGAGTGTAATGAGTTGGTAGTCAGCTCCAATTCTGTTTACAATTTCAAAGTCAACATTAATAAGTTCTTTACTAACTTTTGTGGTGGTGGTGTTAGTTTGGGCTTTTATGGGGTCACTCACCCTTCTTAGCCCATCATTTTTATTGGCTCTCCCCAACCCCTCTGCAACAATTGCCATTGCACCCTCACAATCCATCACGTTCTCCTTGCTTGCCCACTGTACAACCTTCCCAGAGCTTCCCTCACTCCCCACAACCCAATTGCTTAGTTCTTCCAGAAAAATTCTCCTGATAAAATGATCTCCTTACTTCACCATGATCCCTCTACAACCATATTTAATTCTCCTCTTACACCCCTTCTCTACTTTGTTTTTGTTTCAACCATGCACCTCTTCTCTTGATCACAGCTTTCTGACCTTTTGTTCTTGAATTTCTCTCATTCTCCCCCTGTTTCCTTTCCTTCCTACCTCTAAAATGATCTGACCTCTCAGGCACAATTTGACCCTTGTTGTCGTGTTGCCGTTAAGCCCTCATCAAACAAACAAACAAACTTGTTATGTTATGTTATTTCATTCAAGTTACTTGGACATGCTTCAAATTATGTTGTGATCAGAAAGATATCTTGAAGTGTCTTCAATGGCAGAACTTTCAGAACAAAATTTAAATTTGAAGATTTATTTTTAAATGTTGGGCATGCCTCCAACTAAATATGCTATGAATTTTGCATGTATTGAAAATTAATGGAACTTTGATCAGCTAGAATACACAAAGGGGAACAAAATTTTTAAACTCAGAATACGATTCTCTTTTATGTAAAGATGGATTTTTTGGGTGTCACTAGATTTATGAAAAAAGACAGTTCTCTTTGAGCAAGACACTTTACTTGCTTCAGTCCACTCAGGTGTAAAAATTAGTACCAGCACTGCTGGAGAGTTAATCTGCGATGGACTGGCATCCCATCCAGGGGGAGTCATGTACTCTCATCTGCTTGCGCCATCGAAACGTGGATAAGCACTGGCTTTATGAGCCTAATGGCTCAATGGAATTAAAGAAAGAAGAAGAAGATACAAAATCACTCCATTTCTGGAAAAACAACAGCTCTCTCCATATTCTGCAGGAATGAATTGTGTAGAAGTTACTTTGAAATGTTTTAAATATGTTTCAAGTTGAAAAAATGTTATTATGATATTAAATTACCAGCAATTTGATACTTAGAAGCAATGACGTTTCATCAAGAATGAAATAAAAATCACTAGATTTCTAAAAAAAGACTATTCTATCCATATTCCACAGGAATCAATTGTGTAGGTGATGCTTTAGAATGTGTATTCTGTTTTAGATATGTTTCCAGTTGAGAAAAATGTTATTTAAGGATGCACTGCTTATCCGGTTGGGCTGGACTATCCAGCTGGAAAGTGAAAAAAAAAAATCTGATTCTGGTTCCAGCCAGCTCTGCCCAAAAATCTGGCCAGAATATTTGTTAAATTTGGCCTGGATTTTGTTAATGTGGCTTTCAGTTTTAGCACAAACTTTAAAGGAAGTGTACACTGTTTTTCCAACAAACACATTTGCGTGTATCAAGAAATCATTCAAAACATTTACGTTGCAGTTACTTTTATTAAATAACGTTTTACGAGATTATTCAATCTCTTACAGCACCTTCTAACAAATTATGTACTTCACCTAAGATATTCTCCTCATGCATAATTCATTTTGTTAATAATATCTTATTTGTAATGGAAAAATCCAGTTTGGCCGGAATTTATCCGGCCGGATTTCTGGCCGGATCCACAAATTTGGATCTGGTTCATCCCTAATTATGATATTAAATTGGTAATTTGGGACTTTTTCCAAAAAATCACTTTTAGACAGTTTGTAAAAGTCAAGAATGTAATTAAGTCCCATGCAATGGCAAGTTTGTAAAGTCAACTACGCAATTTAGTCTCCATGCAGTGGCAATGAATCAATATTTTTGACAATGCTGGGGAGCATTTATCTTTCAGAAACTCATTTTTATTGTATGTAGCAATTAATGATGTCATTGGTATGGAGATTTCAAAAACATTTCATTTCCTTTGATATACCGTAATTATGTTATTTGATTGTTATTAATGATTTTCATTTTGTCAATAATGTCTTTGGTATTGAGTTTCAAGAACATTTCATTTCATATACCAGAAAAAACAAGCACAGCAACTTGAAGCAGATATGGATGCCATTTCTTAAATGATAAGTGACACATTAAAGCAAGGTTATTCATTATGAATATATCTTAAAAAACAAGTACAATTCCAAATGACCCCATTATACATTTTGTTAAATATTTATTTATAATAGGTGAATATAGGATGTCATCTGTTTTTTTATGCAAATCCATTGTTTTCAATGGCTTTGCATGTCACATGATCAATTTTGTTTGTGCTAAAAAAAACTGAAGAGCTATGTGTATTTATGCCAAAATAAAACATGTAACTTTCCTTTTGCCAACTGACCATCAAATGAAACTGCCAACCATTAAAATGTTGCCATTTTGGAAAAACAAATTGATAGATGTGATGAATGGAAATAAATTGCTTCCTTACAACAACAACAAAAAAACACCAGGGAAATGGTGGTCCTCTACTTTACCTAGTTGTTTTTATCTATAAAATACATAAAAAAAATCCACCTTTCCTTGGTTGTCTGACAAGAGCGCATTTGGAAATATTTCTCTGTTTTCCCATGTTTGACAACCATTGGTTGGTTGGGCTTCAATGACCACCTTTTCCAACGTTGTATTTGACATTCATTCCTCCTATCATACCTTTTCAACCAAAAAACACCATTTACACGACAAAACCGACTGTTGGTTGGCAGTGGTGGTCAATGCCGGGTCAATGGCTATGACATCATGTTTTTAAGTGTACATGTATTGTATTAAACAAATTATATGCTATAGACAATACAGTTGTCAATGCAGGTTTAGTAAAGCCTACAAATTCCACCATTTACAACCAAGTTCATGCCTCATATGAAAACCAACATGTTGACCACCATGATGTGGGAAAAGGTAGTTTTCAAGGGATATCTGATAAAGGTAGGAAAAGGTGGTAAACTCATAGTCTACCCACCACATAAAATATCAGAAATGGTTGTCAAAAACAAAAGTGTTGTTAATGTATGCTAATGGTTGTCATATAATGGTATAATGTGGATTAAATGGGTTGGAAAGCTAGGGTGATTTTCATTGTTATAATGAAGGTTTTGGTTGAGAAAAGTGGAAATTGGAAAAAATTTGTGGTCGGTTTTTGTTGTTGTAATAAGTCTAAGCAGGTAAGTTTTCAATAAGCAAAGAGGAACACAAAATAAAAAAATTAACCAAAACTAGATTCAAATATTCATGTGTAAATATCAAAGCAAATATCATGGTTTATGATTTGCAGAATCCATAATTTATACCCTTAATTAAGATTTAATAGACAAATGCGCATAGATACTAAGAGATGCTGAAGTGAGTTTCACATCTGTTGAAAATAAAACTTGCATAGGATCACACTTAAATGGTACTCTGATCTTGTAATATTCTTCATTGCCCTGGCTCTAGAATCCCTAGGATCACACTCATTTGGTACTCTGATCTTGTAATATTTTCCATTGCCCTGGCTCTAGAATCCCTAGGATCACACTCAAATGGTACTCTGATATTTTCTTGCTCCTGGCTCTAGAATCCCTTGGATCACACTCAAATGGTACTCTGATCTTGCCCTGGCTATTCTCTGATCTTGTAATATCCCTAGGATCTCAAATGGTACTCTGCCTCTAGGAATCCCTAGGATCACACTCATTTGGTACTCTGATCTTGTAATATTCTCCATTGCCCTGGCTCTAATCACACTCAAATGGTACTCTGATCTTGTAATATTCTCCGTTGCCTCAAATGGTACTCTGATGTAATATTCTCCGATGCCTCTAGAATCCCTAGGATCACACTCATTTGGTACTCTGATCTTGTAATATTCTCCATTGCCCTGGCTCTAGAATCCCTAGGATCACACTCAAATGGTACTCTGATCTTGTAATATTCTCCGTTGCCCTGGCTCTAGAATCCCTAGGATCTTACTCAAATGGTACTCTGATCTTGTAATATTCTCTGTTGCCCTGGCTCTAGAATCCCTAGGATCACACTCAAATGGTACTTTCTTCTTGTAATATTCTCTGTTGCCCTGGCTCTAGAATCCTTAGCTGTGAGGCATGATTGCACATGGTTGTTTAATAAACCTGTCATGTGAGTGACATTTTAAAGGCAAAATTCACTTCAGATCCTTAAAAATGTAACAAGAATTATGTTGGCACAGATGTTTTTAAAGATCAGATTGCCTCTTTATGATCGTTCAAATAGTGCCTGACACAAAAAATAAATGAGTTTATAACACTTTTGCATTGTCCATTAATATCAAAAATATAATATTCCATCAATAGTCCCAAAAGAAACCATTTGAATGAAACAAATTGAAACTAAACAAGCAATCGATGCTCCCGACAATGCAAGAATTGAAAACAGCTAAGCGATCAAGACGTCACTCCCAGAAAGATTCATTGGTGAACGTACAAATGCAGTGCAAATTCCTTAAGCAAAGTTTCTTCTTTGCGTCGCGATTCCTCTTCTTCAAAAGATATATTAGGTTCTTTTTGATGTAAATTGATATTTTTAATATAGAGGACAATGCTTGCATTAATTACAAGTTGAGTCAAATTTTTGAAAGCCTGTTAAAATTCGCAACCTCAAAATTTCATTTTGGAACAAATCAATGAATGTACTTAAGTCAATGGGTAAGTTTAACATTAGGTTTTGTATTAACTATGTTAGGCTGCTGCTGAGCAAGGAAAATTCAGAAAGTAATTTGATTTCAACCTATAATTTTTTTGTAAGAACTTATACATCGTGATAATTTTTGCTACATTTAAATTCTATGACAATAATGTACTACAATATATGATATTATTGTAGGCTAGGAAATGTGAAATAAAGAAAAATATTAAATGCCGTCATGTTCAACTTCTGAAACTTACTTGTTTCAGCATTAGGCCTAACGTTAGACATAGGCTTTGCAACCCTTAGACCAGACCATTACAGCATTTTGAAAAGCAATGATGTATTTTCATGAAACTTGAAGCTATGACTTATTTGAATACATATTCAAGAAAATACTAACAGCTTGGTAAGAAATGTATTGCTGAAAAGTCTTTCTACTCCTAGTTTAAATACGTCCAATTTTAGGGGACACACTATAACACTAGGCCTATATGTTGTTTGCGTGATGTGAAAGTGTTGCAATTAAATTTCTTTCTGGGAGTGATGTCATTACAAGTTCACCAATTTTGCGAGCAAGACCATGAGCTGATTAAGTCAAAGACTATATTTGCATTTTTCTCCAATTTCTGCTATTACAAACAACACAAATTTTTGAATAATTCTCTATCAAATTGTCCAAATAATCAAGTGCGAGTCACATGAAAACCCATGTCATGCCCTCTTTTTAATATATTCTTGCTTTCTTTTTTGGCTGCATCTAATAAGGTATCGCATGAACGTGCCATCACTTATCTAATATTGTGGAGTAGCCGGAATACCCTTAAGTAACTAAGTGGTAGCTGATAAGTAGATTTTATAAGTAGAAGCCATTTCATAAACCCTGGCATTTATAGTGTCATAATCCACATAAATGTAGCATACAGTAGCATAGGTTTTCACATTTTGCCCTCCAAATAAAATAACTGAATCGTAATTGTCCTTCTGAATCCCTCTCAAATGATATTTTTATCTTGTAATTCTCCCAAGCCTCGCGGTAAATTGAATTGTATTCTTTTCTCAAAAGTGTGGTTTAATAACAATCAAATCTTCATCTAGGGGCCAGGTCTTCATTGACATTCTGCAAGACAAGATACACTATAGGTGCATAGAGATTGAATTACATAATTTGTTGATTGTAATCATACAGAAAACCAATCAATCAAGTTGGTCTCATCGAATAGTTTCAAATTTATTGGCAGAAATTCATTTGAAATGGAAATCGCCAAATGCGCACGCTTTGTTGAGCAATGATGTGCATTTATGAATACACTTGTGGGCCATTTTAGTTCATCTTTATAAAATGACTAAACTATCTGTTTGATCCATTGTATTATTATTTCCAGCACAACCATTGTTATGTCATCATTGATTCAGAAGTAAACATAACCTAGTTAGATGTATAATATTGTCACGTGAAAGTCATGTATTGAATTCAGACAATTACAAGAATGAAAAGTGGGGTATCATGAAAGGGAGTATATAGATGTTAGAAACTCATTTGCTTTTTCAGTAGTAGGTATAGTTTCCGAGTTGCTTTCTCTGTGGCTAATCGATTAATTGTAAAACAAATATCAAACTTTTTTTCTTCAACAGTATATTTTTGATACTTTGGCATTAAATATGAGGACTTATTTTTCCCTGTACCTGTTCATACTAGTTTGTAGCAAAAACAGCTCTTGTTTGATTGAGACTTTCCAGCCGCTTGTTCTAACATCAAATAATGTTCAAATCATTTTAAGATTGAAGCTTATACATCCTTTCATTTCATTGTTTTTGCGTTGAACCATGATCACTTGTTTTGATCAGTTTGTTTGTTTGCCTGCAGCATTGAATGGAAGCTGCCCTTGACACAAAATGATTTCATTTTGATTAAATTTGATTTTAATTGAAAAATCTTTAGACAGCCTTCAATTTTTTGCTTATCTATGTAAACATCAAGAAATTATGATTCTATCAATCTCTTTGACTTCAGTATCAGGGCACAAAGGAAGAAGAAGAAGCTAAGCCACTTGTTAAAAAACACTTAGTTGGAAATATGTGGTGCTTTTCATGGACCTACTTTTCTAATGTAAATTTTAGTTGTAATTAATATTTTAGAATTTTAAGGACATTGTTATAATTTCATTGAGACTGCCAGTATCCTCCTCCCCTCCCCTTCCCATCCCCATTCAATGTTGACCATTGGTGGTGTTTTCTAGAAATGATGTTAAAAGCATAAACAAATCCAACATTGCAAGAGGGGTAAGATAGGGAGATAAAATTTCAGAAAAATTTCAAAGAAATAACACAATAAGATATGTTGTTCTCATAATGCTGAATTGTTCCAACAGTTTTGTCCCAGATAGCAGGTTGATTAAAAGTTATTGACATCCTGTTCTATCTATATATCCACTAAACAATTTGAGTTTTGAACTTTATTATCACTCAAAAACTGTATCATAATGAACTTCCAAAGCTATTAATAACTGGTCTTCCAACTCCTTCTCATGAAACCACAATTAAAAGTGGACACACCTCAAATCCACTTAAGTTTTAGTTGCAAATCATCTGTAGGAATTGGCCTCATTCCTTACAATCTCATCCTCACTTTGCTTGAGTGCACTTTTTACACAAAAGCTCCATTTATGCAGCAGGATAAGTTGATAAGTGGTCAATTCACATTACCCTGTGGCTTTGTGTATGACCTGTCACTGTAGCAGTTGTGGTTTTGCGTTACTGATTTAAAAAAAAAAAAAAATCGTATATCTGGGTTGGAAATATAACCTCCGGATCAGAATGTAGTAAACTGTCAGGACTTGTAGGGTAAAAGCAATAGCATGATAAGTTCGTAATATACGTCTTTTTCGCATTTAGTTTTTTTTCTCTCAAGAAATAGGAGGAAAATCACTTGCGGATTGAAGTTGAGAAGTAAATAAAATTAGGAGTATGCACTTTTAAGGATTTTCTCTTAAGACAGCGTCAAAGATGCTGTGGCTCATGGCCTAATGCTCGAAAACTGCTGTGGGTATTTGATTGGATAACGGATCTCATAAGTAATCGAAAAAATGTAATTATTTTTTGAAAGGTAGCTCTTCATTTTCTGTACAGATCTACTTAAAGTGTTAGAATATCAATTGTTAGAATATCAAGTGTTAGAATATCAAGTGTTGGAGATATAACCCTTGCCAGGATTGTTGTTTGTGTTTTTAAATATCGAAATGTTAAGGAAGGAAAGTACACAAGTGTTAAGCAAAAAGGGGTTATAGTTTGCTATTATTGAATGAAGCATTGCTGATTATTAACGAGAAATGCAACACCTAAAACAAGAATGTTTTGGTATAAGTTGGAAGTAATATTCCTTAGCCCTCTTATAACCCTCATCCTGGGGCGGTTTCAGAGTACCCTAAGTGCTGAAGGAAATATCTCTCAAGAAATTTCCATGTCTGAATTCCCATAGGATGATAGAAAATTCATAGTGAAGCCATGAAAACCCATCCTTCTTGGTGCGAATCCCTGGTTTCCTTGGCGTTAGCGGATATGATACCACATGGCTCCCTCTGGATAGATAGGATGGTAGTCCATGGCAGGTTAACTCCCCAGCAGTGCTGGTACTCATTTTACAGCTGACTGGACTGAAGCAAGTACAGTGTCTTGCTCAAGGACACAATGCAGCGCTTGCTTGAGTTACACTGGGTACCTTCCGCGTATACGAGCATATGTCTCCCTGACCACTGAGCCACTTTGTGCTTTACTCACGCTTTATTCAGGTTGTCAAATTTAACATAAGAAATTGACCATACAATCAGTAATGTGAAAGACGGAATAATCTTCCCATGCATTATAGTGTTTCAGTCATGTTTAGATTATCTAATGTTTCATTTTGTTTTTCTTTTCAGGAAAACTGGAACAAATGGAACATTGGTAAGTTACATTTAAAATGTATTTCAAGTGTCATTCTTGACTAGACAACCACTAAGGTTCTGCCTTATGTTTCCATGTGGTATGGGTGAATAGCCTGGCATTGACGTTACATATGTAGTTCTTTCTGTTTTTCACTGTTATAAAAGAGATTTTCTTTTCACTGACTCTTTCGCGAATTTTCTATCAACTGAAACTCCACTTGATCATTGGTTCTGCATGATAGAAACTTGTTATCATTGGTGATAGTCATAAATCTTGATGGTAGTGAAAAGATGCATGAATTATGTAGTAATATTGGCAAAATTTTGATGTATTTGGTGATTACCACCAGACAAACAGTCAACACTACATAAGAGATAAAATATCAAATGTGTAAAAAGTATTTTAAAGGTTTGCAAAATTGTACTCTCCCTTTTCTACCCCTCCCCTGTCCACAAAAGTAATAAATAATGTGGGGATTGGTCTCAAAATTACATTTTAACCTTTTTGGTCCGTGCCAGGAAAAGGCACTTGCGCTTCACTTAATTTCAGTTGGTGGCACCAGCATTGGGACAGTTAAAATGCTTTTTAGCTTTCCAACATTTGTGTGCCAAAAGTAATGAATTGGTTATTACAGGAGACATAAAGTCTAATACAATCATTATTTTATATGATAGATGATTAAAAATCTTAACCAATTACCAAAAACAGGGTGTCAAAATCTTATTCCTATCTCAAGTTATTCATGTTTGAAGTTGACACTTGAAGGCTCCATTTTGTTCAATTACGTACTGAAATATTGTGCATGATGACATAATTTCCCCAAAAGGGACAAAGATTATAATGTATTTCTTTATAAATGTGATTAAAGTTTTTATTCCAAAATGATGTGACACAAAGTTTTAACAGAATGATTTGATAATTTCATGTGTACACAAAAATTTCCTTAAGACTTACAAAAGAAAAGTAATTTCTCATCAGCTAGAAAACTTGAGGTAGATTATACAGAGATAAAAAGCATTCCAACAACCTGCTGGGCTGATGACATCATAATCTGCCTGTTTTGAAATAAAGATAGACGGTGGCTCCCACAGTACTATTTGGTAGTAGAATTAAAGTTTTTGATAATTATAAAATTTGTGTTAGATTGCTTCAGTGGGTATGAAACTTGGTCTTAAAATTGGTTATTTTTAATTCTATTTTATGAAATAAGGATTATGTCAGACTTTGTGTCTCCTTTTAGAATTTGCTCAAATGCCCATCTGGAGACCAGTTACGTCCCTTTGTCGTAGGTTGTTATGAAAGTAAATATATAGCGTGTCATCAAACCCATGACTTTGCAATATATCTTTCACTTTTCATTCACTACTTTGGTCAATACCTCATTATTTGAAACAGCTCTTTGTTATTTTTCTCGTCTCTGTTGTCATAGAAATCTAGGTTTTGCAAGTACCATTTCTGAAGTTAGAGAGTCCATAAGAGTATCTTTCAATAAGCATTTGTTCAAAATTTCTATATGTATAAACTGTCATAGAGATCTGCTACTTGCTTATCAGCCATAATTGTAAGAAAGGGATTCCTTAAAGTCAATAGAAAATAAAGATCTTTTTCCGTCTAGTGTGTGCCATGCCACTAACTTACTTTTAGTTTAATAAGCATTGCATGTTTTACAGTCTGGCCTTTGTGGTAGTGATTGTAGCTTTTGAGTAAGGTCTGTTTATCAATGCAAGAATGAATTAGTTTGAGTAACACAAACCATTTCTTATTAATTAAAAAGAGTAATTAACTTAGATTCAACAAATGTTCATTTTCTTTGTAGAGATATACTACTCTTCAAAATTGAATTCTTTTTTCATCTTTAGGCACAGTATATGTTGAAAAAAAAGCAGTCTTTTTTTAACTTAATTTGATGAGAAATTGCCAAATATGGAAGTCATGAAAAGGTTTTGCACAGTTCGTACCTCCAGGGCATTGGATCTTGATCTCTCGTTTGTACCTTTATCCATTACCCCATATTCACAGCCGCTTATAAGATTAAGGCTGGCTGTTGTTAATATAAGCAATGCATTGGTTAGCTTACAGGTTTTTAAGAGGAGAGATTTTTCAAAGTACAAGCATAAGTAAGAAGATACATTCTGTATAATGAAAGTCTGATTCATGTTGACAGTAAAGCTCGTGCTTGGATCCTGAATTTCATGGTGGACAAGATCAAAAGCAAATACTGTATTTTTCCTACTAAATGCCCCGGGGGCATTACATTTTCAAAAAAAGAAAGGTGGGGGGGGGGGGGGGCATTTATTAGCGATTAAATTTCAAGTGTACTTACAACATTTTTGCGGAACCCATTCAAGTCCCACAATAACAACCACAAACCATCACATTGCGATGTTCAGCAAAGAAAATCTTTACATCTTAGCTAGCAAAGAATATCTTTGCATATTAGCAAAGAAAATCTCAAAATTTGAGTATCTAGATTTTCCAATTACCAATTAGACTATAAACAAAAATGCTTAAAAATGAACAACTACGGTTTAAATGTTTATAAAAACATGTAAAATTAAAAGTATCAGCGACTAAATTTGCCGCGATTTGAACTGTTCTCTTGACGGTTTCAGCGCTCTATAGCGCTGTAGGCCTATAGGGATTTCAAAAGTGTGCCACCAGTCCATATTTTCTCCCTCTCCAAACATGGCTACCATCTGTGCGAAGCACGCTGAAATCTCAGCTTCTTTGAAACATTTTTGTTACTTTATTCCGTAACTTTTTTTCTTTTTTGTGTATTTTATTTGACGCATCATGAAATTTTTGCATTTGTTTGTAGTGGACATAACAATTCACGCATTTTTGTCTGTGTATTTTTTGGTCAGTTTTACAACTTGTAAAACGGGTCTTACAGGTCTTAGACTAACGTAATAGTCGGTGAGATTGAAGCCTAATGTTTTGCTGTTGTTCTGGCCGCTTATGTGCTTTTGTAAAGTGAATTTTGTTTACAGTTTATTTGCTGTTTTCGGATAAATGTACACATTGAAAAGGCTTATGTTTACGGGGATTAAATTATAATAGAATCTGAGCAAAGTCAGTTCCGTTTATGATGATTTTCAACTGTAGCCTAGGCCTAGTCTCGCGGATACCCTGAGTTTTGAACGATTTGTACAATTGTCACCACAAAGAGTATTCTTTGCATATTAAGAAAGAAAATTACAAAATTTTAGTATCTAGATTTTCTAATTACCCATTCTAATAACCAATTCTTAAAAATCAACAACTGTGGTTCAAAAGTGCTTAAAAAAAGATGCAAAATTGAAAGTATCGAGGAGTACGATTTTCACCAAAAAAAAAAAAAAAAAAAAACATTTAGGGGTGCTTATTGAGAAGGGCAGGGAGGGGGGGGGGGATTTATTACGGAATATACCGTATATGGAAATTTAGTGAAATGACACCAAACCCAGAAAGAGATGTACAGAAATGTAGAACCTAAAGATTTTGGAAGATTTGGGGCATTAAATATGATATTTGCTTAGGTGTGTTTCTATAGTGGCAAATACCATATTAGGTTTCTGAATAATTGTTGAGAAACTCTGTGAAAGAAATAGTTTGTGGAACATTATAAATGGTAGAAAACCTTAATAATTTCTTATAGGTACAAGGTTATCCCTTTGTCACTATTAAACCAAATCATTAAGCTCCTAAGCACAGATACAACATATATTGCAAGAGCACATAGTGTATTTTAACCATCGACCTTGCCTTATTCTACTTGTTGTTGATTAGATATTGCAAGGTGAAGGTCTTCAAATTTGGGATCGCAGCAAATTATACGATAATTTTCTCCTTGGGCATTATATTGCCCCACAGTCATTGTCCTTTATAAGAATTAGCTTCAGATTTATGCAGGTTATTTGCTCTGCAGTTGTTAGATAATGTGTTTTGAAAAAGAAAGAAATTTGACAAATTCTGACCAAGCAGAGGCAAACAAGCATATTAGTGATTAAAATTGACGATGAATAAATCCCAGTTTCAGTGAGGTGTAAAAAAGTGCATTTAATTCTTAGGAGTAAGTTTGTGCGTAGCAATGCAAAGTATAGGATTAAAACGTGGATTGAATTGTAGAGTTAAAAACAAGGTGGGAGTTCATATCACCACTCATTATTAAACATGCTCATCTTGATCTTTTAAAGAGGTTTTTTGAATAATTGAAAGATATTTTTGTTTTATTTATGCGAAGATTGTCAGTTAATTGGCACAACAGGGCTTTTGTTGTTTGGCTGGTTCTGAAGTTAATTTATGCGGAAATGGTACCCATGAATTGAATTACATGACAGGAGGTATTTAATGAAGTTGTGGACCGTTTTTGAAATTGACCAATCTGCTGTAAAATTTCCTACTGATATTTGCCTACTTTAAATACCCTTGTAGAAGCATTGGAAAGTATAAATGTAGCATTACCATTGCTAATGTTTATATAATAATAATAATAATAATAATAATGATAATGATAATAATAATAATAATAATAATGATAATGATAATGATAATGATAATAATAATGATATAATAATAAAATTATTAATAATGATTAAATTATTAATAATAATTAAATTAGTATTAATAATAATAATAATAAAATTATTATTAATAATAATAATAAAATTATTATTATTAGTAATGATAATGATGATAATAATAATAATACTAATATTAATAATAATGACAAAATTAATAGTAATAATAATAATAATACAATTAATAATGATAATGATAACAACAACAATAATTATTCAGAAGATAAATTCTCAATGCACCTGGGGAAAAAGCCCCAGAATAAACAAACCAAAAAATGAAAAAGTTAATTAATTAATCAAAATATAAATGACAAAAATAAGTTAGATTATCCACATCACCATATCACTCTCATCTCGGGCACAATTGGTAAGATGAATCCAAACAAAATTTTCCGTCTTTTTTCATTTCTCCTATATGTTAGCACAGAAGCTTCTGCTTCCATGTAAAACAAAAAATGTTCTTTTGAGAGAAAAATATGAAATCGAACATTACAAATGCTAGTGTATATTATCACCCACGTCTCAGACATAATTGGCAAGATGAGTTCAAGCAAAGTTCAGTGCCTTTATTTCTCCTATGCAGTATTTGTCTCTGTAGCATCATTTCAAAGAAATTGTTTTATAATGCATCACGGATTCCTACTCGAATTAATTTTATCAGGCAAGAACATTTTAACACATTGATGTGTTACTATTATACAAGTTCATTTATGTTATATACATGGTCATCATCTTCAGGTTTTCCTATTATTAAGTTTTACGTTGTAGGTACAAACAACTGGCAGCATGGCCATATTGGACATATACCCCACATATCCCCCACCCCCGAGATTGTGCAGTGCCTCCTCGTAATGTGTTTGGCCTTTCCGCATCTTTCCGTTAGAATGTCATTTGATAAATGTAAAACTGTCGGCACATTTAGCACTGTGGGATTTTTCTTCGTGCTTGAAAGCTTTCAAGGAGGCATTGTATTAATCTACAGCTTTTTAGTGAGCTATGGTGGATGTCCCTTGCTGTTTGATAAATTGCATCCTCGCATTTAAGTATTTCCCAATCGTCGTCTATCAATACTGGCAATTTAATAAGCAGAGTCTCAAAACTTGGGAATTCTCATCTTTGTCTATTTTAGAGCATATTCTGGTCATCATGGGTTTGAGAAATTGCATGAGAAATCATCTCAAGGGTTGTATTTATGCATCATTTTATTTCCTTCGTGCAAGATTTGGTTCTTCATTAAAATGAGCATGTCGACATCACGCATCACTTGATCCATGGATAGAACACTTTTTGGCAGACGCAATATTAGATGTCTTATAAAAAATAGCCTTCAGTGGATTGAAAATACACCTGAAGGAAGTTCAATATCACATTCAGCACAAGGCAATTATGTTATGTCATTAAGCACTTATTGAGTATGACAGAATGGTCTAGCATGCATTCAGAGGATAATTTATCCAGAACATATTGCTGTATTGTATGAAACCATTAGTTAAATGATTACTTAAGTGGTGAAGCAAGTTTACTTTATGCGAAAGACGACGTTAAAAAATATAAAATGGTGAAGAAATTACTTCAAGATCTTATTCCGCTAAGGAGATATTCAAGTTTCAAAGCTCTTTGTCTTCCCTGTGTAGAAATGACTGGTATAGTATGTCCAATGTAGAAGATTGGTGTTCTCATTCTCACATTCTTAACAATTTTTAATGTATTTTGATGAAAATTTATTAACTTCTTTACTATTTAAATTATTTTCCCTCAAACTTTCTTCAGGTGGTAAATTATAATTACCCTTACAAGATTCTATTTTTAGTACTTTCCTGACATATTCAATGGTTTTTAAGCCACAAAATCACAGGACAAAACATGCTAGACTGCCTAAAGACTTTAAAAGGAATCTGAGGTTGTGGAAGTCACGACTAGTGTGATTTCAGTTGTTTCTACACAAATGACAACACACTTTAAGCCCAAATATCTCCTTAACGGAATAATATTTTGCAATGATTTCTTCCTTGCTTGACCCCTGAATTAAATCCTTTAGGTTGTCAGATCGTATATTTATATATTGACATAGGGCATTAAAGACAGAATAGAGAATAGGTCTTGATTATTGAATTATTCTAATTCCTAAATTCATATTCAGAATTTCAATTTTAAGGATGTCATAAGTTTGTTTTAAAATGATTGGCATGGCATTCTAAAGAATACGTATAAATCAAAAATCCTCATCCTCATCCTCATCCTCCTCGCCCTAGTCATCGCCATTGTCATCATCTCATCATCATCACCACCACCATCATCATCATCATCATCATCATCATCATCATCATCATCATCATCATCATCATCATCATCATCATCATCATCATCATCATCATCATCATCATCATCATCATCATCTCATCCTCATCTCATCATCATCTCCTCATCGTCATCATCTCATCATCATCATCATCATCATCATCATCATCATCATCATCATCATCATCATCATCATCATCATCATCATCATCATCATCTCATTATCATCATCATCATCATCATCACCATCATCATCATCATCATCATCATCTCCTTATCATCTCATCATCATCATCGTCATCATCATCATCATCATCATCATCATCATCATCATCATCATCATCATCATCATCTCCTCATCCATCATCTCATCATCATCATCATCATCATCATCATCATCATCATCTCCTCATCGTCATCATCTCATCATCATCACCATCATCATCATCATCATCTCCTTATCATCTCATCATCATCGTCATCGTCATCACCATCATCATCATCATCATCTCATTATCATCATCATCATCACCATCATCATCATCGTCATCACCATGGTCATTTCAGGGAATTACAATCTATTGAGGAATAGTCTGTACTGCCATTGTTAGTCTTTTATCAAACTTTTCTGCTTAAATCTGTTAGAGCTTAAACATTACTGTCTGCTTAATTTGATAAAGTATCCTTATCCAGCATTTTGTTCCACCTTAGTCTCTTCTAGCGTACAAGATGGATATGTTTTATGATGACACTCCTCCCTAATCATGGTAGAGACACAATCATTGTCATTTATCATCATCTCTCTTTTATTGCCTTCTGTGCACCTCTCATATTCATTCATCCACAACTGCATGGTGGGGAAACTAGGGTGAAAACATGAACCCAGGCTTTGGAAATTGCAATGTTTGTCATTTTGGTTGTACTTGTAAAAAGTTAAACTAAATGTTTTCCCTAATTTGCCATACCAAGGGAATTAATTCCAGCAAAGATTTCAATTTATACATGCAGAGTTTTGAGTTAATTGCTATTACCTATGTTGAGTTTGGGTTTCCTACTGTTTAACCTTCTCACCTAGTTTTTCTGCAAGAAGAAGAAGTTGTTGATTGAAGAATATGATATTGCGTGATATATATTCATTATTCTGCAGTCCAAGTAGTTGTCTGAATGAAACCTAAGGCTTGTTAACACCTTGTTACCTCTATATTAGTGTGTCATATGGTATTCTGTATTTTGCAATCGTAAAACAATATATAACTGACGTCTTTGATTAATGACATAGTTAAATGCAGGCAAAATATATCGCAAATGTTACGTGTATAAGATTTAAAGAAGAAATTGGCATGCTTGCGCACATTTATAAATATTACAAGTGTAAATGATACATTAGAAAAGTTAGGTATCTTTTATACTGATCGCATGAAATTTAATTGTATTGTCCTTATTCATGTGTCTATAATGGACCAATCAAATACTGGAGGAATCTTATTGACCAATAAAATACTGGAGGAATCTTGGCAGTCTGCACAAATTACGCACGGTATGGTACCAAGCGTATGAAAAAATGTTTTCAAGTGCACGATCATACGTGCATTATACACGAAGGAAATACGCGTACATATTGCTGCTTACATTTTTTTCCTCAAACCTGCACCTGATTGGTTGTAAAACAATGAAAATGTTTCCCCAGTATTTTATTGGTCAAAGTACTGAAGAAATCACGTTTGGCTAAACTCGGTTTGATTAGGTCTATAGGAAAGATGGGATGCTTGTTATTTTATACAATGTTTTTATTTTTTTTATTTTTTTTATTTTTTTTAATTTCATGTTATGCTTAGTCAATTTTCAGTAACTGTACAGTAATGTGAGTGTTAGATTTAGAAACTTGTACCATTCCTAATATTGCATTAAGAGATATTTCAGACACCATTGCTGTGTAGTTCAAGTTTGTAATGTTTATTTCACCAATATCTTGATTAAAAATATGACCCAAGGTCATAAGCAGAAGTTGTCTACTGTAAATGGAGAGGGGGCGAAAAAATAACCAAAATCACCCCAAAATACAATAAAATTACTATAGAAAAGATATAAATATGGAACAAATTTTTTGAGGAAGTGTCCCCCCCCCCCTTCCCCCCCCCTTTGCACCTTCAAAATCCTGCCTATGACCAAGATGTATAGTTTTTGAAAAGCAACCCAAAAGTTCTGCAAGCTTGGTTTTTGACACATATTTGACATACTTTGATATGTAAATTTCCAGAAAAGCATAGAAATCATTTTGTCAAATCCGGTTGTTTGAGCTATTCTTTTTCATAAAAGGTAATGTGTCTATTTGAGGAATCATTAAAGGAGCATACTTTCACTACCAGTGTAGCCTTTCCCCAACTGTATGTTCCAAAGGCAGTTATTGATGGGCACTTTTCATTTTGAAAAGGGGCTTTTTTGTCATTTTTTTGAAAAGTTGGGGGCATGTGAACCCCTTGCTCCCCAGTTCTTACACCTGTGTAATCCTTGAATTGTCTGGTGACACCACTCGACTTGATCATGAACGAGCCACTTAGTAATTAGAAGTTAAATGTTCTTTTGCTCAAACTTGTTTGAATCCCAAAGTTTTCTGAGTGTAAAGTACGCCAAACCTAAATGTTTTTTTGTCAACTTCTCATCTCCAATCATCAGCTTATAAAATATGCTGTCCAGCTTTTGTTTTGATTTTATTTACAAGGTAACACATTAGTTTCAGTGGAAAAAATAGAAATGATTTGACAGCTAAGAACAGATGGTTAATGTAACTCAACTTTTTCCTGTTCATCATTGGAAAGATTGAGCGTGACTTTGTTGTTTATCAAATGCACTATGATTTTCAGTGTGGTGATTGAATCCTGCGTCACAGAGAGGCATACTGGTAAATGCTATCTTTGAAGATGAATGTCCTAGGAAATTTGACACAATCCATGAAATAACAAAAATCTTTTTGCTGCGGAGTCAACCAATTTCCTGCCTTTGGAATTTTGCCAGGTTGAGTTAAAATGATTTCAATGGGATTCTTGAGAGTTTTGGAGGTAACAATTGCATGTAGACAAAGTACAGGTGCTAGATAGAAAGTGCAGATGTGATAAACTGCTTGTCCGCAGCTTTGAGAAGGAAAACATATTTTCACTCTGTATGTTTTAATTGTGTATAACAATTTGATTGATTCTGAATAATTAAGTTTTATTCTCAATATAGTTACCAAAGAGATTAGATGGAAATTTACCTCAAAAGTGTGGATAAAGAATTATGAAAATGGCTGGAAATTTATGAATTTTTGATGACGTCAAAGTGAAAAAGCTAAATGGACAGTGCTATATAGACAACAAACTTTTTCTGCACTAATTCTGTCAAAATTATTTTGAAGAATTTGAGAAATATACATTAAATGTATCCTTCTCAATATACAGGGATCATCTTGGATTTAATTGGCCTTGTAACTCTCACTTTGGGTAATTCTCCATTTTTAACCTGCAACTTTTCATTTTATTGCCCCACTTGTAACACTGATCTCTCCATCAAGCATATCTTTGTAACCTGTCCCCTACACCAGAACTCCAGATCTCTTCTCTCCTCACTATCCTCAATCTTGGACTTTTTCGAAAACAATTCTTCCTCAAACATCATCGACTTCCTCTGCAACAACAACCTCTTCCACCACATTTAACTCCCCCTCCCCTCCCTTTCTACACCTAACCTTACTTACCTCCTTTTTTCCTTTTTTTCTGCTTTTCCCTCCTTTCTCCCTTACTAACCTTCCATCTCCTCACCATTCTTACTCTTACACCATAATTTATTAACACCCGCTTGGCACATTTGATTCTTGACTGTCATAGTGCCGTTAAACATCAACAAACCAAACCATTACCCATGGTTGTTGCTATGTAAATGTTAGGCAGATGAACTCTCCGTCTCTGATGTAACCTAGCAATATAGACCAGAGACATAATCTAAGTTGGTGTGATTCCTAATCCAAACCCACGTTAGTGCCAACCATGTAATTAACTAATTATCCATCTATCTCAGATGAACATCAAGCTAACAGAGTAGGAAATTATTTAATGTCTTTTAAAATGCATTCATATCTTTTGTTGTGCATTATTTAAGTATTAATGTTGAGGTGAGTGTTTATATGCATATTAATGCACAAGTGAACGGTTTTGACCCGGGGGGTTATTCCGCGAGTGCAAATCTTTTGAACCATGCATTAAATATGCTTATAAACACAATGCCAAAAATTAATTTTTTGATAAAATTTCTGTTAGATTGTTTAAAATGTATAAAAAAGCTACAAAATTTTGAATGAAAAGCAAGAAAAGTTTACAAACTTTATTCGCTTTGTTAAGATATTCACCTGTTGTAAAAAATGGACCAAACCAAATACTGAAGGCCATGCATTACGGGAATTTAATGCACGGTTCATGACAACGCAAATATTCCATAGAAATTGTATGTCTTTTGTAGTGTGTTTTTTAAATGTGTTCTTTAGAAACTAATGCTTTTGAAGATATCCTGCCGGGCATCAGACATTTCTGTCAATAAAATAGAATTTGAATTCCAGTTGTAACATTGAAGTCTTGGGGAAAACCAGCTATTTAATAAACACCCAAGGTGGTGCCATCCATGCAATTAACTAATTGTCCATCTGTCTTGGATGAACATCAAGCTATCAGATTATGCAATTAACTAATGTCTTTTAAAGTGCAAACATGTCTTTTGTTGTGCATTATTTAAATATTAATAATGAGGCAGTGTTTATTTGTGTATTTAATGCACAAGTGAAAGGATTTTGGCCTGAGTAGAATGACCCGACCGACTTTGGGAGGTTGATTCGCGAGTGCAAGTCCTTTGAACCATGCATTTATGTCTTGTGTGCATTAAGTCGTAATAATTGTAACAAGTCAATGAGTTTCATATTCAGTGTATTTTGGTTGTTGCATTCTGCAAGGCATTAATATTATTGCATAATTGAAAGGTATAAAAGTTGTGATTCTGATTCATTGAGTAATAAGAAGAATATGAAACTGCTGGCATGAGATCCTGTCCCCTCTTCACTGGCAACTAGACCTACTGTAAAAGGGGTTCACTGGCCACTAGATCTACTGTAGAGGGGTTCACTGGCCACTAGACCAACTGTAGAGGGGTTTACTGGTCACTAGACCTACTGTAGAGGGGGTTTACTGGCCACTAGACCTACTGTAGAGGGGTTCACTGGCCACTAGACCTACTGTAGAGGGTTCACTGGCCACTAGACACTGGCCACTAGATCTACTGTAGAGGGGGGTTACTGGCCACTAGACCTACTGAGAGGGGTTTACTGGCCACTAGACCTACTGTAGAGGGGTTCACTGGCCACTAGACCTACTGTAGAGGGGGTTCACTGGCCACTAGACCTACTATAGAGGGGGGTTCACTGGCCACTAGACCTACTGTAGAGGTTCACTGGCCACTAGACCTACTGTAGAGGGGGTTTACTGGTCACTAGACCTACTGTAGAAGGTGTTCACTGGCCACCAGACCTACCCGTAGAGGGGGGTTCACTGACCACTAGACCTACTGTAGAGGGGGTTCACTGGCCACTAGACCTACTGTAGAGGGGTTTACTGGTCACTAGACCTACTGTAGAAGGTGTTCACTGGCCACTAGACCTACCGTAGAGGGGGTTCACTGACCACCAGACCCACTGTAAAGGGGTTTACTGGCCACTATGCCTACTGTAGAGGGGTTCACTGGCCACTAGACCAACTGTAGAGGGGGTTTACTGGTCACTAGACCTAATGTAGAGGGAGTTTACTGGCCACTAGACCTACTGTAGAGGGGTTCACTGGCCAATAGACCTACTGTAGAGGGGTTCACTGGCCACTAGATCTACTGTAGAGGGGGTTTACTGGCCACTAGACCTACTGAAGAGGGGGTTTACTGGCCACTAGACCTACTGTAGAGGGGTTCACTGGCCACTAGACCTACTGTAGAGGGAGTTCACTGGCCACTAGACCTACTATAGAGGGGGTTCACTGGCCACTAGACCTACTGTAGAGGGAGTTCACTGGCCACTAGACCTACTGTAGAGGGGGTTTACTGGTCACTAGACCTACTGTAGAAGGTGTTCACTGGCCACTAGACCTACCGTAGAGGGGGTTCACTGACCACTAGACCTACTGTAGAGGGGGTTCACTGGCCACTAGACCTACTGTAGAGGGGGTTTACTGGTCACTAGACCTACTGTAGAAGGTGTTCACTGGCCACTAGACCTACCGTAGAGGGGGTTCACTGACCACCAGACCCACTGTAAAGGGGTTTACTGGCCACTATGCCTACTGTAGAGGGGGGTTTACTGGCCACTAGACCTACTGCAGAGGGGGTTCACTGGCCACTAGACCTACTGTAGAGGGGGTTTACTGGCCACTAGACCTACTGTAGAGGGGGTTCACTGGCCACTAGACCTACTGCAGAGGGGGTTCACTGGCCACTAAACCTATTGTAAAGGGGGTTCACTTGCCACTAGACCTACTGTAGAAGGGTTCACTGGCCACTAGACCTACTGCAGAGGGGGTTCACTGGCCACTAGACCTACTGCAGAGGGGGTTCACTGGCCACTAAACTACTGTAGAGGGTTCACTGGCCACCAGACCTACTGTAGAGGGGTTCACTGGCCACTACACCTACTGTAGAGGGGTTCACTGGCCACTAGACTTACTGTAGAGGGGTTCACTGGCCACTAGACCAACTGAAGAGGGGGTTCACTGGTCACTAGACCTACTGTAGAGGGGCTTTACTGGTCACTAGACCTACTGTAGAGGGGGTTACTGGTCACTAGACCTACTGTAGAGGGGTTTACTGGCCACCAGACCTACTGTAGAGGGGGTTCACTGGCCACTAGACCTACTGCAGAGGGGGTTCACTGGCCACTAAACCTACTGTAGAGGGGTTCACTGGCCACCAGACCTACTGTAGAGGGGGTTCACTGGCCACTACACCTACTGTAGAGGGGTTCACTGGCCACTAGACTTACTGTAGAGAGGTTCACTGGTCACTAGACCTACTGTAGAGGGTTTACTGGTCACTAGACCTACAGTAGAGGGGGTTTACTGGTCACTAGACCTACTGTAGAGGGGGTTTACTGGCCACTAGACCTACTGTAGAGGGGTTTACTGGCCACCAGACCTACTGTAGAAGGTGTTCACTGGCCACTAGACCTACTGTAGAGGGGGTTCACTGGCCACCAGACCTACTGTAGAGGGGGTTCACTGGCCACTAGACCTACTGTAGAGGGGGTCCACTGGCCACTAGACCTACTGTAGAGGGAGTTCACTGGCCACTAGACCTACTGTAGAGGGGTTCACTGGCCACTAGACCTACTGTAGAGGGGATTCACTGGCCATTAGATCTACTGTAAAAACCTGTGCTCATTGTTAATGTCCTAAATGTTTTAAAACTCAAAGAGTTATTTCAGTGTTCATTCAAGTTTATCTTTTAAGAACGAGATATTTCCGAGAAATAAAATCGTGAAGAAACTACTTCAATATCTTATTCCGTAAAGGAGATTTAAAGTTCTTGTCTTATGTAGAAGTGACTAGTTTAGTAAGTCTACTATAGATTGTTAATTGGCGCCCTCATCCTCACATTTGTAACAATTGTTATTGTATTTTAAAGAAAATTGATTTAACTTGTTTTTACTATTGAATTATTTTTCCTTCAACTTTCTTCAGGTGGTAAATTATAATTACCTTTACAAAATTCTGTTTTACTACTTTCCTGACATATCCAATGGTATGTAAGCCACAAAATCACAGGACAAAATGTGATAGAATACATGAAGACTTTGAGGAATCTGAGGCTGTGATTTTACAACAAGTCTGACTTCAGTGACTATCGTTTCTACACAAACAATACCAAACTTTAAACTTAAATATCTTCTTAACAGAATATATTTTTTGAATGCTTTCTTCACTATTTTGTTTCTTTTAAAGTCCTCTTTCATATAAGATGGACATGTTTGACCCCAAAACTAATCCTTTAAAGAGTTTGTTCAAGATATGTTTTAATTCATGGTACAGTAAAGATTACATCATAGGTTGAAAACTAATTGGTGTCAGCTGCAATAATTTACAAACACCTGATTGTCTATTGCTACCCTTCATTAAGCAGATGGCAGATTTTACACATTCCTAATTGAACCACTCAAAAGTTAGCCAATAGCATCACATTATCAAAATCGTTTGACGTAATTGAGAGCAAGTGTTTGAATAGAAAGAAAACGAGAAGAAATTATTTATTAACGATTTGAATAGAATCTTATGTGAAGTACAAATAAGAATGACACCAAGGAATTCTGGGTACTTTCCCATTAAGGTACTAAGTAGTTTTATTAATAGATTTCTTTCTTTTTTTGGTTGCTTAGAAACATGAATGTTGCTTAATGCTGCCAAACATAATTAAATTGTAAGATGTATGATTGCATCTAAAGTGGGATTGATCCTTTCAAGGTCAGTATAGATACCTCATGCAAATTTTCTCGGTATAATTTCTCCTGACGTGTCTTTTAATTAATTTTTTTTAATACTTCGTTGGAAAATTATAAAAGATGGATTTAAGGAAAAATTGATTTGATAATGCTCTTTTTGACTTAATAAAGTGTTTGCTAGAATTTTAATTTGGTGAAATATATAACAGCAAGGGCAAGAATTTTGAAGGGAAAAGGTGTTTAGACTAAATACATTGTCTTTTGAACTTCATAGTGCATATTGTTTATAGGAGTTAAAATGAAAGGCAAAGCTCAAATCAGGCACATCAACATGGTTAAATCTACTTAGAATTTGCTTGCATGTATACGTCACTTTTGTTTTACACTGTAAATGTGCATTTGTAGTGGTTATATTGACAGTTACTGATATGAGTTACAGATAGGTTACATTGGCAGTTACAGATAGTTTACATTGACACATACAGATAATTTACATTGGCACTTACAAATAGTTTACATTGACAGTTACAGATAGGTTACATTGGCAGTTACAGATAGGTTACATTGGCAGTTACAGATAGGTTACATTGGCAGTTACAGATAGGTTACATTGGCAGTTACAGATATGTTACATTGGCAGGTGCAGATAGATTACATTGACACTTATAGATAGATTACATTAGCAGTTGCAGATAGGTTACATTGGCAGTTACAAATAGGTTTAAACATTGGCAGTTACAGATATGTTGCATTGTCAGTTACAGATAGGTTACATTGGCAGGTGCAGATATAGGTTACATTGGCAGTTACAGATAGGTTACATTGGCAGTTACAGATAGGTTACATTGACAGGTACAGATAGGTTACATAGGCAATTACAGATAGGTTACATTGGCAGGTGCAGATAGGTTACATTGGTGGTTACAGATAGGTTACATTGGTGGCTACAGATAGGTTACATTGGTGGTTACAGATAGGTTACATTGGCGGTTATAGCTAGGTTGCCTTGGCAGTTACAGATAGATTACATTGGCAGTTACAGATAGTTTACACTGGCAGTTACAGATAGTTTACATTGGCAGTTACAAATAGTCCACATTGGCAGTTACAGATAGGTTACATTGGCAGTTATAAATAGTTTACATTGGCAGTTACAGATAGGTTAACATTGACATTTAAAGATAAGTTACATTGGTAGTAGCAGATAGGTTACATTGGCAATTACAGATAGGCTACACTGGTGTTACAGGTAGGTTACATTAGTGGTTATAAATAGGTTACATTGACAGTAACCTATAGGTTACATTGGCAGGTGCTGATAGTTTACCTTGGCAGTTGCAGATAGCTAGGTTACATTGGCAGTTACAGTTAGGTAACTTACACCAGTTCACAGTTCAGTCCGCTATTTTGAGTTGTGAGTAAGCAAACAACATTCCCTATTGACTGTAACGATAACAAATTTTTAAAGTCACTTTAATTAAAATTTTGTTGGTTTGATTTTTTTATTTTCTTAATATGTTATATAACTTTGAGTATTCTAGGTAGTATTAAGTCATTTGGAAAAACTGTCGTCTTAACACAGAAAGAGAAATTTTGGGCTGATTTATAAACTTACAATGTGCATGTTTCTAAATGACGCACAATAATACTACGCATAAACAAAAGCGTATTTTACTGTGTGCACGTATGTTTGCTTGCTTTGTGCTTGTCTGGTTTGTTTACTCGCAACTTGAAGGTAAAATGTACTTGTGCGCATGAGCAGACTTGAACTGTAAACTGGTGTATTGGCAATTACAGTTAGGTAGGTTACATTGGCAGTTACAGTTAGGTAGGTTACATTTGCAGTTACAGATAGCTAGGTTACATTGGCAGTTACAGATAGATTACATTGGCAGTTACAGATAGGTTACATTGGCAGTTACAGATAGCTTTAATTGGCAATTATAGATAGTTTACATTATCAGTTACAGATAGGTTTCATTGGCAGTTACATATAGTTTACATTGGCAGTTACCGATAGGTTACATTGGCAGTTATAGATAGGTCACATTGGCAGTTAGAGATAGGTTACATTGGCAGTTACAGATAGGTTACATTGGCAGTTATAGATAGGTTACATTGGCAGGTACAGATAGGTTACATTGCCAATTACAGATAGGTTACATTGGCAGCTACAGATAGGTCACATTGGATAGTTTACAATGGCAGTTACATATAGCTTACATTGGCAGTTACAGGTAGGCTACATTTGCAGTTATAGTAGGTTAAATTAGCAGTTATGAATAGGTTATATTGATAGTTACAGGTAGGTTCCAATGTTGGTTATAAGAGAAGTTGCATCGGCTGTTATTGCTGCCACCAATGTAGAGATGCTGTCAATCATTATTATAGTGTTTTTTGTTTGATGAAAAAGACATTTGGAAAGTAGTGGACTGAGGATGACTGAAATCCACCACTGGAAGGTTTGTTTCAGGAGCTACCACTACATAATTTTATTTTTTGTTCTCACAAGTAGGCTGTGAATTTTCAGAGCACTACATATGTAATAATTGTCATATTCAAATTCATGTAACACAATGAATGAGCAACCAACAAAAAACAAGAATGATTGGGAAGAGTGCAATATCATTCTGCAGAAGACAATATCTGACGAAAATTAATCTCATTAATGCATGGCCAGCCACTCGTACATTTGTGTGGATATTGTAATCAGAAGAGAAATGTAGATACCTAATCAAACAGTGAATTCATGTAAACTTACTTCCTCCTTGTTTAGATTAACAGTGCCTATTTACTTTTTTTGGTAATATTTATGTTTAAGGTAAGTTACAGGTGACAGTAATTGTCACATGCTGTTTCTGCTCTATGGTTTGGGAAATTACTGCATCTTGTTTAAAGATGCAAGTGTAAGATTAGGATTCTTATTATTAACATCATATTGACAAGGGCAGACCATTTCAGTTGCAGGTATAAAGATTGTAATATTTACCAGTATATTTTAGGTTGTGAAATGAAGTACAAATTAAATAAAGTTCAAATTTATTTTCTGTGAAATTTGTATCTATATATTCAATAAAATATTGATTAATTATCCTCAACATATTGAATACATAATAATTACTGTTAATTACATATTAATTATATATTAATTACATATTAATTACATATCAATCACATATTAATTACATATTAATGGCATATCAATTACATATTTATTACATATCAATTACATATCAATTATAATTAATTACATATTAATTACATATTAATTACATATCAATTACATATAAATTAAATAATTACATATTAATTACATATTAATTACATATTAATTACATATTAATTACATATCAATTACATATTAATTACATATTAATTACATATTAATTAACTAAGAAGTTTATGAGAGCTCTGATTGAGCTCTAGCCCTCCTAAGTTACTTATGTATGAGTTGCCTTATTTAATTTTTGGATTAATCACCCAACAAAACAAAATATTTAGATGAGGGATCCATAGGACATGAAATTATGATGGACATCTTCATTCATAGCATTGCCATAGAGCATAACTGGTAATTGCTATCAATGATTAATTTGCATTGTTGATAGTTTACATGAAGTATTATAATTAACCTTTAGGTTCGTCTGTCATATATCAAAATAATTGTGGTCTAAGCAAATTTGTTCAGGTGTTGTTTTGATTGATGGTTATTTTCCACTTTCACTGTAAGAAAAATGATTATCTTTGAAGGTGTCAAATATCTTGGGTTCATCAGTGTTTAATTTGAATTGGTTTGGAATGGTTTGTGTTGAAGTAAAATAAACTAAACCATCTGCTTATTGTTAAATGGCTGTTTGGGTAGGAAGTTCATTGTTAGATTGGTCTTTGTTTTCTGCTTCCCTCAATTTTATGAGGAGGGGTTTAGAGTTTGGAGAGGGGGAAGGGGGAGGGATAAGATTTGCATGTTAATGTGGAATTGTAAAATGCACAAATGATTGTGTCTTGTGAAAAAGTTAGAACAAATGAAATGATGATGATGGGAATTAGGTTCAATTGTATCAATGATGATGATATCCATGACGATGATGGCGATGGTGATGATGACAATGATGATGATGACAACAATGATGACGATGATGATGACAACGACGATGAAGATGATGACAATGGCCATGATGATGATGGCGATGGTGATGATGATAATGGCCATGATGATGATGGCGATGGTGATGATGATAATGGCGATGGTGATGATGATAATGGCCATGATGATGATGGCGATGGTGATGATGACAATAATGACGACGATGATGATGACAGCACAGCAATGATGATAATGACAACGACCACGATAATGATGACTACAATGACGATGACTATGCTGACATTGACAACAATGATGATGACGACAATGAAGAAGACGACAGCGATGATGATGGGGATGATTTAAAATTGAAGATAAGAGTGATAAGGAAAACATGTATAAAATACGGATGTTAAAAGTGATAAAGATGAATGCTGAAAATTGTGATGTTATGGTAACGAAGATAATGATGAAGATGGTGATCGTATTATGATAGAAATTGTGGTGGGGATGAAGCTAGCGATTGCGTTAGTTGTGGTGGTGAAGATGATGATGATGACAAGGTATGATGCTATCATATGGTAAATTAACTGAAGAAGGTGATAGAAGTGATTATGGAAGATGGAGTTGGGTGTGAATAATGGAAAAGATGGTGATGGAATGAATGAGGAAGATTCTGATGTGGGTTTTGATGAAGATAAACAATCATTTTGATAAAGATAAGCAATCATTTTGATGAAGATAAACGATCATTTGAATGAAGATAAACAATGCTTTTAGAAGAAATAGAGATGAAACAGAAGTAGTAATTTTAATCATAATCATTATTATCTTGACATTTGCTGACATTCCTTGCAGTTAAATCTCCATTTGGAAATTTCTTCCACTAAGAACTAAGACCTTATCATATAGTGTACAGTACACTGTTTTATGTGGATCAAAGATTATCCCTTTCCACAAAATGTTAAAATAGCTCTACATGTACATTTTGAACTAGCAAAGTGCATTATCTATGTAGTGTAAACCACTCTCTTGTTTCACCTGATAGCTAGTCATTAAACTGATGATTTAGCACGTCCAAAAGTTATTTTAGATAGTTGCTTTCCTGTCGTCTTTCCTCCTCAGTTTATACAAAGTGGTCTATTTAATCACTGGCTTGGAAATAAAAGGAATATTATGATTACGTCATAAACAATGATGTTAGCACGTGTTAAGTAATTGCCTGTGTGTTTGTTTGTTTATTTTATCATTCCATACAATACAACATGTTAATGATTACAATATTATAGATTACAATATTAACAGATAATTGATGTAAAACAGTTCGCATCTTAGCAGGAATGAAAGGAGATCGGAAAAAGTAAACAATTACTTGTCAAGTCCCCAGATGGAGAAGAAATTACATCTGACACAGGGCTGCGTGAAGGAAGAAGAGAGTATATTAGTTTCACTCTCTCGTAATTAAAGCTTGACTGCTTTGGCGATTTATATTTATGTGCCAGGAAACTCTGCCTGTAAATTAATGTAAAGTTAAAATCTATGAATATGTTTGACATTAACTGAAATGGCAGATTCTGATTTTTCAGGTAATGTGAAAGGTCTACACACAGTTTTTAAAAAATAATATATTAGACCTTTGAAATAACTCTCTCGTAATTGAAGCTTAACCGCTTTGGCGATTTATATTTATGTGCCAGGAAACTCTGTCCTGAAAGTTAATGTAAAGTTAAAATCTATGAATATGTTTGACATTAACTGAAATGGCAGATTCTGATTTTTCAGGTAATGTGAAAGGTCTACACACAGTTTAAAAAAAATAATATATAAGACCTTTGAAATGAATATAAAAAATGGTACAAAATTCACAAAAGCAGAAAAGAAAATTTGGTACTGATTGGCATTATGAATTATAAGTATAAGATGTATTCATCAACAGTTTGGAAAATTGGGGTTGAAGGAAACTTCCAGCTCTGTTTGGTGGAGGACACAGAAACACATAAACAAGTTTTTGTTTGATGACTTGTAAGATTTATTTTTATGTGCCAGGAAATACATCTTCGTTAATCAAGTGTTTTTCTTGCAGTTGTCAAGTCTCTTTTTCAAAGCAGGTTATCAGATTCTATAATTAAACGAGACCCTAGGCTGAAGGTTGATTGGGGTTGTGTTCTGCTTACACTTAATGCACGCAAACATCGGGACACATGGTCAAATGATTTACTTGACTTTCATAATTGTTACGTATTGTATTGAAATTAAGTTAACTCTTCAAGTGACAAGTTTAAGTGGCAAATCAAGCTATGTTTGCATCGCCAGTGTAACGTTGGGCTCGCCAAAGCGGTCAAGCTTTAATTATGAGAGTGAAACTAATACAGTCTCTACTTCTTTCCGGAGGCTTTATGCAGCCCTGAGTCAGATGTAATTTCTAGCTTCTCCATCTGGGGAATGTAGCTTTAAAGGAGACATTTTGGCTTTCCTTCCTATTTTGTTCACTTATAAAGATGTGGTGTTCTCATTTCACCATATGTCTCATATGTTTCTGTAGTGACTGATGGGCAGGTGGAATTAATGGTGACTTTTGGAACATTCCTTTTTGGTGGAAATATGACATATTGTAAAAAAATTAAATGTGAATTGTTTATACTCTTAATACTTAGAATCTAGCTGACAAAAGTGTTTTTTGTTTTGTCATTTTCATATGTCATATTCATCATTTTGATACAAAATTTATTCACTTAATTTGTTGTGAATTAAGTTTTCATGAGCTGCACCTACGCGGACCTAACATTTTATAATTTGGTTACAGTTTGAATGATTTTAAAAGAAAGGTATCATCTCATAAATAAATTCAGAAGTGAACGCCGGCGTGCTGATAATGTCACTTCCGGTTTTTAATTTTTCTTAATGATTGCAAGAAATCTGTGATGTTATCGACAACACATATAGGCTCCTATGTTCGATCCGGCAAATGTATGATCGATAACATCACAGTTTTCTCCAATCAATAGGATAATTGAAAAGCGGAGGAAAAGTCACCAGCACTGTGGCGTTCACTTCTGAGTGTATTTATGGGATGATACCATTCCTTTAAGCTTACAACCTGCTGATATGCTTTTTAGAAAGTGGTTGCAGAATGTGATGCCCCTTATAAAGGTTTGTACCATAGTGGTAAAATACAAGACTGGGAGACAACCTGTTCTTTTCTGGATACATGAGTGCCCTTTCACAAATACTGGATTAGGAGCCGGGGGTAACATGGTTGCTAGACACATTTGCAGAGTATACTAGAGTCTATGAAGCAATCCCTGGATTAAACGTGAATAAATCTTGTAATACGACATGGAAGGAGAGAGTGAGATCTTCCTTGAACAAATTCACAAAGGTGTTAAAGCCTTGGATTTAATTTCTTCATTGTCAGATTTCTTCGTGGTGACAATACCTGTTTTGTTAAGTATACCTGAAGAATTGTGGTAGAGATGAAAGTGAATATGACTGTTTGAAACTGCCTCTCTGTAAAAAATATTTAAAGGTAAAAGAAGAAATAGAAGAAGATAACAAGATGAAGAAGATGACAATGTGGAGTAGCAACAAGGAGCTTGAGGAATATGCAAATCAGCAGCAAAAATGGACCCAATTTAGTTGAATGGTTGTAAAAGACAAAAAGGTGTCATAAAATGCCAAGTGTAGCAATCTAGAAGTGACTGACAGATTTGGCGTTCAGAGTGCTGCATTACCATTAAGGAATGTTCAGATCTAGAATTCCCAGGCAATTTTAAGAAACAATAGTTTACCTTTATGGTTCCGATCCGGTAGCATAATGAACCTATGTAGTCATGCTGGTGTGTGTATGTATGTATGGGTATATGTATGTGTGTCTGTGACAAGCTTGTAAACACGATATCTCAAGAACCGTGTGGTGGATTTATGTCATACTTGGTTATATGGATGTGTTGTGATCTATAGATAATTCCTGTTGTTTTTGGTGCTGATGTCATGAATGTTAATTAGTAAGCGGGGCTAAATGTTAAATTTGTTAACAAGCTTGTAAACAGGATATCTGAAGAACACCCTCATGGCACATTTGACTGACTGTCGCGGTGCTGTTAAACATAAAAAAACAAACCTAAAGAACTGTGTGGTGGATTTATGTCATACGTGGTATATGGATTACTGTTGTTTGTAGATGAGTCATATTGATTTTGATGTTGATGTCATGAATATTAATTAGTAGGTGGGGCTAAATGTAAAATTCTGTTTAACAAACTTGTAAACATATATCTCAAGAACAGTGAGGTTGATTTATGTCATACTTGGTGTATAGATGTGCTGTGGTCTGTAGATTATCTCTATTGTTTTGGTTGCCAATGTCATGAATATTAATTAGTACATGAGGGTATATGTACAATTTTGTTAACATGCTTGTGAACATAATATCTTAAGATCATTAAGGTGGATTTAAAACCATACTTAGTATATGGGTGGGTGTGTTGTGGTCTGCAGATTATCCTATTGTTTTTGTTGCTGATGTCATGAATAATTATGAGAAAGAAGGACTAACTGTGAAATTATGTTTATGCTCATATTTCCACAAACCCATGTCAGATTTATTTCTGTAATAGTTATTTTTGTAATAGGCATCACTTCGTATATTATAATAATTGTAGCTCTGATATTTATAATGTTAAATGTGGAGTTCCACAAGGTTCGATATTAGGTCCACTTCTTTTTTATATATACCAATGATATTAGCAATGTGTCTACAGAATCATCACTGATTTTATTTATGGGATGACACTAATATTTTTATCAGGTTAGTGACACAAGCATTAGTTAAAAAATAATTTTGGTTCTGATTTATCTCAATTTTATGATTGGTTCTCTGAAAACAAGTTGTCTCTTAACATTAGTAAAACTAATTATGTAGTATTTGGACCACTTAGTAAAAATTGGGATGTCACTGTATATCCACTTAAATAGCATTAAAATAAGTAAAGTAGATAACACAAAATTCTTAGGGGTCTATATTGATTCAAATCTTTCTTGGCCGATCATATTCATTCAATTTCCAATAAGATTTCGAGAGGTGTTGGTTTCTTGTCAAAATTAAAACATTTCATTCCACGAACGATTTTAAGGTCCTTATATCAAACACTTATTTTACCTCATTTATCTTATTGTTGCAGTGTTTGGTTGAGTGCTGCTAAATCATTCTTAAATAAATTAGTGATCTTACAAAAACGGGCTATCGGACATATCACCAAAGCTTATTATCATGACAGTACCAGTAGTTTATTTTTGTTTCTTAACCTTCTTAAACTACCAGATCTCATTAACATTGATCTTGCCACCATTTCTTACCGGGCTACTAACAATAATCATCCACCAACTTTTATAAAGATGTTTAGGATAAACAAAGACACTCACAACTACAATACCTGTCAATCAAACAACATTCATTGTGTTCCCTGTCGCACCAACATTATAAGATTTAATTTGTTCGTGCAAACGTGCACCTGGAATTCACTCTCAATTGACTTACAATGCTGCAAATCTTTAGGCTGTTTAAAAAAAAAACTTAAACGTAAATACATCATGAACTATTGATTAGTTTTTTAATAACTCCCATTTACTGTTGAATACTTACATCCTTACTTACAGTACATCATTACTTTACCTGGGATCGGTTGGGGTGGGATGGGTACATGTTGCATTGATTGTATGTATTGGTGTGTGGGGTGGGGGCGTTTTGTACTACCAATTTGTTATCATTTTTGTTTTGTAATTTGGGAGTGTTGTACTCAGTTAAGCTCACCAGAGTTTTAATACAACACTTCCTTTCACAACCATATGTATTCTTCTGTATATACATATTTTGTAAATTTCATAATATAATTGTAAATAAAACTCTTCTGTAATTATATGTAATTATGTTGTGAAAAAAAAATAAATGAAATGAAATGAAAATTTAAATCAAACTTGGTATGATGCTGTTGATAAAAGCAAGGATAATACAGGATCCCATAGCATGCATGTTGAGTTGTTGACTTCATCATTATTCATGTCAGGCAGAGCCAAATACAATTTTTCATTGGTTGTTGTGATTGTGGCTTATAGCTTAAGGCAAACACATTAACACTTAAACAAAAAACAAAATATACACAAATTACATGTTCCAGTATGATAAATAAATTAAATGTGTAAAAACACAACGTTTAAAGATTTACGAATATAAAAAAAAAAATGCTTACAATCCAAAGTTAAGCATCGGAACCATGTTGGATATTTCTCCCTCTGGTTCAATTCTCTTCGTACATATGAATTATAGCTTACCATAATCCTGTGCAGATGCAGAAGGAAAATTATTTGCTTGTGTGAATTTTTGTTGCAAAAAATATAAAAAAACATCTTCTGAAGATATGGAGAAAAAAATAATCTTAATACTCTTTCAGTCCTTTAAGTATAGATGACAAGCAAAAAAATTAATTACTTGTTTACACATAAGTAGAAATGACAGATCTTATTGAAGAGTTTAATATCACTACTAAGAAAGTGATTTGTGAGCTGTAAATTCACAAATGCTCAAGCAGTAAATTGATTGGGGTAAAATTTGCTGATCAAATTTCTTTTATGAAATGCATTGAAAATGTGAGTAAAGATGATTTATACAGACAGTGTTCTTGGTAAAGCTGCAAAGAGAAGATTGATATAAAAATACAATTTGTGATTTTCCTTGAAGTACCTCCCTGCGAAGGTTGAATTTAATGTGTTTTTATTCACATGAGAATTATTCTAAAGTTTTGATGAGTAAATTGGAAAGTGATGAAATTGAAGGAATGATTAAGACTGAAACTATGCGGTAGATTTTTCACAACTGTCAGATGGTTAATATAAACCATACCTTCATAAAAGTGTGGATCATGCAATCTACTTTGATGAAACATAATTTGAAGAGAATTGTTTGATCATTAGAATGAAAGAAACTTAAATTCATGTTTACAATGTGATAATTAGACAGCTCATAAACATCATGAATGTCTATATAATGTTAGCTTCAACATTCAAACATAATCAGTGTGACAGGTCTATGAAATCAAACATAATCAGTGTGACAGGTCTATGGAATCAAACATAATCAGTGTGACAGGTCTATGAAATCAAACATAATCAGTGTGACAGGTCTATGAAATCAAACATAATCAGTGTGACAGGTCTATGAAATCAAACATAATTAGTGTGACAGGTCTATGAAATCAAACATAATCAGTGTGACAGGTTTATGAAAGCAAACATAATCAGTGTGACAGGTCTATGAAAGCAAACAAAATCAGTGTGACCATTAGTTGTTATGCTCCTTAAAATTTCAAACCGTCAGACCCGACCTAATATACAAGCAGGCCGGGTCAGACGTTTCCCCTTTATTTTCTTTATTCTGAAAACCACAAGTAATTAGGATCAAAATTCCCTTATCAATGGCTCCATTGTATTTGTTCTCCTGCTGGTTCTGGGTTATTGTGGAAGTTGGCGTTGAGTATCATATTAACAATGGATGAAGTCCTTATTGCGTGGATGAGTGGTTATTTTTATTAAGATAAGTAGTCTCATTTTTTGCTACATTAAGTTTGTGGCTATGATTTGCTGGAATTTTTTTTAAAGGAGAAGGACAAGTCATGCAGGTCTATGAAAGCAAACATAATCAGTGTGACAGGTCTATGAAATCAAACATAATCAGTGTGACAGGTCTATGAAATCAAACATAATCAGTGTGACAGGTCTATGAAATCAAACATAATCAGTGTGACAGGTCTATGAAATCAAACATAATCAGTGTGACAGGTCTATGAAATCAAACATAATCAGTGTGACATGTCTATGAAATCAAACATAATCAGTGTGACAGGTCTATGAAATCAAACATAATCAGTGTGACAGGTCTATGAAATCAAACATATCAGTGTGACAGGTCTATGAGGGAAAGGAAAGGCAAAGTGGGAATTACATAGAAGACTGGTTGCTCAGAGAAACTAAAAATGTGTTCATATTGTCTCAAAATTACTTAAAATATGATAAGAAGCCAAAATTGTCTTTATGACAAACAAATTCATTTTCAAATTCTGGGCTCTTAGTTTATTGCTCTTATCACAGAAAAAACAGCTTGATCAGACTTTGATTGATTAATTGATTGATCAATCGATCGATCGATCGATTGACCGACCGACTGATCAATCAATCAATCAATTGATTGATAGAGATTTATTAAAATCTTACCAGAAATTATTATTTGGAATCTGCCACAAACTATTTTATGAGAGTGACAGTAAATAGGATTAGAGAGAAAAGTTCATGCCTTATGAAGCTAAGTATCAAAACTCGCAACCTGTCAGTAAATTTCAGCATCATATCAGGACAAATATTTGTCTGAAAAAAGTGGTTAGTTTGGGAGGTATTATCATTATGCATTTTATGTTTCATCAAGTTTAAAACTTTGGTCATGGAAAAGTTTTTCTTGTGATTCTGTCATTTAGTCAGTACTTCACTTAAGTGTTTCATTTATAGAGACCCTTTAATTTTTGGTGGGATTTTTAAGTCTCAACATTAAAATCAAAGTAATTTTTGCATCAATGTAACAATGAATCACCTTGAAAATCAAACTATATCATGCATCAATGTAACCATGATGAATCACCTTGAAAATCAAATTAAATCATGCATCAATGTAACCATAATGAATAACCTTGAAAATCAAACTATATCATGCATCAATGTAACCATAATGAATAACCTTGAAAATCAAACTATATCATGCATCAATGTAACCATAATGAATAACCTTGAAAATCAAACTATATCATGCATCAATGTAACCATAATGAATAACCTTGAAAATCAAACTATATCATGCATCAATGTAACCATAATTAACCTTGAAAATCAAACTAATCATGCATCAATGCAACCATAATGAATAACCTTGAAAATCAAACTATATCATGCATCAATGTATCCATAATGAATAACCTTGTTTCAAAATAAATCAAATGATTTTCCAAACAAATATGATAATTTCCAATAAACATGAAAATATAGTTTTCAGATGAATCAAAATAAAACCCGTAATGTACCTGTAAACAGCGTACCTATCAATTTTACATGGTAAAACATGGGAAAAGATATATGCAACAATTACACAAGTTAATTTCCCAAATATGTTTATGCTCAAACACTTGCTGAAAATAAGTGGTTTTAGGATCAACATAACCAAATAGCTTCACCATATTGTACATAACAATATAAAACAAAAATGCCTTTCATGATGAGCAATGTCAGAATATCAAACACTAAAATAGAAAATGTTATTTCTCTTACTGACATGCAACATAACTCTTTCATGCACCAGAATGGCACGGATAACAATAAAATTAAATTCAGTGTAACACTTTACTGACCTCATCCAAAATTGATCAAGAAGTGTTGAATACCAAATATCAGATAAACTAAAACATTTCCAAGAAAACCCTTTAAACAAAGGCTGTCGTGGCAGTTAATTTTGTTGTATGGATAGTAATAAAGAAAGCAGTGATGTGTCTAAGGGGCTATTGGGGGCTTAGCCTCCCCTCACCTCCCAAAATTATGTCAAAGCCATAAATATAATTAACTGAAATATCAAATAAACCATGTGTGGCATTTTTTGCAATTGTTTTGACTTAGCTATTCTTAATTTTGGACCAAACCTTTTATAGTTACAGTTTTCACCAAAAATTATCCTCTTATTTTCTACCAAACATCTTTCATTCTGGCTCCAAAATCTTCAGTATTGACCCAAAAATCTGCACTTTTGGATAAAAAGCTTCAGGCTTTCATCAAAATTTCAATTTTGGACCAAACATTTCATGGTCCTCAATCTACAATATAAAGAACCAAAAACCTTTGGATATGGAGGTCAGGGCCATGCGCGCATGGGAGCCATAATAATTTTCAAAGCAATACAATTTTAAAATAGGCCTTTATCTTTTTATCCAGGTACTAAGGGAAAAAATCATGGGAAATTTTTGGAATTCTCCTTGAATTTACAGGAATTTTTCTTCATTTTAAGAAAATCTCCATCAATTTTCGGGAAATAACCTTTATTTTCTGAGAAATTTCCTGCATGTTTGTTAAATCTTCAATTTCTGGAAATTTTTCTTCACTTTTCCAGGTCAGGAATATTCTTCACTTTCCAGGAAAGCACTGTCAATTTTATGTTAATAATTTCACAATTTGTCATCAAAATGAAGCATGCATGCAACTATACGTGCCTCTGTCAGTCTGTCCTAATCGGAAACCGGCCCTCTATCAGATTCCTCAAAAACGAAAAGCAAAGAAAGATAACAAGGTGATGTAGGTAGTAATTAATTTATCATAAAATAGAATAGATACAATAAATAAAGACGTCATAAATGATAGATTGGACCCTGCTGAAAACAAGAAGAAAGAACGCGTCCTGCTTCCATATGCTCTGTAAAATCAATAACAATCATCCCCATTGATAATGATAACCTAATCCTAAAATAACAATCAATACAAGAAATAATCATGATATCTGAATTTCCACGTTCCCTATGCTAAAACGAATGTAGCTACTCTTTCTTTCCCTAACTCTTTAAACAATAAAAGATTGAAATGCTTTACTGCCAACTAGACCACCAGACATTGATATACATTCACCAAGTCTAAACTGTTTCAAAGCTAAACTTAGCCTACTAAACTTGTTAACTGTTTTTTAGTCATACTTGTTACGCTCGGTTGTTGTTCATGTCCAGAAGGATTTTTGCCGACTTAACCTGTAAGTTTGCAAAGCACCATTGAGTGTTCATACAATAATGTGTGCTATACTGTAAGTTTCCATTACCCTAACCTATTCAGATTCAGATTCAGGTTGCAAGTTTACTTCAGCAGATGGAAAGTGCACATAGCGTACATACCCACGCTAAAAATTTCTTAACTTAGCTGTTGAAGTTTCCGGTTAGACTTGCCTCGTTCATTTCATATTTTGAATAATTATCATCTCTTTGTGACTCTTAAAAAAATGTTTTGGTGTCAAAAATATTTTCGATTATGTTTCTAAAAGCCATAAAAATATCTAAACGATACCATTCTTCATATCACATTTTTGAGGTGGCTATTAAAGTATTGGATTGGCACTGGAACTGTTTGTCTGCATTCCTCAACGTTGCCAATTTACATGATTTTGCAAATAAAAACACCTTAAATTATGAATTAGCATTGCTGAAATTTATTGTAGCGTCGTTACCATTAAAATACATTCTTCAATAAATAGCACTTAATTTGAAGTTCATATTCTCGTCATTAAATGAAATTTACAAAATAATTATCAATTACAAGATGGCCGATTTTAAGCATGGAGTTTACAATACTAGACCTGTTGCATCCTGAGGGCCACGGCAGAAGAATAACCACAAGTTTCTAATTACCACTTACTGATCAAAAAATGATCATTTTAAGAATGAGTTTACTCACAGCTTGACAAGTATACATACAAGTAAAACTTACATATCAAGAACCATATGGATATACACCATTATTTACAATGCAAACAGTCGTTTGCGACCTTACCAGGCCTATATCTCAAAAAGTCTATGACACTCGAACATCTCATGGATCCCCATTAGGCATCACAGCATCATCAGAACTCAGGAGAATAATGCGGTTTTCACGGCATTCATAAAAGAAAAGGTCTTCTTGAAAAAAATAATGTGTGTTTACTTCGGAAAAGTCACATCAAGGGTGCACAGGTCACTGACCACAACCTCTTAACCGGGGTAGTAATATTCTACAGAGCAAATCTCCAAAGGAAATGTGTTTTGGGACCAAACTTGAACAGATATCACAACTTTGAAGTATAAACATAAACAACTGAATATAATGCCAATAGAAAGTGGTCCCAAATACTAGTAAAAACCTAGTATAAAATGTACCTTGTGCTACTTTATAAAGGAATGAAACACGATCATTGAACAGTGGGTGAAGTGACATTAACAATTAATCACTGTTTGTAGAAGAGACAGGAAGTGCAGCTGGAGCTGAAGAATATATATATATATATATATATATATATATATATATATATATATATATATATATATATATATATATATATTATATATATTATATATATTATGTATATATATATATATATATATATATATATATATATATATATATATATATATATATATATATATATATATATATATATATATATATATATATATATATATATACTGAAGACATTGAGAAGATTATATTATAGTATCAAGCAAAGTTGCTTGCCCTATCATATAAACGTATGATGCACGATCATTGAACAGTGGGTGAAGTGACATTTACAATTAATTCACTGTTTGTAGAAGAGGCAGGAGTGCAACTGGAGCTGAAGAATATATATACACACACATATATATATATATATATATATATATATATATATATATATATATATATATATATATATATGTATATATATATATATATATGTATATATATATATATATATATATATATATAATTATATATATATGTATATATTTATTTATATATATGTATATATATATATGTATATATATATATATATATATATATATATATATATATATTTATATATATACTGAAGACATTGAGAAGATTACATTATAGTATCAGCAATGTACTGTACCTTGCCCAATTTTATAAAACGTATGATGCATGATCATTGAACAGTGGGTGAAGTGACATTTACAATCAATTCACTATTTGTAGAAGAGACAGGAAGTGCAGCTGGAGCTGAAGAATATATATATATATATATATATATATATATATATATATATATATATATATATATATATATATATATATATATATATATATATATATATATATATATATATATATATATATATATATATATATATATATATGTATATATATTGAAGACATGGAGAAGATTATTGGAGAGATAAGATTTCACATAATGTTTGATGAAAATGTAATTTCATAGACGGTTAGGCTATATTTTGGGCTGGGTTTTATGATATGATTTTGAAAACTGTTGAAAACAAGTATAATGCTTGATTCAGTTGTAGGAACAAGAATAGCTAGAAAAGATACAACAACTGTTATCTCATGGAAGCAAGAAAAGAAAATGATATAATTTTGTATGAAAGGAAGCTAAAACTTGTATAAGCTAAATCTATTTAAGCTCATTGAACCGATTTAGCCCCGGTTTCCATGGCGCAAGCAGATGAGAGTACATTACTCCCCCTGGACATCCAGTCCATTGCAGATTAACTCCCCAGCAGTACTAGTACTTATTTTACAGCTGAGTGGACTAACGCAAGTAGAGTAAAGTGTCTTGCTCAAGGACACAATGCAGCGCTCATGACTGGAATCGAACTCTGTACCTCTTGAATACGAGCATGACTCCTTAACCACTGAGCCACAGCACCTCTTAAAACTCGTAGATGTATTGAAAAATGTATTCATGAAAGTCAATTAAACAGCCAATATTCTCATCATGATTGGTTGATTGCAGCTTCTTGGAATTTAAGCCTATTGGGGGAAAATGCATATTCATGATGTTGCAGTAACTCTTCTTGATTTTTCGAGTAGCCCCTGAATTAACTTTTTGTGCTGCATATATGATTATCTGTTTAAGTTAGTTCTAAAATCTTTTTTTTTGTGTCATATTGCTTATGTGGCACAAATTTTTCAAGTATTTGAAAAATATCCAAACTGCTAAGCCGTGTCACTGAACTTTTCGTATTAAAGAAACATTCAATCAAAAATATTTGTTGGTTCCTATATTCTTTCGAGCTGATTGATGTACCTGGTGGTGTTTTGCAAGGGCTATAGCATTTCATCGTATGTTAAGATACCTGGTGGTGTTTTGCAAGGGCTATAGTGTTTCATCGTATGTTAAGATACCTGGTGGTGTTTTGCAAGGGCTATAGCGTTTCATTGTATGTTAAGATACCTGGTGGTGTTTTGCAAGGGCTATAGCGTTTTATTGTATGTTAAGATAATTATGACAGAAGCTGAATGCTTAAGCCTTACAGAGAAATCTATGGTGAAAATGAAAACTGACAAAGTCCTAAGATGGTATCCTGATGTACTAAGGTACAAAGGGTGTGAGATATTGAATGAGAGATCAATATCTTCTAGCAATGATGATGCAAAGGGTGTGAGATATTTAATGAGAGATCAATATCTTCTAGCAATGATGATACAAAGGGTGTGAGATATTTAATGAGATCAATATCTTCTAGCAATGATGATACAAAGGGTGTGAGATATTTAATGAGAGATCAATATCTTCCAGCAATGATGAGAGATATTGAATGAGAGATCAATATCTTCTAGCAATGATGATACAAAGGGTGTGAGATATTGAATGAGAGATCAATATCTTCTAGCAATGATGATACAAAGGGTGTGAGATATTTAATGAGAGATCAATATCTTCTAGCAATGATGATACAAAGGGTGTGAGATATTTAATGAGAGATCAATATCTTCTAGCAATGATAATACAAAGGGTGTGAGATATTTAATGAGAGATCAATATCTTCTAGCAATGATGATTTACATTGCCTCTCCCAGGAAGATGTCTTTCTTCTCCTGTTTTTTGTTTTTTTCATCCATTAGAAATTTATAGGTGCTAATTTCTTTCCCAGAAACATTACTACACCCGCCTACAACACATCGGCACGGCATTTTCGAAAAGATCAAGTTGTTTTTTATCAAAGATTCAGTCTGGACTTAGCGTGGGTTTTACACTGACTGAAGTACCGAATAGTGTGGGTCACGTGACACACCTCCCTGAAGTTTCGTCATTCGGTCACGGACTATTTTTCATAACCAATTTTAAGGAGGGAATTTTAACATCGATTTTACACTTTCGAGATCTCTTATCACACACAAAAATGTACATTTCGAGAAGTAATATGCCTAACTTTATCAAAGAGAGCAAATTGTTCAACCATGTCATGCCCTCTTTAACGCTCTTTATTCCATATGAATTGGTGAAAATACAGGTTGCTTGCTAGCAAAAAATGATGGGAAAAAATTAGACAGATGGAAAATGCTCACTTTCTGTCAATTCCTTTCTCGAATTACTTCAGGGGGATTTAATGGAAATATTGACTGTCTTCTCAGAAGTTTGAACTTTTCTTGTGGGTATAGATTGTCTTGTACATTAATGTTCAATTTTATGATGTTTTTATGTTGACGTGAGATTTGTTTTTAGGTTGTGTGTTGACGTGAGATTTGTTTTAATGTTGTGGATGGGTAATCTTATAAGACAATGAAGGCTTTTAATGCAGCAAGTAAGGAGAAAAAAAAAGTAAGGAGATCAAATTAATGAGAGACATAAAAATGCATGTTTGATGGAGATTCTGTACTGGAGTCAATCAAGGACATTGAGAGCAATGACCCCAAGTGAAGGTTTTGAATATGAAATGGCTTACAATTGAAGAGGCAAATGAGTAATTTATGCAGCATTAGTAGAGAAATCAGTTACACATAATATATTTGGTAGAAATTAGAATGGTCCATTTCTTGATGCCGGATTCTTATATCTGTGATATTTTTTCAAATGGTACATGTAGTTATTTCATCAATAGTGTGCTCTTGTTTCCAGATGAACAGTCTTTGTCTATAGCCAAAGTGTTTGCGCCTTCCTCTGATAAGACAACTTGCATAACTAAAATATCATCATCCTCGTTGTCATCATCAACACCATTTGTCAACATCATCGTTAATCTCTTTCTTGGTGGCTAAACAATTTTTATACAAGTAAAATGTTTTATAAACACATTTTTTATGCAGTGAGGGTGTTGTTAGGGATAAAATATTTTCATGATTTAGGAAATTATGCCTAACCTCATAATGGATATTCTTTTGTTTTTAGGAGAATGGCAAGGTAGCAGCCTATGAGGTAGAGGAGGATGGTCAGGATGAAGAAGGGATCATCAGTAGCACCGTATGCGTGGCTTATGAAACACGAGATGGCACTGCCAAGCGAGATGCAGAATATCAGTACTCACAAGGAACACTCGTAAGTCATCTAGATTATATATATGTATATGTAAACATGACGGCATAAGCCTTTGCAAAGTGTTGTCCCTGGTGCCCTGAAGACAATATTTAAAATCTGCTTTTCGTTTATTGTGCATGTTCATATATGCCATTTCTAATCTCTTTTCTTATCATACCCTTTTCCCCACCCTTCCTCAGACCAGTGTGCATTCTCTGCCATTGCAATCATCTCTTCCTCCCGTTCTAGAGGAGACAGTTGTTTTCCATAATTTGTCACCTTGCCGAGCAAATAATTTCACGGCTGGATCTTCGTCGTAAAAACTTGGCTGCTAATAAACCACTTGAAAGCAGACACCACTTGTCTGTATTCTTTCCAAAAAGCAATTTAATCAAAAGTACTAGACGTCCTTTAATCAAAATTTCCCTTCAATCACAATGGACAGAAGTGATCTTGAAAATTTTGTCTCTCTGTAATGAATTACAACTACTTCTTTCGTTTGATAAAATCAAGAAACTACAAACATATGAGACTTCATGTAAAACTTGATATTTTTCCTTTTAACTAACATTAAAGTGTCAGACATAATTAATTGTGGGTTGATATTTAACGTGTGAATAAATAAAACATGTTAATGTGCTAGTCGGCAACATGACAACATGCTTTTGAAGAAACTCCATTTAATTTAATGACCAGCTCAAGAGGTTTCGAGATGCAGTAATAAAACGTTTGCAGCTTTGTTTTTCTGTTGTTGCCACAACAACTAAATTGAATTTTGAGAGGGGTGTTTGCTGGTCACTATTAAATTTGGATATAAGATTTGTAACTGTTTTGTTGTGTGATGTCGAACCTGTCTTTGTAAAGGCTTTCTGACTGTGTTGCCTTAATGTGATAAATACCATACATAAATGTTCATGCCCTACAGATTATTTTATAGATGTATACAAGCTTATAACAGCATCTATTGAAATTAAATGAAGAATACATTTTGTTTATTAGGTTAGATTTACACAATAATATAAATCATGAAATGATATTCCAAGTTGAAAATTCTTGTTTATACCTATATTAATTTGTTCAGTGTGCGAGATAAAAGAGTCGATCAATGTCTTATAAACAGTATGATTTAAGCCTCGGGCAGTACTTACAATTTATTGATTCAAAACATGATTTACATATAAAAGTCCAATATGGGCTAGATTTTTTCATTTGATTCTTCCGAACTGAAATTGAAAAAAAACTGAGGTAAAGTGAAATTTCAAACTTGGAATTAAAATTACAAGGTTAAGGGCCTTAGAAGCAGCTTAAAAGATTATTTTGACATTTTACTTAAAGGAATTTTTTTTTTTTTGAAATCTAGGGCATATGCACAGATTAATATAAAAAAAACCACAATAGCTGAAGGGAAGAATAGTAGATATTGTTTAACTTATCAAATCTGTGAATCTACATGGCTACACATCTGAATGCAGACTATAAGTTTTATAATCAGTGTAGATAAAAGCAGGACACATTAAGGTGAGAATTTGCTGCTATAAACAATAGTGTCAAATATGGGAGATGGGATTAAAGGATTAGTTTAGGGGTCGACAACTACGACGAGTGAACACACAATTACAATGACGGGGTCGTCACCTGCGTAATCGGTTATGATAGTAACAATGCTATCACGAAACGCTTAATACGACCCGGATGAGAACACAGGTACGACGTACGGACAGACATAACATCGACAACCAAGTCAATGTCCACGGCCTTTGATACCCAGTTGTGGTGCACTGGCGTGTCTACCCAACCCAGGATTAAACCCAGGACCTTGTGGTCTGTAGACATGTATGATAACTGCTACACCACAGTAGGTAGATAGTTCAGGGGTCAATCCATCTTATATGAAAGAGGACTTCAAAAGAAACAAAATAGTGAAGAAACCATTTAAATATCTTATTTCGTTAAGGAGTCATTTAAGTTTGAGTTTGGTATCATTTGTGTAGAAACGACTGAAATCAGACTAGTTGTGATGTCACTGCCTCAGATTTTTCAAAGTCTTTATGCATTCTATCATATTTTGTCCTTTGATTTTGTGGCTTAAAAATCATTTGATATATCAGGAAAGTAACAAAACAATCTTGTAAGGATAGTTATAATTTATCACCAGAAAGAAAATCAATGGAAAACATTAAAATAGTTAAAAATATATAATTTAAAAAAAAATTCTTTAAAATACATTAGCAATTGTTAAGAATGTGAGGATAAGAGAGTCAACCATCCAAAGTAGACTTTAAAAGATTAGTTCAGGGGTCAAGCAAGTCTGTCTTATATGAAAGAAGACTTCAAAAGAAACAAAATGGTAAAGAAAGCATTCAAAATCTTATTCCGTTAAGGAGATAAAAGCTAATTCCATTGAGCCATTAGGCTCATGGAGCCAGTGCTATCCCCAGTTTCCATGGCGCAAGCGGATGAGAGTACACGACTCCCCCTCGATGGAACGCCAGTCCATCACAGATTAACTCCCCATTGCTGGTACTTATTTTCACAGCTGAGCGGACTGAAGCAAGTAGCGTAAAGTGTCCTGATCAAGGACACAATGCAGCGCTCACGATGGGAATCGAACCCGGTACCTTTCGAATACGAGCATGACTCCTTAACCACTGAGCCACTGCACCTCTTTAAAGGTTAAGGAGATATTTAAGTTTAAAGTTCGTTTGTGTAGAAACGACTTAAATCAAACTAGTTGTGATGTCATAGCCTCAAATTCCTCAGTCTTTATGTATTCTATCATATTTTGATCTATGATTTTGTTGCTTAAAAACATTGGATATGTCAGGAAAGTAGTAAAACTGAATCTAGGAAGGGTATTTATAATTTACCACCTGAAGAAAGTTGAGGGGAAATAGATTAATTAGTGAAAAAATTGAATAAAGTTTCTTCAAAATACATTAACAATTGTTAAGAATGTGAGGAAGAAGATGCCAACTTTCCATAGTAGACGTACTATACCAGTCATTTCTACACAGATAAGATAGAGCTAAACTTGAATATTTCCATAATGGAATCAAATTTTTGAATGCATTCTTCACTATTTAGTTTCTTTTATCCTCTTTTATAAAAATGGACATGCTTGACCACTGAACTAATCCTTTAAAAGTACACCAGTCATTTCTACAAAGATAAGTCAGAGCTTTAAACTTGAATATCTCCTTAATGGAATGGACATTTTGACCACTGAACCAATTTTGTTTCTTTTAAAGTCCTCTTTCAAATAAGATAAGTTTTTTCAGAGCCACTAAACTAATGAATATTCACATTTATAAAATGAATCATGAATTAATGAATCACTGATCCAAACCTCTCCCATAGTACACCAGTCATTTCTACAAAGATAAGTCAGAGCTTTAAATTGGTCACCCCCAATGGAATTTTTCCACCTCCTTGGCTCCCAAAGCCCTCTCCGCAAATAAGATAAGCTGCACCCTTACAGTCCATCATGATAAGCCCCTGTACAACCTTCCAAGAGCTTTCCCCCTCCCCACAACTCAATAGCTGAGATCTTCCAGAAAAACCCTCCAGATAAAATAAGCTCCTTCCTTCATCATGCTTTCCTCTACAACCATATTTAGTCCTCCTTTTCCATCCCTCTCTCTACTTTGTTTTTTTCCCCCATGTACCTCCTCTCTTGATCCCAGCTTTCTGGTTTTTGTGTTTTTCTCAATCCCCCCTATTTTCTTTTCTTTCTACCTCTGAAATGATCTAACCTCTGAGGCACAATTTGATCCTTGTGTTGTGGTACCGTTAAGCCCTTATCAAACAAACAAACATGATTGAAAAATATGTAGTTGCTTTGTATCAAATTGATTTACAGCGTAGGAAGAACCTTGTAAATCAAATATGCAATAATAGCTGGGAAAGATCGTATTTCACATGAGGGTGCAACCAAAAATATTTCTTCCGAAGTGATTTGTCACCTGTATAGTAGGTACAACAATAGATATTTTATGACTCTTGCTTTGGCAATATGTAATCTGATATTTATTCTGAGGATAAGAATTGAAATAAGTTGGCTGTTATAAATCTTAGCAGGCAAATTCATTTAAATTTGGTTTGCTGTCAGAAGATATTTGTATCTTTGGTTTTATATATGTAGAGGTCTAAAACAGGCAATTTAAGATAATCGTAGGATGAATTTGTTGGTAAGGAAATACTGTTGAAAATGGTTCTTTATGCTTTTTATTTTCTTTGTGTATCATGTTTTCCTTTCTGTGGGACATTTTGAAATGGCTTGGACCGTTTACACTTATTCTTGCCAAAAAGATCTTTATAAGATGTTTTTTGCCTTGCGTGAAGAAGAAACAAGTCTCCCTTGACCTAGCCCTCATCCCTGGATGAAGCTTTAATTTTATTGGATAAAAATCCTGAGAGATAAGTGAGCTCAAATTGCATCTTAGCAGTGATTGAACTGTGAATATATCATTTCATTATTGTTGCGATCAAGAAAAAGCAAAATGATTATGAAGCGTCTTACTGGAATTACACTTGTTTGACAGACTTCTCCATGCAGATAACCTGTTGACATTTTACCAGCATGAAAATTCATGAGAATTGATGGTACATGTACAGATTAATATCAGAGGCCACGTTTGTTGATTGGGGGAAATGGTTATTTAAGAAACATTTATTGATTTATTTGAGGGATTTTGAATACAAGAGAAAGGTTTACAAGTGGTGGATGATAAAACCTCTCCTTCCATAAACCGTTTCAAATAAGACCTGAGGTTGTTAAGATTTGATCATATGAGATCTTCTTCATCAATATTCTGCAAGTCATGTTGCTGAACCAGTATTATCCCCATATGGAAAATAGCAAAAACTAGTAGAAGGGTAAAACCAACATGTTGTTAAAAAGTTTTTTTTTTTTTTTTTTTTTTATAAAAAGTTTGAATGACAAGCATGACTGATTTACTATCTGGAGTGCCAGTCCTTTTTGTGCCCTAGATGACTGTAAAGGAGATGGCGTCCGAAAAAGCTTGAGTCTCAAGAATAATCTAATACACTTTCAGTGCACTTGATGCTTGCTACTGAAACTCTTTGATATGAAAGTTCTAATTAATCAGAATTATTTTGTATGAATTCTTAAGTAATGTTTCTATGACCTAATATCAAAAGTTAGATCTGTGTTATTTCAAAATTCCCCCACTTAGACTTTTCAACCGAAAGGGTTTAACTTCCAATCATTGTATTTTGTGATTTTACCTTCTCCTAGATATTCCAAGAGACCGAATGGAAGAAAACCATTGCAGTTCCAATCGTCAACAATAATCAGTTTAACAGTAACATGGAGTTCTACGTCATTCTCAAGGCATCTGAAGATGGTTCATTGTTGGGAGATCCAAGTGTGTCACGGGTCACAATTATTGATGATGACAGTAAGTTGTATTGGTGTACACTTTATTCCCTCCTCCTGCACATGCTGTTATTACTTAATTTATCAAAATATCCGCTGTAGGCGAATTTTAGAATTCTTATCTTCCTGTGTCAAAAACCAAAACCATTTAAAGTATACTAACCCTGTCAGAATTTTCTGCTCTGCTGATTTAATGAAAGATCTATTGTCTAATAAATAAGCTGCTTTACCACACAAGTGCAGTGTACTTTTTACTTACTTCCTCAGTACTATAGCACAGAATCCTTAGGTTCTCTGCACTTTACAGAACAAAATGAAACTCCATACGTAAATAATCCAACAATAAGGTAAAAACATGAAAATAAAAGAGATCAAGCACAAAAATGTAATGTTTGCCTCATTAGTTCAGGATGGTTGAGCAGAAAGCTTACATTAATAGGCTGATAAATGATAGTTTGCTGTTTAAAGCATTTTAGAGTGAAGTGATTTGTCTGGAGTGAGCGTGCATGACTGCCTTTATTTGTAATTGATGCAGTTTTCTTGTAGAAATATTTTCAGCACAGAGCCTAATAGCCTTTAATACTCCTCATGATTATGGATTAAGGCAAAATTTGAATAACCATTGTGCCCCTCAATCATTGCTCCCCTCCCCATTTATTATTACTTTCCTACAGGGCAGGGCTTGTCACGGTGATGCAGGCTATGTCACATTTTATGATGACATAGCCATGCATGATTTGGATTAAAGAAAAAGTTTTTATCTGATATAGAAATATCCCATTTCGTGAGCCTATTGATATCAAAAGTTTCAAAGAGACAGTACGACATATGTGGAATATCACTGTTCTAAAATTGGCAAAGTTTGCTTTCTACATTTCCTTTACAAAGTGTGGTAAAATTACATTTAAGTTTTGTATTGTGTATTTTCTTTATATGCGTATGAGACAGACATCAATAGCATAAATGTGATTGCTTGAAATTGTTATTGCTCAATGTTAACAAAAGAATTACGCCAAAATATCTTGGGAAATTGAGTTGGTATTATGAAAGCTCTTAGTGTAAAATTTATCTGTATACAAACTGTTTTGGACAGGGGTCTGCAAAGTTGGCTCAAGGATAGGACCCGGGAGAATGGATGTTCTGTTCTTGATAGTGATTGGCTGTTTGAACATATTGATAAAAGAGTGGCGGACTACTAGACTTTTCTAAAATATAAACAGATGTGCTATGTTGGCATACCATCACCCCTTAGCAATCTTAGATTTTGTCCTGATAATGCTTTGCTCTATAAGATACTTGTACAATATGTACACCTTTTTCACTACACAAACCATAAAGTGTGATTTCAAGACATTTGAAGGAAAGTATGTCAACTGCAGAAGATTACATTTTTTGAAAGAACGAAGAACGTGTTTGGCGACACATTTTCCGTAGGACTGAAAGGCTCCCATGAGTGCTAGCTTGATTCTCTGAGTGGAATGAGCAAGCAAATAACAAATTAATTTTGAGCTTTTAAGTTCCCTGTTATAGATAGATAGATATACCAACTTCATTTGCTGGTAACTTAGTATTCAGAGAGAAATATTAAAATTTCAGATATTTAAACACTTTCAAAAACTTGCTGCATTCATTTCATAGAGTGTCTTGATGCTTAAGGAGGATTTGGATTTGTCTTGATTCTGTAAGAATTCCAGGGTTTGAATAAAAGAAAGGAAATAGAAATTTGATATAAAAGATACAGATTCTTGACATAGTTTCTTCACATTTGATTAAATTGATGTTTGTTTGTCTGTAGGAAATGGGGCAAAATGATTGGAATAAAGATACCCCGAGCTCTGAACCCTTGGGCCTGTAAATGCTATATTTTCATAAATTATTTTTATGATTTTGTTTCCGATGCGATAGCATTAGGAACCTATGCGGTCATGATGGCGTGTGTGTGTATGTATGGGGGTGTGTGTGTATGTGCGCTTATGAACGCGATATCTCAAGAACGATACACTGGATTCATGTCATATGTGGTACTCAGATAGCCCGTAGTCCGTAGATGTGCCCGATTGTTTTTGATGGTGATGTCATGCATATCAATGAGTATGCGGGGCCTAACGTCAAAATCATTCAATATTTTAACAACCACATGTCTGTTTATTTCATATGTGGGATAATTATGATGTTAGCTGATGTGTACATGTTCATGATGTAAACTAGCTGAATTTGATTAATATGAATAGTGGGTGGGGCTTAATATGATTTTGCTGAAAAGAGCTTGTAAACACAATATCTCAAGAATGGTAAACTGGATTCATGTCATATTTGGTACACAGATAGCCCATGATCTGTATATGTGCCCTATTGCTTTTGGTGGTGATATCATGCATATTATTGAGTAGGCGGGGCTTAATGTAAAAAATTGAAATGTTTATATTTTTAAAACTGCATGTCTGTTTTGTTTCATATTTGGGATAATTATGATGTAAGCTGGTGTGTAAATGTTCATAATGTAAAACTTGAATATCATTAATATGCATAGTGGGCAGGGCTTAACATGATTTTGTTGAAAAGAGCTTGTAAACGCATTATCTCAAGAACTATACATGGGATTCAGGCGACGACGAGTGAACACACAATTACAATGACAGGGTCGTCGCCTGCGTATTCGGTTATGATAGTTACAATGCTATCACGAAACGATTAATACGACCCGGACGAGAACACAGGTACGACGTACGGACAGACATAACATCGACAACCAAGTCAATGTCCACGGCCTTTGATAACCAGTTGTGGTACAATATAGCCCATGGTCTGTAGATGTGCCCTGTTGTTTTTGGTGGTGATATCATGCATATTAATGAGTAGGTGTTGCTTAACGTAAAATTCTTGAAATGTTCATATTTTAACAAGTGCATATCTGTTTTATTTCAAGCATGAAGCAATATCTTTCTTTAGGAGAAATGGTCCATTATTCATTCATAGTTATTGCACAACTATTTATATCACCAGTTTGCAAACAAATTTCTCCCACTAAGACACCTAACACAGATGAGTGATTTCAATCACAAAAGTGCCCTGATTACTCTTCACTGGCTTCTGTAATCTTATACACACAAATAGCCTTGGGTTACTTGGCTGTGGTTTGCATGGGGTTGGCAGATAAGCAATCATTGTTTGGAATGGAAACACAATACACTAAACAGGAAGTTGGGTTGGTAATTGCCATACCCGAGTTTTTAGGATTAATAACTCAGGTGCTGGGTGCGGGTAGGCATAAAGAAAAACTTTTCGGCATGTATCTGGGATAATTATGTTGTTAGCTGATGTGTACATGTTCATGATGTAAACTAGTTGAATTAATTGATATGCATAGTGGACGGGGCTATATGATTTTGCTGAAATGAGCTTGTAAACACGGTATCTCAAGAACGATAAACTGGATTCATGTCATATTTGGTACATAGATAGCCCATGATCTGTAAAAGTACCCTGTAGCTTTTGGTGGTAATTTCATTCATATTAATAAATTGCGAGGGGCTTAAAGTGAAAATTTGGAAAAAGTGATAAATAAGCAACTGTATGTCCATTTTGCATCATATTGAGCATGATACTTTTGCTGGTTATTGTGTACATGCTTATGTTATCAGCAGATGTCATTAATATGCATGGTGGGCATGGCTTAATGTGAAAGTGATAAATGATGTAAACACCATACCATACCCCATGAATGATAGATCAGATTTATGCTATATCAGGTACACAGATGGGTCATGGTCTGTACATATGTTGTGGTAGTTAATATAAATGAGAAGGCTGGGCTTACTAACAAATTCTTGAATTAGGATAAATGATCGACTGTTTTTGCATCACATTTGCTATGATAATGTTGTTAATTATTGTGCAAATTGCTAATGTTGTCAACATTTTCATTGATTTGCATTGTGGGTGTAGTTTATGAAAAGATATCCTTAAAATTAAACAAATATTTCATGATATACAATGACATGTCAGTAAGTACAAATTTTGCAAATCAATCAGCTGATGAAAATGAAGCATTGGAACCACAAACCTTTTGGTTTGGTTAGTTTATAATTTAAGGTTCTGGAAGTTTTCTGTCAGATAAAATATTAATTGGTATTGTGCTTTTATTTGCATTTCATGACAAGAAATAATTAGAGATGAAGATTTGAATACAGATTGTATTGATGCAGAGCGATGTGATAGCATCAGGAACCTACGCGGTCAAGATGGCATGTGTGTGTAGTGTGGGTGGGTGTATGGGTGGGTGTGTATGTATGTGATGGCCAACTCATTAACGCGATATCTCGAGAATGATACAGTGGATATTGATGTCATATGTGGTACACAGATAGCCCATGGTCCATAGATGTGATTCTTTTTGATGGTGATGTCATGCATATTAATGAGTAGGCAGGGCTTAATGTGAAAATCCTAAATTGTTCATATTTCAACAATCACATTTCTGTTTTGTTTCATATCAAGTATGATTATGATGTTAGCTGGTGTGTACATATTTATGATGTAAAAACATTGAATTTTATTAATATACATAGTGGGCGGGGCTTTATTATTTTACTGAAAAGATCTTGTAAATACGGTATCTCAAGAATAGTAAACTGGATTCATATCATGTGTGGTACACCGATAGCTCATGGTCTGCAGATGTGCCCTAATATTTTTAGTGGTGATTTCATGCATATTAATAAGTGGGCAGGAAATTAAAAACATTCAAAGTAGTCAGCATATGAAAAAAGCATCAGAACCACAAAACCTTTGGTTCTGGCTCTGACATATGATAGATTTGACCAATGGCAAGCACATATAACATTGCATTTTGTCAATAATTTGCCCTAAAATGAAATATAAAAAGCTTTAAAATTACCAATCATTCTTTTCTCACTTTTTTAAAATATTTATTTTATTTAAAGTTTCACCCATCTGTAAAACAATTGAGATGAAATTTGTAGGTACTTCTAGAGTTCTTTTCATAATCATCAAATTGTCTATTCTTTGTCAATTTCAGTTCCAGGTGAATTTTCTTTTGACAATTCACAATACATGATAGACCGTGAAAGGGGTGTAGTGAAAGCTACAGTTGTGAGAACGAAAGGAAGTGATGGGACTGTCACGCTACAGTATGCCACCATGTAAGTACTAAACCATTGAGTGTTTTTACCTTCAGTCTATCTTTCATAGTAAACGTTTTGCTGATTATTAAATCTGGCTGTATCAGGTTTCTACTAGTACCCATGCTATTTTTCTATGCTTATTACCTTGAATTTCACATCATTTAAAAAAACATTAAATGTTTCCTTTCTTTTATTATTTTTGGTCCCAAAATGTGGAACAGTTTCCCATATGTCAGAAATAGTAATACCATTCAGAAATAACAATACCATTTTCAGGAAAAGGCTAAAAGCCCATCTTTTTAGTAGAGTCTGTATATTGATTTTTATTATTTTTATTTGTTAACATATTTGTACATACAGTGTTAACGAAAAGGAATGTGTCATGTGATTCCCCGCATCAAACTGTTCACGCCATCCATCGTGTATAAACGCGATCAGATTAACTATTGTTAAGAATGCAGGGAAATCACGATCAATAACCAGCTTAAGTTGTCCACTTCAAGTACAGTGTATCAGTGGTAACGAAGCAGAAAAATCTGTTTAATGTTTCGCGGGGACAGTGAGAGCAATTCTCTTGTGATTGAGTTTAATCCCTGAGGTTTTCTTTGCCGTGGCTTCACGCACACAAAAAATTTACAAGGATGTTAAACAGGATTAAAGACTTATGTCACTTCCGAAATCTGAACAGGTTTAAGAGACCAGCATCATAGACCCCTAGCCCGTATTATGTGTGTGCAACTTTGAAGTTCATTTCTTTTATATCTACAAGCAATCAATATTTTTTCCCACAGGTTCATGAGTCCATGATTAACACAGAAAAAGCAAGAAAAATATTGCTTCCGTCTTCTTTTTTCATTTAAAAAAAAAAAATAGAAGGAAAAACATTCACTGTGCTTTTTCTTATACCATTATCAGCCCATGCAGCATATACAATCAAGCATTTGCTGAAAGTAAATAAATAAGAAATCCCCAAAGAAATAATTATTAATTCAAGTTCACCCACTCAATGACCTTTCAAATTCTGATATATTTGACTTCTTCTATTGAATGTGTATTCCGTATTAACAATTGCCACTGCATCCTCACAATCCAACACGTTCTCCTTGCTTGCCCCCTGTACAACCTTCCCAGAGCTTCCCTCGCTCCCCACAACTCAATTGCTGAGTTCTTCCAAAAAAATCCTCCAGATAAAATAGTCTCCTTCCTTCAGCATGCATCCCTCTACAACCATATTTAATTCTCCTCTTCCACCCCCTCTCTACTTTGTTTTTGTTTTACCCATGCACCTCCTCTCTCGATCACAGCTTTCTGGCTTTTGTTCTTGAATTTCTCTCATTCTTCCCCTGGTCTCTTTCCTTACTACCTCTAAAATGATCTGACCTCTCAGGCACAATTTGACCTTCGTTGTCGTGGTGCCGTTAAGACCTCATCAAACAAACAAACAAACTTTGAAGTCAGGCTTAAAGAATACAAGAATTATCGGCCGTACAGACTTGCCATTTCCCTGCTCGTCGCAGCGTAACTATACACCCAACTTAACACTAAATAAAACATAGGTCCCTAGCTATCCAAAATCCATGTTAAAACACTGCTGTGTGTATTATTCATTTGACATGTTGGGTGGTGAATTTTCCATCTCTCCCGGGCCAGACAAACTTTTCTCCTACGTACATCCCGACATACATAAACATGCAAAGACCTTGGGAAACTTATCATAATGTATTGTTGCGCGTTGATGTAGATGAGTCTCTTGGTGTTCTGAAAATATCCCTGTATACCGACCCCTTTTCTTACAATTTATTTTGAATGTTTTTGCAAAAAGAAAAAAAAAGTATAATTACTGACTTTTTTTGCTGTTGACTTTGATGAAATTTATTCTAAATGTATTATTTGACTTGAGTACTGAAGCCAAAAAGACAACTGACACTACATACCATTCCATATAACCACACAGTAACTTTGCATTACGTTGGAATAATAAAAAATTTTGCACGTGGCAAATATCACGTGATTGTGGGGAATTGCGCAACAAGCCTTCGGCAATAATAATTTTTAGATGCTTGAGAAATGCCTATGGCACAGTGCAGCACAGGTCACTTGCTTCTACTAAACGTGAATGGTTATCATGAAATCTGAAGCTGGATGTAAGCTGTGTGCCTAGATTCTATAAAATAAAAATCCTGAAGGATTGACCTATTTAAAAAAAAAAAAAATAGGTCACAGGTGTGTGTGTGTCTGTGTGTGTGTAAGAAAGGGAGGGGGGAAATAAGCATTCCCAATATTTGTCATCAGTGTTACTTCCCCTCAATCAACAGTTGCCCCCTCAATGATCAGACTATTAAGTTTTGCCAAAAGAGGGTGTAACACTTTTTGGCAGAGATTGTGTCAAGTTGTGAGTATGAACTTGATAGTCAAGGTGCTGAAGAAGGATGATCAACCTGTCAAATATGGGATCACATTTATTTCCACCAGGGTTTGTGTGTTTTTGTGGGGGGAAGGGGGTGGGGCTTGCAATCACCCCAGCATTTTATTGCTGACTTCTTGACATTTGGGAATATTTTGATAATTTAATGTTTCATCAGATGATATCACAAATTTACCCATCACCCACCCGTAACCTCAACAATCAACCCAGATTGGTTAACATCACATTGGGTTGCACATTTTATTTTATACAAAATTATAACTTTTGTTACAAGCATATTTCTTTATTCAGACGTCAATACTAATTCATTTTAAATTCCTATCATGTGGTATGGTCAAATTTGCCACCACCCTCTTGTTAACTTCTGCAAGTAGTTTGGACGTCACCTCCTCCACCTCCCCACCCCTTCCACCATAAAAATAACACGCTTTCCTGCACTTTTAAACTTATAAAATGTTCTGCTTAATATTTCAAGGTGCTGAATAAGGACAATCCACCCTTCAAATAGACGATCACATTTATTTTCACTAGGGTTTTCGTGTGTGTGTGTTAGGGAGGGTCATGTGATCTCATATTTGATGGGTTGATCATCCTTCTTCAACACCTTGACTAGCAAATTTATTGCTATAACTTCTCTACAGTTGGGAATATTTTTATCAAATCATTGGTTGCTTCATTGGAAATTGATAGCTGATTTTTTTTTTTTGAACAACTTTTTCTTTAGAATTTTGTATATGTATTGTGGTCACCCTGTGAGACCGACGCCACTCCAAAATAGCGATACTGTGGCTCCACTAAAAATCAGAAGCATGCATCCAGCATTTACTCAATTTGTTTAGGGGCTACACCAACTGACCAGTGATTTAATATAAAGTTTTAAAGGGTGAGGGTTGAGCCCCAATAGATTAAATTGGTCAGGTTTTTTTTGTATTTCCATCACACAACCTGCCTTACAGCTATCATTTGCTACCATGCAACAAGTGGGCAACAAGAATATGTATTCTTAAAAGAGCATGCATATTGAAAACAAAACAAGAACGTTATGGATTTGACCAAACTATACTCATCTTGAAATGTACCTGTGGAAAACAAAAGAATTTGGGGATATGAATTGAGGGTTAATTACGATATATACTGATGACCATACTCTAAAAATTACCATTTGTGAACGGAGGTCTCAATGAGTAGCACTACACTATTGACTATTGTGTATTATTTCAGGCTTACATTGTTGTCAGTGGAACTGGTTGGAAGGATTAGGTAACCACAACATCCCTGTCTATAGTTCTGTGGTTAACACTTTCTTAACACAGCAAACTAGCTTTACAGAGTTTGATTGATAAAAGGGATTATTTTCTGCCACACAATATGGAATGCAAGATCGACTTAACATTACCACCCAATCCTGTCAAATGCATGCATTCCCAGGTAATGTAAATGACACATTCCTTCCTGCTAGCACTGTCGCCAGTGCACCACAACTGGTTATCAAAGGCCGTGGACATTGACTTGGTTGTTGATGTTATGTCTGTCCGTACGTCGTACCTGTGTTCTCGTCCAGGTTGTATTAAGCGTCTCGTGATAGCATTGTTGCTATCATAATTGAATACGCAGGCGACGACCCCGTCATTGTAATTGTGTGTTCACTCGTCGTCGCCGCTAGCACTGTAATACGCCTTTTTATGTTGATAATTTGTGTCTTTTATACATCATTTTAGAAGTATTATCTTTGAATATTGATCTTTCTAGATTTTTATAGAATTTTAAAATTTAGACATTTTTTTTTATATGATTAAATATTTATTCCCTACATTTTATATAATTTTGTGTAAAAGTGCTATTTGTTACATTAATATTTAATGTCTGTAATGCACCAACAAAATTAATTAAGAATAACGTTTTTGCCACTGTGTATAGTTAAGGTAACATTAGATAATAAAGAAAGGAAGGACATTTTTCAAATAAAAGTTTTCCAATGATTTCAAATGTTGTTTTTCCCCTTTCTGATTTTAATGTTTGATTATTTTCAATTTGTTCACAGAGATGGAACTGCAAAAGGAGGTTCTGTCATTCAGGAGGGGGTAGACTACAAAGCAACATCAGGCATGCTTTGCTTCAAGCATGAAGACACATCACAAACATTAGAAATAGAAATAAATAAACAATCTCAGGTAGGATTCATGTTTTCTTCATGGATAATGAAAATAAAGAGAAAGGGCAGGGGTGAATCACATGGTGCATTTGCCTCTTGGGGTGTAAATCTTATGGTGCATGTGCCCTATGGGGTGTAAATCCCATGGTGCATGTGCCCAAAGGGGTGTAAATCCCATGGTGCATGTGCCTTATGTGCCCATGGTGCATGTGCCCGAAGGTGTAAAATAATGCATGTGCCTAAATGGTGCATGGTGCATGTGCCCGAAGGGGTGTAAATCCCAAAGTGCATGTGCCTGAAGGGGTGTAAATCCCATGGTGCATGTGCCCGAAGGGGTATAAATCCCATGGTGCATGTGCCCGAAGGGGTGTAAATCCCATGGTGCATGTGCCTGAAGGGGTGTAAATCCCATGGTGCATGTGCCTGAAGGGGTGTAAAACCCATGGTGCATGTGCCCGAAAGGGTGTAAATTCCATGGTGCATGTGCCCGAAGGGGTGTAAATCCCATGGTGCATGTACCCTAGGGGACAGTGGGGAACAGGAAAAGAAGTTCCCTTTATAGAACTTCTTTTTTATTTAAACCCCTGACCATGGAAATACCAATTGTGATACTACTGAAACCCTTCAATACCATCTGAATAATGGATATTTTTTGTCAGTTTTATTTTCAGTTTTGCAGGTTTTCAGGTAGCCGAGTCATTTTCACTTTGGCTGTGCACCATGTCACTTATGCGTGGGTTCTGTCCCGCCTGGCTTTGTGGGTTTTTTCTGGGTGCTCCCACGTGACATTTTAAGTATTCTTTAAAAATTTGTTGCCTCGACAAAGTTATTGCGCTCCAACATGAATGAAGCACCTTCGCAGGTGGACTTCGTAACTAGCTTCACTTTCATTTTCAGTTTTGCCCATGTATGTCTAACCCATGTATGTATAACCCATGTATGTATAACCCATGTATGCATAACCCATGTTTGTTCCATTTAAAGGTGTACTGATACCTCAACAAACCTCTGCTTTGATTACACAAGAAATTCCAACCTTAAAATTGGAGAAATCCTCTTTCAATCAAATGTAAACTAACATTGGGATTCTCAAAGTGGATATTTGTAAGACGAATTAGTCATGAAGAAATGTTGATCAAAAATCCTAACAATTAAAATGCTTTTATTTTATTTTTTTCCAGGGCAATATGAACTTTGTCATCAGCCTGCGTAATCCAAGTGTGGGTGCCTGCCTGGGAGAGTGCAGTGCAGCAGTGGTTTCATTCGAAGTCGGTGAGTAATTTTACTGATGGTGTTTCTTTAAAGGATTAGTTTATTGGTTGAGCATGTACATCTCATATGAAAGAGGACTTCAAAAGAAACAAAATGGTGAAGGAAGCGTTCAAAAATCTTATTCCATTAAAGAGATATTCAAGTTTAAAGCTGTGTCTTATCTGTATAGAAATGACTGGTGTAGTAAGTCTACTATAGAAAGTTGGTGTCTTCATCCTCACATTCTTAACAATTGTAAATGTAATTTAAAGAATGTTTATTTAATTTTTTCACTATTTAAATTATTTTCCCTCAAACTTTCTTCAGGTGGTATATTATAAATACCCTTCCTAGATTCAGTTTACTACTTTTTTGACATATCTTATGGTTTTTATTCCACAAAATTGCAGAACAAAATATGATAGAATACATACAGACTTTGAAGAATCTGAGGCTATGACATCACAAGTGGTCTGATTTCAGTTTTTTCTTTACAAATGATTCCACACTTTAAACTTGAATATCACCTTAATTGAATAAGATTTTTGAATATTTTCTCCACCATTTGTTTTTTTTTTTTGAAGTCCTCTATCATAAGATGGACTTGCTTGACCCCTGAACTAATCCTTTAATCCAGTAACTTCTCAATATATTACTCATTCATTTTTTCTTCATGAAGACAATTTGTTACAATAATTTGGCTGTATTATATTGAGCTTTTATAAATATTAAAGACATCTGATTTGTAATTCTATCACCCCTACTGTCCGGTTATTCATTTCAAGTTACCTGATAGGCTGACAAGCCTCATTTGCATAAGCCTAGTGTCTGGTTATTACTCAATGGATGGATGAAAAAAAATGACCATTGACAGCAGAAGAAATGAAAAAAAAACAACCAAACTGACAATTTCACACTACACTGTACAAGCAATGACAGCACTCCCAATAACTAGGCAGTTGCATATGCATTAGATTGACAATTTCAAATGGAAGTTACATACAGGTCTTAATGATAACTCCTTTGTTACATTCATTATGGCAATATGAAAAGTCCGTGTCGGCACGCAAAGCTGTATAGAAACACTTTTGGATTAACCTTCAATCATTAGATTGACAGTTTCTAATGTGGGGTAACTCCTTGCAACCATGGATTAATCCTTCAATACAAAAAAATAAGTAATGCCGAAAATGCTCAATTTCTTTATCAGCAGCATTCTTAATGACAAACCTAATATGCCAGATTTGAATCGATTAACAAAAAAAGTCCAATGTGCAAAGCAAAAATAAAATTATGCAACGTTCAAAAATGAAAAACGGTTGGGCACAGCACTAAGTACTAGAACTTGTACAGTTTGTGTATTAGCCATACGTGTACACATTTCACTAAACACCTATGAATTTTGTCTGTTTTATGTTTCTCTCCAAGCATAATCCTCTGTCTAACTGTTGAATTATTGCGTGAGTTTTTCCAAGCTACTGCATTACTGTACAGTGTACACTAACATTACTACAGTACACTTGTCCCAGCACCATTAGGATTTGAACACTGCATGTTTGGGCATGATCCTAGGCCTCACACTAGGCTCAATTTTTACTTCACAACTGCACAAAGTTCCTCCTGATTCTATAATTGATATTGTATATTCCAATTACAACTATGCCTACCCATAATGAATTACCATTATTCTCCAGACTTCATATTGTGTGGAACTCTCTGTCTGATTCTAAAAATCAGACTCGATGTCGGTCTGATGTTTCGAACACAGGCCTTCGACTTCAGAGTTATGATTTAGCCCTAGGTTACTCCAGATCACCTTTTGACCTTTGGCTGTTTATGTTTATTTTGGTTTACTTGCCAAAGTTACGATGAAAATTTTTCGTGCTGATAAACCAGCAAACTTCTTTCTAAAATATTGCCTGTTGATTACAAAAATACGGATATTTTTTGTTCATAAATAAATGAAAGGAAAATATATGCAAGTTGTTAACGAAATAAATTTTGCTCGTTTGGCAAAAATCCAAATTGGTGAACTAGAAACCATCAATCATTCTCTGTGACGTCATATGCAGATGAGCTGAATTGATGTTTGTGGCAATTTGTATGTAATTTTGTGCATTTCTTCAGCTGAATTTTATCTGGTTTTCTTCATATTTTCAAAGATTTCTATCATATTTGGAGATTGTTTAGGCTTGCCGATTATTGCTCAACAATGGGCTCGCAATTGCACTGAGTTTATTTCTTAATTATGTTAGCTGTACTTTAAAATTATTCAATTAAAATGGAAAGATAATTTTTTAGAATGATTCTATATTATCTTTTATGATATCTTTAATAATAATCTATTATGAATATTAACAACATTAGATTTATGATTATGATATTAGTGTTGTATTGAAATAACTTACTTACAATGCAATGACAATCCTTCGAAAGTATTCACATATAACCAACCACATTTATACTTCAGTGAACTTGTAATTTCGTTTTCATGGAAATTGTCTTATTTTGCAATATTGTATATTTCTATTCACTGTCCTAGAGTTTCGCAGGTTATGATTCTTACTCCTCACCCATTTGCTTCATTTTCCGATTTCTATCATTTGTTTAAAAAAATCCTGCTATCTCAAGCACTGTCCCACAAAGATATATGAAATAGTTAAAGCCGTACTCTTTACCTAAAGACTTTAGTCATCGTTGTATCAGCAGCTTGGTGGTGCCAATGGCTGCTAAATTGCCGTCAGTTGCTAAAATGGGTTTAGCACTCGTGATTTCTCTAAATAAACGGCTATTGTTAAATCACTTGACCTACTTATCTCAGTATGCTGATGATTCAATTTTGATGTAATTGATCAGCTGTGATGAGAAAAATGTGGTCAGGTTAGAATTTAAATGGGAATCTTGGATGGATGATGGGCAAGTGGCTTAATTTTCTTGATAAAAACACCTTTTAAGTTGGAGATAATATACTTTAGTATATTAGTTTATATATAATAGCAATTATTTAGAACAGAATATAAGTCTGAACTTTGTAAAGAAAATAACAGTTTGTGTGATCCCTATAAGCTGAATTTGTAAGAAGCTGGATTGCTTTCTTTTGAAGAAGAAATAAGTTATTCAAATAAGTTGCATTTGCATTTTCCCAAACAATGTTACAACACGATCTTAGTTCAAAAGTATAAGGGGCTTATATAAGTTCTTAAGCCCCAAAAACGTACAAACTATTATACAGAGTGCCAATACTTTGTGATATTTTAGAGCTTAATTTCTTGATGTGAACGTCCCATTTCAGATTATGTATATCTAAAAATTTAATAGTAATAGCAATGGAAATAGAACAATTTCCAATAAAAACCTGCACTTGTTCACATTTACATTAAGAAGGATGAAGTTTTAAAGGGGCACTATACCGAAAAGTGAGGGTGTATTTTTAGGGGGGTCCCCCAAAAATTAAATGCTTATCTAGCACATAATGGTATGGCAGTTTTCTGGTTAATATGAATATTCAAGTAACCTTTGCCCTCACATCGGCTGTGGGCTAGGGAAGCACAAATTTATTGATATGTTGTCGATAATATACCTGTAAAATTTGCAAAAACGAGCGTCTACACTTTTGGTCTAGTGCTCCTCTAAACCAATTAGAAACGTGACTTAATTCTTGAGTTACAATTTTTATGGCTTTACCAAGATGTGTGTCTTTATAAATGATATCATCTGCAATAAGTGTGAAACATATAGTATTGGAACTCTGATTAATTCTTGTAATTTGAATACTCATGAGCTTCTTGTAATGTGAATATTCAGGAGCTTCTTGTAATTTAAATATTCAGGATCTTCTTATTTTTGAATATTCATCAACTTCTTGAATTGTAAATATTCATCAGCCCCTTGAGCACTGTCTCATTGTACATTAATTCATCGATTGTTTTTGCTGTTGTAGATGAAATGGGAGATAAATTGGCCAACATCTTGGATGACGATGATGAGGAAGAAACCTGGGCGGATCAAATGAGGAAGTAAGTTAAGATAGAGAACAGGTAGCTCAGATGGCAGAGCACATTGCTGAGATGCTGAAGGTCAGGGTTTCAAGACTGGGTCAGGTCATATTCAATTTTTCACAGCTATGTAGACAGATATGCCAAACTTCAAAGCAGAAGTATCTAATTTGCAGCTCCTACTACCAGTGGCGGTGCCAGAATTTTGATCATGGGGGATGGGGGAGGCGGGGGAAAGAGAGGGGCAAATTTGACTTACGGGGGCAAAAGCCTATAAAACAGACAAAATATGTCACTTTACAAAATTTTCTGGGGAGAGGCAAGTGGGGCGGTCAAAGCGATCTTGTGGGGGTTGATTCCTCATGCCCCCCCTCCCCCATAGTGCTGCCAATGCTTAGTTTTCATTCAGCTTTTGAGAGAGGTGGCAATGGTTGAACGGCACACACCATCCTTCATAAGGAACGTTAAGCCGTCATTTCCAATGGTAGAACAGTAACATCCTACCTGATTCTCTGAACACTATTCGAAAAGAGGAGCGTAAAAAAAAGCGATGTTCATCCACTCCCTAAGCATCTTCCCTAGAGGATCAAGATGGAAGCACTACCCTGCAACCCCCACACAGAGCAATCTGTGAAATTCCAGTAAAAGAATGCACAGCATTCACACGAAAGAAGAAGTTAAGAGAGACAGATTTATCTTCCAGTTTGACGTACTGTAGCTCGGTTTGATATTATTGTTGATTTTTGTATTCCAGTTCAGATGAAGTGTCTGTAACAGTATCAGCTCTGTCTGTAAGAGTATCAGCTCTGTCTGTAACAGTATCAGCTCTGTCTGTAACAGTGTCAGCTCTGTCCAAAACAGTATCAGCTCTGTCCAAAACAGTATCAGCTCTGTCCAAAACAGTATCAGCTCTGTCCAAAACAGTATCAGCTCTGTCCAAAACAGTATCAGCTCTGTCTAAAACAGTATCAGCTCTGTCCAAAACAGTATCAGCTCTGTCCAAAACAGTATCAGCTCAGTCCAAAACAGTATCAGCTCTGTCTGTAACAGTATCAGCTCTGTCCAAAGTTTTCATCACCAGTTTGTCCTATATTTTCTAAAGATCTACTGACACTTGTAAATTTACGCTTATGTGAAAAAGCAGCAACTTGAAGTTCTATATAGAACACTCTTTTAATTTGGCAAAAATCTCATGCCATATCTGATGAGACATTTCAAAATGTTTTTTGTATCTTAATTTTATGGCATATTATGTTGAAGGCATGCCACTGATCCCAATGTTGTTTCATAAAGTTTGCTCTGTGAGTTCAGCCACTAATGTCTTAAAAAACTTATTCCTCGGTTGAATATTGATTGGAATGTTACCAGTGGTGCAACAATAGGGTGGGTAAACCTCACAGGCCTGAGCAAAAGTTGAGATTTTGGGGCCTGGAGCAATGACACTGCGATATGTTTGTTATGGGCCTTAAACGCCAATTTCTCAAATGCTAGTTGCGCCACTGAATGTGACTGTGCTGTGGGGCATGGCTGCACTCTTTCAATGATAAAGGATTGAAATGATTTACATGAGAGAATATGAGAGCTTTTAAAAGTGACAATAGATGAAGTGGCCAAGTTTAAATCAATTTTTATAGGTTTTTGCTCTTTTTGTGATTTTGAATCAACTTTCTAGCATAGAATAACACATAAAGAGATGGCAGGCTAAAAAGGGTTAGTCACCGCATAAAAAGCCAAAACTGAAACAACTACTGAAAAAGATGCGTAAAAAACAAAATCAAAGACAGCCCTTGACTCAGAGCCAACCACCCATTCAAGCAAACTATTCCAGTCATTAACTACCCTTGTTTTAAAAGCTAAAATGCTGATCATCAATATGTGAAAACATTTTAGTCAACTTGAAATCGTGATCATGTGTCATAAGAATTAGCTGAAATATGCAGGAAATTACAGGAAATCAAAGCATCACAACCAGAGAGAGATAACAGAATGATTAAATGGTGTCAAAATCCAAAACTTGAAGCACTTTTCTTCTGTCCTTCAAGGCAGGGTATGTATAATAACGTGCACTATTTTCTACAAAAAACGAAAATGATAGAAGAATCACTAGAGCTTGAAAAGCTGTAGATGAAATAACTATGACTTTAAAGTCTAACCTTTCAGGCACAATTTGACCCTCACTGTCATGGTGCCATTAAGCCCTCATCAAACAAACTTTAAAGTTTGTTTTTTAAAGGTTATTTCACTGTGGTAAAATAACCCACTTGCCTGTAAATTTCTTTAATATGTTTCTTGCTGGTGCATTGGATCCAGCCACTGGACTTAACATAGCCTAAGCATTTGGTTGCTCATATTTAAATCAAATATACACTAGCAATGCTGTTTAGATTTTAGGATCATAATACAAACAATTTACGATGGAATGAACTTGCGATTGACAGCTTTTTCAACCAATCACTACATGAATTTGCCTAGCAACAATATCTTCGTAACCAAGTGGGGCAAACATCCTATGCGGTAATAGTACAGTACAGCTAGCTAGCGGCACGCGCTCATGTAGTCAATGCAATGTACTGCACAAAACAAATTTCTGAGCACACAGACTGAGTGCCGGCAAAATGGTGAACAAAAATTGTGCTTATGGATCCGCTGCGGGCTTTGTAAATCTGATTGCTGTTACCCAGAACAGTTAGGAAACAGAATTTTGTTTATCCCTTTTGCTAAAAACTCGAAAGATCCAGAGAAGTGCCATAAATGGGTCAAAGCTTGCGGCATGCCTCGCGAACATCTAAATGTCAATGCGTTGTTAATGCATGATTGCGGATTTAAGGTTTGTTTGCCCGACCTAGTTACTGCGTTGCTATGGTGGGTGTGCTTTATTTTGTAACTCAGAGACGTTAATTAAATGAGATGAGTATTGTTCCATCGAGGTGCAGTGGCTTAGTCGTTACGGACTTATACTTCTATGCAAAATGTACCAGGTTCGGTTCCTGCTGCGAGCTCTGCATTGTGTCCTTGAGCGAGACACTTCATTCAGCTTGCTTCAGTTCACTCCGCTGTAAAATGCGTACCAGCACTGCTTGGGAGTTGACCTGCGATGGAATGGCGTCCTGTCCAGGGGAGTCATGTGCTCTCATCCGCTTACACCAATGAAACCGGGGATAAGCACCGGCCTGATGAGCCTTCATGGCTTTTTTAATTGTTCCATCACCTTCTATTGATTTTCTTATCTCAGTGCCATGACGGTTGGGGGAGACATTGATGATTTCGGGAGACCGGTACCTGCCTCCATGCTCAGCCATGTCATGCATTTTGTTGCTTTCTTCTGGAAAGTCCTGTTTGCCCTCATTCCACCAAAGTAAGCTCATTTCTAACCTTGTTTTCAAAAACTTTTTACTTTCAATGTAATTTTTTAAACCATTTTAACGGATAATTTCAGTGGCCAAACATCGTTATCTCATATGAAAGCGGACAATAAATAGAAAAGAAATGGCGTGTCATTTTAATTGAAAATATAAAATGCTTACATACCCCCGGAAGTATTGAAGCAAATAAAATATTTCGTTATTATTGTAGAAGCTTCTACATTAGAAGCAGTTTGATCAAATTCCTCCTTTGTTATTGAAATATTGATTTTGGCCAAATTATAGCATTTTAGGTCTTTCAAATATTATTTATAGAAATCTAATAGTTTCTCTGCATTTTTAAGCTGTCCTGAAATCAGTCGGTTATAATGTTTAATTCTAAGTGTTATTGAAAGCTAAAGTGATAGCTAGAAAGTAAAGGTCATAGCTACCATACATTTTCCTTTTTAGATACATGATTGCATAAATTTCTGTTAAATTTCTTTGTATCATACAAGGTGTTGCATAAGATGGATGTAGTTTTGTATTTGCAAAATATAAATATTTCACTTTTCATTTGAAATAGACAAAATATCTATCGCCTTTAGAATATTTTTCATGTATATTTACAGGAAATCATAAAAGTTCACCACAATTTTATAACTCTATCAATATATATATATATTTTTGTTTTGTTCATTTTTTGTATTTTTCTTCTACAGAAACATTTGGGGAGGGTGGCCAGCATTTTGTCTTTCCATCCTCTTTATTGGTCTTCTCACAGCATTTGTTGAACAGGTACTGGTATTTCTCTTTTTTTGTTGGCAGTTATGAGAGGGCCATGTCAAAATATACAAACTCGCTATAAAACCATTGTTCTGAAACAGTCAGATACCGGTCCTTATTTTATTTCAAGAGCTGTGAACCTTAGAACAAGAGATGTGAACCTTAAACAAGAGATGTGAAGCTTAGGACAAGAGATGTGAACCTTAGGACAAGAGATGTGAAGCTTAGGACAAGAGATGTGAACCTTAGGACAAGAGATGTGAACCTTAGGACAAGAGATGTGAACCTTAGGACAAGAGATGTGAGCCTTAGGACAAGAGATGTGAACCTTAGGACAAGAGATGTGAACCTTAGGACAAGAGATGTGAACCTTAGGACAAGAGATGTGAAGCTTAGGACAAGAGATGTGAACCTTAGGACAAGAGATGTGAACCTTAGGACAAGAGATGTGAACCATTAGATGTGAACCTTAGGACAAGAGATGTGAACCTTAGGACAAGAAATGTGAACCTTAGGACAAGAGATGTGAACCTTAGGACAAGAGATGTGAACCTTAGGACAAGAGATGTGAACCTTAGGACAAGAGATGTGAAGCTTAGGATTTTTGTACACATTATTGAGTGAATGATATCATCATCAGATGGGAAAGCCACATTTTAACTTCATTTTTGAAGGATAAGACATTGTGCTGAAGGAAGCAGAGCATTAGAGATTTTTTGTTTGTTTTCATGATCCTTCCTTGTAAGACTCAGTAGAACTGTTGACACCAAGCTATAGCAGACACTGATTACAGCAGCTGTCTGCAGTCTCATGGGTTCACATTTCTCCTATTGTTTTGAATTTACTCTACTGGGAGAGTTTAATTGACCAGATTCTAAATTTGCAATCAGGTGACATGGTCCAGGTCGGAGAGTACCCTAGGACCAGTTTATTTGTTTCATCAAAGAATTTTCATATTTAAAAAGTAATTTCTTTTGTTTTATAGCTTAGCTGCCACTAATAGGGATGTGACTGCTTACCGATTATTGTGCACATGATCGAAAACATTGTTTACCATTTACAAAATTGATGATCACTTACATGAAAAAATTACACAGAAAGTTCCCTTATTAGTTTCCCAACAATACTTTGCATTCAACCTCAATAACATTTACACCATACGTAAGTGCTGAAAACATATTAAAATGCTTGCAAGACATTGCAATTTACTAGCTGGTAAATTATTTCTGCATCTGCTTAAAGCATGTTCAACCCATGAATCATTATTTTTGACAACTTTTTTCAGCCTAGCAGGTAATTTAAAGACTTACATAGGCCCCTACTCACGTTTAGTGACATTCCTGACTTATTTTTGGGCTGGCAATTGCGATGGTTTACGTTGTGGTTATTGTAGGGATAGAACCAGTTTGGTGAAAATTTCCGGAATTTTCAGCGGGTGATTGTATTTTCGGTGTCTGATCGTGTGCACGATAAATGATTGAAAAAATAGATCATTTATTGTTTACTGAATAAAAGGAAAATACACATCCCTAGCCACTAATCTATTTTCTGCCTCTTTTTTTTTGTAGCTTGGAACATTAATAGGATGTGTGCTAGGAATTGAACCAGCAGTCGCTGGAATCACCATTATTGCCTTAGGAACCAGTGTTCCTGACACCTTTGCTAGTAGAACTGCAGCGATTCAAGATCAAAATGCAGATGCAGCTATTGGCAACATAACAGGTAAGGATATCACTTAGTACTTATCTCTTACTTCAGTAAGTAAGGTTATGCGCAGTACTTGTCTCTGACTGCAGGTTAGTAAGGTTATTACCTATTACTAAATGCGTTTTGTTGGCAAAATAAATTAACACCCATTATAGATCTCTGAATGTACTTAACTGGGCAAAAATACTTGGCACTTTTTATCCCTCCCCTTATACCTCTGTGCAATGTTGCATATTTATATATTACTAAAATGTGTATCCCAACATTGAATAAGGGTCGAAGGGGAAGAAGCGCACGACTTTTGTCTAAGGGTCGAAGGGGAACAGGCGCACGACTTTTGTCTAAGGGTCGAAGGGGAACAGGCGCACGACTTTTGTTTAAGGGTCAAAGGGGAACAGGCGCACAACGTTTTTCTAAGGGTCGAAGGGGAACAGGCGCATGACTTTTGTCTAAGGGTCAAAGGGGAACAAGCGCACGACGTTTGTCTAAGGGTCGAAGGGGAACAGGCGCACGACTTTTGTCTAAGGGTCGAAGGGGAACAGGCGCGCGATTTTTGTCTAAGGGTTGAAGGGGAACAGGCGCACGACTTTTGTCTAAGGGTCAAAGGGGAACAGGCGCACGACTTTTGTCTAAGGGTCGAAGGGGAAGTGGCGCACGACTTTTGTCTAAGGGTCAAAGGGGAACAGGCGTACGACTTTTGTCTAAGGGTCAAAGGGGAACAGGCGCACGACTTTTGTCTAAGGGTCGAAGGGGAACAGACGCACGACGTTTGTCTAAGGGTTAAAGGGGAACAGGCGCACGACTTTTGTCTAAGGGTCGAAGGGGAACAGGCGCACGACGTTTGTCTAAGGGTCAAAGGGTAACAGGCGCACGACTTTTGTCTCTGATTGTCTTAGTTTTCCAAATTGAAGGTAACAGCATGAAAGGAAGGATTTTTGTGGTGTAAGTTGTAAGTCTGTAATGAATGTTAATGATATTCAGATTAGAGAAATTAATTATATTCAACAAGAAATACTATTCTGTGTAGTCATTAAAATATTCTATGCAATCATGGGCTGTAAATGGCAATGTAAGTTAATAAAAAAATTCTGATCAACTTTCACTGTTCCCAGGGTAAAGGAAAAGATAGCAATTACCTACATATGGTAAAAGCAGTTGCAGAATTATTTAAAATCATAAATTACTGATAAAAAATAACATGTACTCATACTCGAGTATAAGTAAAAAACCATGAGTACAAGTACGAATCTATAGGCTATGGAGTAAGAGTCCAACAGTCATGAGTACGAGTACGGGCATGAGTACACAACAAATGTGCTCGAGTACGAGTATGGACTCGAGTACTACAAGTATGCTCCTACCCCACTTTATCACCTTGTAAACTTAAAACTTGCCTCTTTTTGGAGATCAACATCTCCGTGCTGAACATTAACATCTCCGTGCTGAATATTAACATCTCGTGCTGAATATTAACATCTCCATGCTGAACAATAACATCTTCATGCTGAACATTAACATCTCCATGCTGCACACTAACACATCCGTGTGAATAGTAACATCTCTATGCTAAACATTAACATCTCCGTGCTAAACATTAACATCTCCATGCTGAACATTAACATCTCCATGCTAAACATTAACATCTCCATGCTGAACATTAACATCTCCATGCTGCACACTAACATCTCCGTGCTGAATATTAACATCTCCGTGCTGAACATTAACATCTCCGTGCTGAACATTAACATCTCCATGCTGAACATTAACATCTCCATGCTGAACATTACCATCTCCATGCTGAATATTAACATCTCCATGCTGAACATTAACATCTCCAACATAACATCTGTGCTGAACATTAACATCTCCATGCTGAACATTAACATCTCCATGCTAAACATTAACATCTCCATGCTGAACATTAACATCTCCGTGCTGAATATTAACATCTCCGTGCTGACCATTAACATCTCCATGCTGAACATTAACATCTCCATGCTGAACATTAACATCTCTGTGCTGAATATTAACATCTCTGTGCTGAATATTAACATCTCCGTGCTGAATATTAACATCTCCGTGCTGAACATTAACATTGTATTTTGATGTTGATCTTGTTTTAGGGAGCAACAGTGTGAATGTCTTTTTAGGCTTGGGTCTTCCTTGGGTGATTACTACCATGTACAGAGTATTTACCAACAACACAAACAAATTTGAAGTCAGCGAAGCCAACCTGGATTTAGCCATTGTTCTCTTTGCTTCATTCGGTTCAGGCTGCTTAGTAATACTTGTTCTAAGAAGAAAGGTGAGTATTTTTTTGTTTTATTGATTAATTGTAGGGTTGTTTGTTTGATTATTGATTTCTTGATCACTTGAATGATTGGTGTTGTGTGAATGGTTGCTTGTTGTTATACGGATATGTTGGTTGTTTTGTTGGTTGGATGATTGGTGTAGTGGAGATGATGAATGGTTGAGTTGTTTGTTGTTGGATCGATATGTTGGTTGTTTTGTTGGTTGGATAATTGGTGTAGTGGTGATGATGAATGGTTGAGTTGTTTGTTGTTGGATTAATATGTTGGTTGTTTTGTTGGTTGGATGATTGGTGTAGTGGTGATGATGAATGGTTGAGTTGCTTGTTGGATCAATATGTTCATTGTTTTGTTGGTTGGATGATTGGTATAGTGGTGATAATAAATGGTTGAGTTGCTTGTTGTTGGATTGATATGTTGGTTGTTTTGTTGGTTGGATGATTGGTGTAGTGGAGATGATGAATGGTTGAGTTGTTTGTTGTTGGATCGATATGTTGGTTGTTTTGTTGGTTGGATGATTGGTGTAGTGGTGATGATGAATGGTTGAGTTGCTTGTTGGATCAATATGTTCATTGTTTTGTTGGTTGGATGATTGGTGTAGTGGTGATAATAAATGGTTGAGTTGCTTCTTGTTGGATCGATATGTTGGTTGTTTTGTTGGTTGGATGATTAGTGTAGTGGTGATGATGAATGGTTGAGTTGTTTGTTGTTGGATCGATATGTTGGTTGTTTTGTTGGTTGGATGATTAGTGTAGTGGTGATGATGAATGGTTGAGTTGCTTGTTGGATCAATATGTTCATTGTTTTGTTGGTTGGATGATTGGTGTAGTGGTGATAATAAATGGTTGAGTTGCTTCTTGTTGGATCGATATGTTGGTTGTTTTGTTGGTTAGATGATTGGTGTAGTGCTGATGATGAATGGTTGAGTTGTTTGTTGTTGGATCGATATGTTCATTGTTTTGTTGCTTGGATGATTGGTGTAGTGGTGATAATAAATGGTTGAGTTGTTTGTTGTTGGATCAATATCTTGATGATTGTTAATAAATGGTTGAGTGTTTTGTTGGTTAGATAATTGGTGTGGTGCTGATGATGAATGGTTGAGTTGCTTGTTGGATCAATATGTTCATTGTTTTGTTGGTTGGATGATTGGTGTAGTGCTGATAATGAATGGTTGAGTTGCTTGTTGTTGGATCGATATGTTGGTTGTTTTGTTGGTTGGACGATTGGTGTTGTGCTGATGATGAATGGTTGAGTTGCTTGTTGTTGGATCGATATGTTGGTTGTTTTGTTGCTTGGATGATTAGTGTAGTGGTGATGATGAATGGTTGAGTTGTTTGTTGTTGGATCGATATGTTGGTTGTTTTGTTGGTTGGATGATTAGTGTAGTGGTGATGATGAATGGGCGAGTTGTTTGTTGTTGGATCAATATGTTCATTGTTTTGTTGCTTGGATGATTGGTGTAGTGGTGATGATGAATGGTTGAGTTGCTTGTTGGATCAATATGTTCATTGTTTTGTTGGTTGGATGATTAGTGTAGTGGTGATGATGAATGGTTGAGTTGTTTGTTGTTGGATCGATATGTTGGTTGTTTTGTTGGTTAGATGATTGGTGTATTGCTGATGATAAATGGGTGAGTTGTTTGTTGGATCAATATGTTGGTTGTTTTGTTGGTTGGATGAATGGTGTAGTGGTGATGATGAATGGTTGAGTTGCTTTTTGTTGGATCAATATGATGGTTGTTGATTTGTAAGTTGGATCATGAATTTCTGGTTGTTGGATCGGGAGGTTGTAGGAACAAATGCTTCTTAAAATTGTTCAAGATTGCTTTAGGTTTGAGTCTTTTACGATGTGCAAGAGGATTTCATTCAATCGTTTGTTCAGTTAGAAATCCGTGAAAGCATCTGTCAGACAGCCATTTTGTTAAGTCATAAATAGAATGTTTGTTTCCCATAAGCCTATGATATCTTCATGTCCATCCATCTACTCATTAATGAACTCAAACCCTCTTTTCATGCAGAAAGATTGTTTGTCAAGATCGTGCCAGAAAATGTTGAAATATTTGGCTTCACTCAATTTATTGTTTTTTTCACAGTTTATCGGGGGTGAGCTTGGCGGACCAAAATTCATCAAGATTGCAACAGGCGTGCTCCTGGTGTCGGTTTGGTTTATTTGGGTGACTGTATGTTCTCTGAAAGCCTTTGGATTGTTCGGCTAAAATTGAAGTGAGATTATGAATAGCAATATGATTGTACAAGTCTCTTCATCACAGTGATGACTTTTGTGAGTAGAAAGCCACAGTGGGAATTAATGAGCAGCTGGAGCCATAATATAACAAGATGACGGGCTAAGAAGGGTGATATAAAAAAACCAAACTAACACCACCACCATCACAAAAAAAATCAAAGACGCCCAGAGTTAGTAAAGAACTTATCAATGTTGACTTTGAAAGTGTAAACAGAATTGGAGCTAACTACCCACCCAGCAGGCAAACCATTCCACTCATTAACAACTACCAGATAGGAATTTTAAAACCTGAATCATATCGCCACGTACTCTTCTTAACTCAAGCGTGGTCAAACCAAGTATTTGCAACGTAATTTCATAAGAGAGATTTCTTACTTGGAGTGTGTTAACTCCTTATGAGCGTGTTTTGATGAGCATTTGATCAGCGACAGGTGTGGTTTGGCAATAAGAAGCTGAGTGTTTTGATAATCAGTACCTAGGTGAACAAGTGAACTAAATTTGTTGTGATCACCCACTTGCACTTTTGGTAATCTGTTGTGCCTTAAGACTTGTTTGGTAAAAAACGTAGAAGTATGTTGTCACCAATAACTAGAATGATTTCAAGATCCGCAAATAGAATAATGTTTTTGATCTATAAGCAGATTTATTTGATAATAGACAACTTCATATTGTGGTGATCAGAATTTGATGAAGTATGTCTCTAGAATGTTTGGTGATCAATAATTGATCAAGTCTCTGAAATGTGTAGTAAGCAGTTATTAATCAATCTCTGGATAGTTTAGTGATGAATAATTTTATCAAGTATCTAGAGTGTTTGGTGATCAGTAATTGATCAACTATCTAGAATGTGTGAGGATCAATAATTGAGCAAGCATCTGGAATGTTTGGTGAACAGTTATTAATCAAATTTTAGGATAGTTTGGTGATCAATAATTGATTAAGTATCTGGAATGCTTGGTGATCAATAATTGTTCAAGTCTCCGGAACGTTTGGTGATTAACAACATGAATTGTTTGACAAGCATGTAAACTCTTTATTAAAGAGTTACTAAAAACTGAGATTGGTGATAAGAATAAAAAATAGTTCCATTGTAAGAAGGTTTGGGTGATGATTGATCGATCTACTAATGAATTTGTTGATTAGTCACTGCAGTTGAATGGTGGTTAGATAATCACACCGGCTGAATGATCAACATCTATTTATTATTTTGTGATAGAAATCAACAATTGCAGCAGTTGCATGACATGAAATGTCATCATCAGTAAATGACGAATAGTGTTTTCTTTTAATTATCACTTACAAAATATATTTCGGAGGGAAATTATCGAAACAATCATGTAATCATGGAAAAAGACGTCATAAATGAAAATTGCAGACTGTTTTACAAAAGTTTGGACAGAAGAAAAACTAATTATCTTATTTGTAACAATTGGTTATTTCCGAAGTTTAATCCTGTGTGAGAAATGATCTTACTGATCCATATAATTTGTCTTTCAAAGAAAAAAAATGTCTCCTTCTGGGAATGTATTCATTTTTGATGTGGTTTAAGAAGATATTTGTGGAATTTCAAGCAATTGGTTTGTGTTGGTGAAAAATTTGAAATCAGAGTTATGTTTTGTTAGAACCCCTTTTGTCAAAATAAATTATGTATTTTCACTTATTTAAATCTGATGGTTGCATAATACTGCCATTTTGTGTACAATCTTCAAAAGTTTGGCAGAATGTAAAAATCTAGCATATTTTGACTATCTATGAGTATTTGTGGGTTATTATAAGAAACTGGTCAAATTCGGTAAGATCCTAGTATAGCGGTACAACTTTGCCAAAATGTGTTTCTTGTAATATAATTTGATTCTGGTATTAAAATAATTAAATATTTTAAGATTTCTAGATGATTTTATAAATTTGGTTGAAATAATTGGTACTGAAAATATTCTTGATGAATTTTTGTGTTCAAAATGAAATTTTAGTCCAAAGTATACAAAAAAGTGAAAAATACTAATCTAAGAAACGGGTAATAGATTTACTTTAATAAACTCTATATAGCAATTTAGCGCTATACTAGGATTTTTCCCAAACTCTTAAAGCAATGTTGAAGTCCATCATTCTCTTCCTGATAATTTTATGTCTTTCTTTACATCTTCAAATATCTTAATCTCTTCAATTTTTTTTATCCAGAATTGAAGAGAACATGAATTGTCGAATTGTTCAAATTTGTAGTTGTTTAAATATAACTGAAATTAGATCTGTTTAGAATCTCATGATTATTTTTTGGTAAAATTATCACTGTATACATGATGTATTTATATTTTATTTAGTAGTACTTTACGTTAAAAAATATATTTTATGTTTTGATTCTAGATTTTGTTCTGTTTTCAGTCACCTTAAATTTTATTGAGCAAGACGAATTGCAATTGCAAGAGCAAAGTTTCAGAAATACAGATGAATCCCAAAATGGGAATTTTCAAGGAATATTGTGAAATTTTACTGAAACAACAATGTGCATTTAACTATCAGAGAAATTTTAAAAGTCCATTTTGTGTTGTGAAACATAATGCTTCATACAGTTTTTGTTTCCGTTTAAGACAGTTCAGCGTCATATCACTCATGACTCAGTCCATAGATGAGTTTAGGTCAAACACCAAGAAAAAGTTACATCATAACTGTTTCCAAGCTGTTGTCAGGTGAAAATTAGTTGGAGATTTTATATTTAGTGGGTGAAAGAGTGGGCAGAGTAGTGATAAAAACGACAATGACACAATTTATTTCTAGCAAATAATGATAATACATATGTATAACAGACAAATTATGTACATCTTCAAATTAACAAAATACATTTTTTGTTATCTTTGTCTTGTGTCTAATCCATAAATTATTACATAGAAAAGGACAAAACTGAAGTGTAATACTTATAAAATGTTTCTCCCAAAACATTATTTTCAACGTGAATTGGGAAAAATTTGTGATAAAACAAAGAAAGTGATAATTCAAAGAAAACGAAAAGAAAGAAGAAATTTTAAGATTATACAACTATGATAAGATGGATTGAAGAGGGTTGGGACAACAGAAAGCAATATCTTTCCTTTGGAGAAATGGTCTGTCAATCATTAACAGTTAATGCACACATCACTTCAGGCGTATGATACACAACAGCTACTTTATCACCAGTTTGAAAACAAATTTCTCCCACTAAGACATCTAATACGGATGAGTGATTTCAATCACAAAAGTGCCTTGATTACTCAGCACTGGCTTTGTGTAATCTTATACACACAAAGAGCCTTGGGCTACTTGGCTGTGGTATGCATGGGCATGGCAGATGAGCAATCATTGTTTTGAGTGGAAACACAATACACTGAACAGGAAGTCGAGTTGGTGATAATCGTACCTGAGTTTTCAGGATTACCTCTGGTGTTGGGTGCAGGTAGGCTTAAAGAGAAACTTTTTGGCATAAAAGAATACAATCTCAATTTTCTTTTCAAATCAAAGGTCATCAGATTTGTCTCACTAAGGATATATCAGCTGACGTTAACATTATATACCCAGTGAAAATATAAAACGTAATGAAAATATTGATTAGAATTAAAGTCGGAAGCAAACAAAAAATTACACTTAATAAAATTTGCAGAACTGGTACTGGTAGGTTAGCATGTAGTATGTTTGTTGTACGTGTGATGTGACTGAGCTGTGTGAAGACGTGTGAAACAACGATGTCGCTGCCCTGCAAAATGGAGTCCAGTTGATTTAGAGTCATGTAATGAAATCCTTCTAGTGATAGATATTCTATATAGAATATTAATCAAATCACTTTCTTGATTGACAGCATATGAATACTTTCCACTCATTTGATGAATATTCATTAATACTTTAACAACCACACCGTAGCAAATACTTTTCAAACTATCCTTGATGAATATTCAGTGACTATTGAAACCACTCCCGTAATGGATATTCATAGTATTTTTCAAACTACTTTCTCATTTAGTAATGATTTAGCAACTCAGTGCATCAATATTTTTGATCATGTTTCTAACGTTGTTGTAAATATTTTTTGTCTGTCACATAAGAAAGCAAGTGCATTTGGTTTATCCATGATGTTGAGTGTTAATATTGGAAATTGTAATACCAGATTAATAATGGTACTAAGGAGAAGTATATAATATTGATTTATTGTGCTTGCAACATCTTGTGATTTGTAAGCGTATTTACTCTTTTTCATAAATACAATATTTTATGTACTTTGTTTATACGAGAAATACAGATTGGGTTAGATTTTTGGAAGAATTGTCTTAGTGTTGTATGCAAAGAAAAGGAAAAAATTCCTGAAAAAGGCATTTAATTAAATGTGTTGTGAACAAGGCATCATGTTGAACAGAATTATGCATAATATGAAAGATGATTTATTGAATTAAAGAATATAATTCATGATGTATTCAAATGAGAGATTGTGAATTGGGCAGTTTAGTGAACAGTGCTTGGAGAAGATTATCTTGTGATAGCTTGGTGGGGTTTAAACAGCACCTCAGCAGTGTTGGTCATATTTTACCAGAATGGTTTAAATTAAATCAAATAGTTACAGATTATTGTAGATGTATAGTAGGTTAACTCTTAAATCTCCAATTGGTCGTGACACAACCAGGTTTTTGTTCATACCGTGATTTAAGTATTAAAACAAATCCACACACTAAAACATAGCCAATCCAGTGTAACGGTTAGAGTCCGAGATTGCAACACAAATGACTCTGGTTTGAAAACAAAGCGGGATGCGTGGCATTCTTGTTTGGTTTTTTTCATTATTTTTGCATCTTTTGCTTTAAGGAAGAAAAAAAAATCTAAACTGGTTATCAATGGAAAGGAAATTTCACAAACAATCTAAATATGTAAAAAACCTCCATTTTCTTTATTCACAAGAAATAACACAAGTTAAAACAAATTGATCAATTTTGACCTAATTTTGCCTAAAATTTGCAAATTTTCATATCTATGAATTGATGTTCTATTTATTTTGAATCTTTTATTGCAAAGTTTATTGTCTTAGCATTTATATAAAACAAACTTGTAGTGATAGAAAACAAAAGGAAAGTTGTGAAAATTAATTTTGAAGCCATAAAATTCTGAAAACTTGCAGTTACGTTTTGCATGTTAGGCATGAAGCCCTCTTTCATATAAAATGAACTTCCTTCTAAACTAATCTTTCAAAATAATTTAACCATAGCATAATGACCAACCTCCTCAAGCGTCTGGTGTATTGCATCTCGATAAAGTCAGAGCCTTGATGGTGGTCACATGACACAGAAATTTGGCAACACCATGTTGGAAATACCCAATGCAGGTATCCACCCATTGTTCCGCACTCTGCTGTAGATAGCAGCAAAAGGAAAGTTGTGCAAATTAATTTCGAAGAAAAAAAAAGTTCTGAAAAATCACATTTTGACCATGTTGGAGATCTAAGGGTTAACTAGAAATGTGTTGATTCCAGTGATAAACTGTTGTTAATCTTAAACACAGTGAGGATCTAGTGGAGGAATTAAGTTTTCGTTATTTCTGTCTTACAAACAATATTCTTGAGCCATAAATAAGCTGTTTGAGTTAGATAATTGACAGCTTTTTCAACCAATCACTGCATGAATTTGCCTAGCAACAAAATCTGCATAACTGAGTGGGGCAAACATCCTATCGCGGTACTGGTACAGTACAGCTAGCTAACGGCGCACGCTCATGTAGTCAATGCAACTTACTGTACAAAACAAATTTCTGCACAGACAGACTGAGTGACGGCAAAATGGTGAACAAAAACGCTGCGGGCTTTGTATATTTGATTGCTGTTACCCAGAACACTTAGCAAACTTAAATTTGTTTATCCCTTTTGCTAAAAACTCTAAAGATCCGGAGATAAATGGATCAAAGCTTGCATAGAGCCTCTCGAACATCTGAATGTCAATGCATTGGTCATGCATGATTGCGGATTTGACGTTTGTTTGCCCCCATCAGTTACCTTGTTGCTCTGGAGGGTGTGGCTTAATATGTAACTCAGAGATGTTAATTACACATACCGGAAGGCTTGAGTGCATTTGCATATATTGACCACAAGAACTTTTCAGACTAAAAAGTCCGGTTAAATTTAGCAGCACAGAATGTTTAATGATGGAAAATAACATAAAGCTCTAGTGATAAATAACAAATGATGGACTTTGATTACACAATGAAGTAAGAGTTGAGAATTAATTACATTGGGATTTTTGAGTTTGTTATAGCAGCATTTTTAAGAGCCTGTTTAATTTGTAAAGGATTCACTATGTAATTCTCTTATGTCCAGGGCTGGGTGGGTGCAACAAGTGATAAACTTGGAATTGATTGCTGGAGATGTATTGAAGGAAGAGGCAAAATAATTGGTATAGAGCAAAGATGGTATATAATATTTGGCGGGACAAATAATTACGCTTGAATGAATTATTCCAATTATGGAAAACAATTCAAATAGTTGCTAAAGTGGAGGTAGAAATTAATGAGGTGTAATTTATGTGGGATTTTATTTGCAAACGATTTAGAAATGAAGATGTGAGAATTATTCATTTGTATTTATTCTATTTCCACGTATAGATTTTGTGGATTAAGTTATTGAGTGTATTAAAGGATTAGTTCAGTGGTCAAGCATGTCCATCTTATATGAAAGAGGACTTCACAAGAGACAAAATGGCGAAGAAAGCGTTCAAAAATCTTATTCCGTTAAGGAGATATTTAAGTTTAAATTTTGGTATCATTTCTGTAGAAATGACTGAAATCAGACTAGTTGTGATGTCACAGCCTCAGAATCATCAAAGTCTTTATGTATTTTATAGAAAGTTTATTGAAATTTTTCACTATTTAAATTATTTTTCCTCAAACTTTCTTTAGGTGGTATATATAAATGCCCTTCCTAGATTCAGTTTGATTATTTTTTTGACATGTCCCATGGTTTTTAAGCCACAAAATTGTAGGGAAAAAATATGATAGAAAACATAAAGACTTTGAGGAATCTGAGGCTATGACATTACAAGTGGTCTGATTTCAGTTTGATACCAAACTTTACACTTTAATATCTCATTAACAGAATAAGATTTTTGAATGCTTTCTTTACTATTTTCTTTCTTTTGAAAGTCCTTTTTCATATAAGATGGACTTGCTTGACCCCTGAACTAATCCTTTAATGTTTTTCACAATCTTTCCTTTCATGTTGTATCTAGTGTATAAACATCAAAGAATTATTTGCAAACAATCAAAAGTGCCTACAGATATATGTAAATTATGAAGTTATCGATCTGAATTTTCTCAATAATTTTCCAATGTAACTCATTCCGAGATACACAGTGAATATGTGTAGTTGTCCATGCAAGTTTTGTGTGTAGTAGTTTCATCATTAGGAAGAATTGTTTTGCATAGTTCATTATTACAAAGATGCTTTTATTTTATCACATGCGGGATATCTGCAACATCACATATTATTTAATAGCTTTTACAGATATAATTCCTTACGTTAAGAATAATGTTAAGATTGTCACCAATTGTAAGATAATGCAAAAGATGAGTGTTTCTTCATTTTTAGCTACATTTGTGAATTTACTATTGAACTTATCCCACCTATCAGACTAGCACAATGCACTATTCAGGCACGTGAGAGCTATTTAGCTGATTTCAGCTATTTTCTGCATAATTGACAATAACTTAGCTTTTTGATGAGAAAATTGATCAATTTCAGCATGTGAAACTTCAGCTATTTAGCTGATTGCAGCTATTTTCCAAGCTAATTTCACCTATTTTCTGCATAATTGACAATACTTAGCTATTTTGATGAGAAAATTGATCAATTTCAGCATGTGAGACTTCAGCTATTTAGCTGATTGCAGCTATTTTCCAAGCTAATTTCACCTATTTTCTGCATAATTGACAATACTTAGCTATTTTGATGAGAAAATTGATCAATTTCAGCATGTGAGACTTCAGCTATCTAGCTGATTGCAGCTATTTTCCAAGCTAATTTCACCTATTTTCTGCATAATTGACAATACTTAGCTATTTTGATGAGAAATTTGATCAATTTCAGCATGTGAGACTTCAGCTATCTAGCTGATTGCAGCTATTTTCCAAGCTAATTTCACCAATTTTCTGCATAATTAACAATACTTAGTTATTTTGATGAGAAATTTGATCAATTTTAGCATACTTAGCTTTAAGTTAAAGATCCTTCATGTATCATTTATCAAAGTGCAGTTGAAATATCCATAACAACTATTTTAAGGGTTTAAATTATTCCATGTTAGGAATATTTCCATATTTCCGTGGAATTTCATTTTTGTATTTGCGATAAGAGGAAATTTTAAAAACAGATTGGTGCAAAAATCATGTTGATATCTAAGTTATTGAACTTTGATTTCTTTGAAAATTAATTGCTTATTTTCAAAATAATTGGGAACATTTTTTCTTCTTAAAATATTATTAAAAATTTTGCAGAATGAAATTTACAATGTTTTCCAATTTGTTCATGTAACTTATATTTGAATTTTGGAAAATTGGCAATAACTTTTCAAAGAAATACATCAAATTTAGTACAGGGAGTGCTGTGATGACATCATAATGATGACTTAGAGAGAGTACAAATATCATTTTTATTCAAACAAGACATATGTTTAAATTCATTAACTATTTGTAGGAATAAGATATTAACTTTGTTTTTCTTTTATTGCCCTCTTTCACATATATTTAATTGAAATTCCATGGGAATATTAATGTCTTATATGAAATGTATCCAATGCTTTCCATTCTAGAGATTGCAAGGTTTGAGGGCACACTCACAGAGTGCAGTTGATATATTTATATCCATAATCATAAAAGCAAATAATTTAAGATTTAAAATGATCAACGTGGCAAGTCCATGAGTGAGGAAAAAAGTGCAACCCGTTTAATTTGAAACTTATTGATGTCTTTCGAAGTAGGTTTGATTTGTATAGAAACTTATAGCTTACTTTCAATATAGCATTCTATGAAGCATTGAGCTTAGTATTCTTTTGCCATGTCTTCATTTTACCTTGAACTGTATAAATTTTAAAATATCTTTTTACTTCAAGATGTAAATAGAGATATATGTAAATGTCATCACATGTACTGAGATTTTATTCAAATAGCTACAAAGAGTTATGTGTAAGTGACTGTAGATGTTTATTCCAGAGAGTTTTAAGCAGCACATACAAAGGACCAAAGGGTCAGTGAAGGTCAAATGTAAACTTGAGCACAGCTAGGAATTCCAAAATCAATTTATTTATCATTATTACCACGAGTGATAAATTACTATTGCAAATGAAGCACCGTATTGATGCCCATTTTGCTTGAACTAATTAATGATTATAAATCGGATAAAGTGCTTAAAACTAGTCATACAGACCCCAAATTCTGACAGCAGACCCATTGTCATATCAACATTCCAGTATTTTGTCAGCAGACCCAATGTGGTGTCAGCAGAACCAATGTGGTGTCAGCAGACCCAATGTGGTGTCAGCAGACCCTATGTGGTGTCAGCAGACCCAATGTGGTATCAGCAGACCCAATGTGGTATCAGCAGACCCAATGTGGTGTCATGTCAGCAGACCCATTGTGGTGTCGTTTCAGCAGACCCAATGTGGTGTCAGCAGACCCAATGTGGTGTCAGCAGACCCATTGTAGTGTCAGCAGACCCAATGTGGTGTCAGCACACCCATTGTGGTGTCGGCAGACCCATTGTGGTGTCAGCAGACCCAATGTGGTGTCAGCAGACCCATTGTGGTGTCGGCAGACCCATTGTGGTGTCGGCAGACCCATTGTGGTGTCGGCAGACCCATTGTGGTGTCGGCAGACCCAATGTGGTGTCAGCAGACCCATTGAGGTGTCAGCAGACCCATTGTGTGTCAGCAGACCCAATGTGGTGTCAGCAGACCCATTGTGGTGTCAGTAGACCCAATGTGGTGTCAGCAGAGCCTGTGCTCCGTCAGCAAACCCTGTGTTCCATCAGCAACCCAGTGTCATGTCAATAGCCATAGTGTTTTGTTCACAGCCCCTGTATTAGCAGTCTTTGGCTGTGTGCTGGTGTGATTGCAACTTGTTCCATTGCTCATGAGTGCATTTTTGGAATATACCCGTTGCCATAGTCTTGTGTCTGCATTCTACAGATACTGCTATGTCGGCAGCCACATCAGTATTGCAGGGAGTCAGATGTGTTGTCAGCTGCCTTGATGGTCTGTTTTAAAGGCCTGTGGTGTTGTCACCAAGAACAAGTCACATTATCAACAACCAATTATGGCAGAGCAGCATCACTGTTATTAGGTATATTTAACACACAGTGGTTGAAATTTGGGTCCGTCGCGGAATGTTTGAATTGACTAAAACATTATATTTTACCGAAAAATTTAAACAAAGTGAAAACACATCTTGAATAAATCATCATTTCAGAGGATTGGAGAAATAAGTTGGAATGAGTTGGATGAGTCAATATTGTGTTTTCATTTTGAAAAAAAAAAATTGCAAGTTTGTTTCTAAAGTGCTTGAAATTTTGGGCATACCATACTGTTGTAGTGGTTCTGATGTGTTTTAAGATGATTTATTGTTTAATGTAGGAAGATCAGATTAACATTAATGTAAAATTGTGAAAATCTGTATCATGATATGCATGTTTATGGTAATCATTTGATTTACTTGTACTATTCTGTAAAGCACTGGCTTCAATTGTCCCCAGTTTGTCACATAACTATCTCTAACCTTCGGCAATAAACACTCTTTGGAACAAACTACATGTAGATCATAATCTTTGTTGTCTTTTCTCATTTTACTTCTTTGTATGTAAAGGTAACCTTGTGCATTTTTTGCATAGCTTGCTTTGATCATGAATGGTCTAGCTGGAATATTTGTGCAATTCAAGGTGGCTGAGTGGTGTAATCTGAATCTTCCCAACCATGAGATCATAGGTTCGGGTCCAGCTCCAACATCAAAATTGTGGTCCGAGTTAACTGGGTTGTGGTTTCCTATCTGCAATCCAATATTTTTTTTCCATTGTGCACACAAGACTGGCAGTCATTATAGCTTGCCATCAATAAATGAACAGTCATGCCGAATTCCCATAAAAGAGGATTATGTGAACAAATGATAAGTTTCTACAACCATTAAAGCGAAATAAGGACACCAAATTACAAGATACAATGAGGGAGCTCATATTGGCAAAAACCTTCAAGCAAATTTATAAATGTGTTTGTTATTTAAATAATCCGTCTTGAAATTAAAGTGGGAGGGTAGGAAGCACTAAGGATTGCACCAATTCTTTGGAACCTGCAATAGTATGTGAGTTCTAAAAGTGTGTAGGAAGAGGTACCCTGTAATGAAGGCAAGTGCCAATTTCTTGCTTCTTGTCCCACACAACAGTAAATTATATGAGCTTTAGAGCATGTTACACACACGTTGCAACCCAACCACTTCACCTCATCCTACCCCAACTGAAAAACACACAAACTTTATATCAGAACTCCCCATGTTGTCATAATCATCTATTCTAAGTCAGTGATTTAACAACAAAAGTACTCAAAAAGATTAAAATATGACACAAATCAGTCTGGAAAAATGTAAATAGTCACTTTCAGAATGTTTATTTTGCAAATTTAATCACAAATACTTGAAAATGAAATATGTAAAATGAGAACTTCTATAAATAATTAATCATACTTTTTACAAACACAAAGGTACAGGATATGTACCGATTAGTTTTGCTAGAACAAAAGGTATGTGACATGGTCAGTCAAAGGTTAATCCATAAATTTACAATATGTATGATACATTAATTGAATAACATACAAATATTCTGTCCTTCCACACTCAACATTTTGAATAGTGTATGGTACAGATGGCAGAAATAAATGTTTGAGTAGAAACTTAATCACAGCCTGAACCTTCTATGTCACCTGATACTTTTATGTCATCTGATACGGTCTTACTGGTGTCAGATGTATGTGATCTATATCACATGAAAATTATAACCTAATTTCTATCCCACAATTCACTAATCTTGTTGTCCTTTCAAATTATGGTAATATAACGAATGGAATGTAAAATACTCCCTATTCAAATATATATTTCTTTATTTGATTATCTGAAATGATGGAAACCATTAATTAAATCTCTTTATTCTAAACTACATCCCAAATTCATTCCCTTTCTAATAAAATCCTCCATCCTTACTTTTATTTACTCCCCACTGCGACCACCCAATCAATATTTAAATCAACTCAAGGAATTATCAACAAGTATAAATATGAGCCCGGGGCCATAATTTCTGAGGGGTACATGGCGACATGTCCCCCACACTTTATGGCAGAATTTAACAAAATACATAAGGTTGTGAGAAAACTCCCCTTACTTTGTAAAGGAAAAGTTTATGGCACCATGCTGCCCCCCTCCCTGTCCCCCCACCCCCTACACACACACTTTGTAAATGAGAATTAAAACCCTACATGATCCTCAGTAATCTACAGGTAAATTATTAATAAATCCCCATGCTCTCAAAAGACCCTACACATCATAGGACTTGCCCAACTTAAAAAATAATCAAATTGGATAGGTATTATAAAATAAGCACAATTGCTACCCATGCTGTAGGGAGCCTTCTTGAGTAATCTTACACACCTAGCGCAAGAAGTAGGTGGTACAACTTCTGTAACCAATCTGCAGGTCCAGTTGGCAAAGTAATAGGAATTGTAATTGTGATGGATACACGAGCATTTATTTACGCTTAATTCTTCCAACCTTCTTGTACCTCCTTACACCCTCCTTGTACCTCCTTACACCCTCCTTGTACCTCCTTACACCCTCCTTGTACCTCCTTACACCCTCCTTGTACCTCCTTACACCCTCCTTGTACCTCCTTACACCCTCCTTGTACCTCCTTACACCCTCCTTGTACCTCCTTACACCCTCCTTGTACCTCCGTTACACCCTCCTTGTACCTCCTTACACCCTCCTTGTACCTCTTTACACCCTTCAATTCAAATGTGTCGAGCACTTATATTAACATCCGTAAAGCTGCATTACCGTCTCGATGCTACTCCACACTGAACATTATTGATAAGTACCATGAACGTTATGCAATTTGACCATTTAAAACGTAACTTCCCATGTATTACTATATCCTCAAAAGTTTTAAAAACAAAAAGCGAATGCAACTTTCTTGCAAAAATTAAAATCTTAAAACCAGAACTGGACAATCATGCTAACAAATATTTATTAGTGTGACTTACCTATGCAGTAAACAAGTACACATAACATATGGGTATAGTCCTAGCTTACACCTGTTATGAGCTAAGAAACTTCAACTGCATGCATGCCCACCTTTGCCTACTGTCAGCATCCTTTTCTCTAATATTGTGTGTTGCATGCAGCATCGAGCCCAAATTTCCCATTAAGTACTTTAGGTGCGCATACATATGCAGGAAAGCAATGTAGAGAAACTTAAGTATTGTCATTAACAATTAAGTGTCCTCGTTATCATAAAACAAAAACTGTTAAGACAACGTCAAAATATAATAACTCCTTATCACTTTCTATAAAGACATAATAATAATCACAGCTTAAAATCTTAACATTTGGTGGCCATTTTGAATTTGACCCACAAGGGACCATTTTGGATTTTGAAAGTATTTCTCTGAAGTTGTTACACCCAAAAACATACCATTAACCACCAAAACATTTAAAAATAAGTAAAATATGCATCTTTTGAAAAGTTCATGTTGGCGGCCATTTTGAAATTTGACTCATAAGTCAGTCGTTTTGGATTTTGAAAATGACTTTTTCTTTTAATCGGTGCATCCACAAACGTACAACTAGACAAGATAATTACTTTAATCGGTAACGTTTAACAATATAGTAAAGTGAGACAAAGGGAGGTCACTTAGTGGCCATTTTGAAATTTGACCCAGAAGACACCATTTAGAAAATGACTTTTTTGAAATTGGTGCATCAAAATCCTACAAATAAACATCATAATTACTTTAATCGGTCAATGCTTAGCCACACAGTAATTAAATTACAAAACGGACATGTAGCGGCCATTTTGAAATTTGACAACGTAAGTCGGCCAATTTGGATTTTGAAAATTACTTTTTTTAAATCAGTCAATTTTTAGTCATATAGTAAATTGGGACCCCACCCCCCAGGGGGTTCCTGTGGGGGTACTTTAGGCACACTTTAGAATTTATCAGTGTATGCCATCGTATTCAGCAAAAAAATCACTAAAGAATCATTTTTTATATAAAGTGAACACCATTTCCCACCTACACTGCTCTGTAAGACCATACTAAGAAGTTTTACTATTCACAAAGATAACAAGTTTTCTATACTTACATTTGATTCCATAATTATTACAAATTCCTACCAGACTATCATACACAATCTCACCCAATCACACCCAAGACTGCAAATTACAGGCCCTGGATTGACTGAAGGGATGCAGCTTGCTCTTGTAAAATCCTCAAACACTTATGGTTACATTGTACACCTTGGACAGATCATGCATATTTATAAACCTATCTTGCGAATTAAAAGAAATATTATCATTCTTAACAAAAAAGAGACAAATTCAGCATTGATCAAGGATAATGTAGAAATTGTAAGCATTTTTCCAGTCTGTTAATGACATTAATGTGTCAATGTTTAGGACAGGATCTTCACTAATGGATACAATCATCTTTGCATTGCTGTAAGGGTTTTTTATTCAAATTTACAACTGCTATACTACAAAAGGTTGTACCAAGCTTATTCTTTCGGCTTCTAACTTTCAAAATATTTTAGGAAGGCAATCTACAAAAAATACTGCAGAGAGCAGTTACTAGTTTGATATAATGGATTTGTATATCTTGTTAGAAATTTGTTCTAAATTTCAAATGACAATGAAATAATCACTTTTTTTAAATTATTGAGCTAATATTCATTATTTCAAACAAAATTTGCGTTCTTGTGTGTTGTTCCTGTATTTTGTCATACTTTTGCCTTTAAACTGGTATTTAAATATTAAATCAACCGGCTAGAATTCATTATTCCTTGATCGCTGCCTCACCCAACCCCTCAAGAGACACAATGTTCTAGAAATCAAATTGTCTCCTGTTTAGAATTGATCGAATTTGTCTCTCTAATCTCCTGTACACTTAAATTATCACATGTGGAGTAGTGTCCTTTATTTTACCACATGTGCAATGTTAACTGAAATGTGTGATAAATGTTTTATACAATTTCTATGGAGTATTTGCACTGATTGTTACGACCCGTTCATTAAGTCCACGTAATGCACGACCTTGAGATTTGGTTTAGTCTATTTTTACAAGGGAATTTCTTAACAAAGAGAAAAAAATATGTAAACTTTTCTCGTTTTTCATACCATTTTTATGCATTTTAAACAGCCTTACACGGAAAATTTATTAAAAGATGAATGTTTTAGCATCGTGGTTATTTGGTATTTAATGCACGGTACAAAGGACTTTGCACTCGCTACTCAGGTCAATGTCCTTTAACCCGTACATTAAATACGCATATAAATACTCCGCCTCAACATTAATCTTTAAGTACAAATTTGAAGACAAAAAATAAAGCTAAAAAAAACAATGATTTTCCATCTGATCTGATTGTATCAAGATGTGGAAATGATGTTTGGTACTGGTGTATTGCAGCAGACTCTGCACTTTCTAGCTTATTATGACATTAGTACAACATGCATATATATATTAAACTAAGCATTTAATATGACATACATCCCATACACATAAGATAAGAACCTTGATGCATATTTGTCCCTTCTCATATCTCTATGAAAAGTATATGCATTTTCAACACTTTTCAGTAATATCAAACATTTGTATCACTTAAAACATAACTTCCAGCACACATGTGAGGATTTGTATCACATGACCAATTTCATAACTCCCAAAACAATCTAACACATTTTTTTGTAATTTTAAAAACTTTAAATGCTACTACTAAATAGTACCATAGAAGCCGCCATTTTGATTTCAAAACATGCAGATTATGATGTCATCAGCCCAGCAGGATGTTGGAATGCTTTGTATTTCTTTACAATTTACCTCAAATTTTCTAGCTTATGAAAAATTGTTTTTCTTATGTAAGGGTCAAGGACATTTTTGTGTACACATGAAAACATTATCAAAACATGCTGTTAAAACTTTGTGTCACATCATTTTGAAATAAAAACTTTAATCACATTTATAAAGAAATACATTATAATCCTTATGTCCCTATTGGGGAAATTATGTCATCATGCACAATATTTCAATACAGAATTCAACAAAATGGCAGCCTCCATGTGTCCATTTCAAACATGAATAACTTGAGATAAAAATAAGATTTTGACTTGCTGTTTTTGGTAGTTGGTTTAGATTTGTATCCTCTATCATATGAAATAATGATTGTATCAGACTTAGAGATAGGAATAAGATTTTGAATTGCTGTTTTTGGTTGTTGGTTTAGATTTGTATCCTCTATCATATGAAATAATGATTGTATCAGACTTTGAGATAGGAATAAGATTTTGAATTGCTGTTTTTGGTTGTTGGTTTAGATTTGTATCCTCTATCATATGAAATAATGATTGTATCAGACTTAGAGATAGGAATAAGATTTTGAATTGCTGTTTTTGGTAGTTGGTTTAGATTTGTATCCTTTATCAAATGAAATAATGATTGTATCAGACTTTGTATCTCCTTTAAAGATGAATAAGTTGAGATAGGAACAAGATTTTCACTTGCTGTTTTTGGTAGTTGGTTAAAATTGTTATCCTCTTTCATTTGAAATAATGATTGTATCAGACTTTATGTCTCCTTTAAAGTTTTATGGACAGGTAACAATTGCTATATTGCTTCAAAAAGTAATGAAATTTGAGCACCTTAGTTTTTAAATTTTGGAAAAAACACTTTATCAGAGTTTTGAGTTATGCCTACTAACAGTCTGACCAGTTGTTTATTTATGCAAATGACTTTGCGTACAGCTCAAAATGGTTTTTAATAGATTCGAAAGTAATTTAGCAAAATGTTGCTTCCACATACCTTTAACATACAGGCTAAACATGCTTGTCACCTGTAAATATCATTTTTGCAAAATTCTGTCACTTACAACCATTGAAATTTGTGACATATAATATTTAAAAGAAAAAATATCAGAAAACCTCCGTTCATCTTCAACAAACCTCCCCCATCCCAAATCAAAATCTAGTAATATTTCATAATATTAGTGGCGGACCTGCATTTCTACATAGTAGAAGTTCTATCCCAGCTAAAACTCTTGTCAGTATATCTACATGTCTTAAAATTATATCAGAAAAATCAAATGTTCAGTATAACTTACAAAATTATTATAATTTTAAGAAAAGTATTTTACAAGAAAAATTAGAAATCATCATTCAAGATACACCCATCTTATCAGATATATACAGTGATGAGCTACTTAAACAGATACAAATATAAAACTTAAGCTACCCAATAGAGGGATTTCATCACACGACTCGGTAAGTCCACTGGAAGCCATTTTGCAGGGCAGGGCATTGTTGCCTTTCACGAGTCATCACACAGCTCAATCACATCACACATACAACAAACATAATGCATGTTGACCTACCTACCACTTAAGCGAATTTTACTGATTGCAGTTTTTTTGTTCGCTTCTAATTTTACTTCATATTTTCTTTAATTTGTATATATTCACCGGAATACGAAGAGTAACTTTTACATGAACGCCATCTGATTGTTTGTTATACTCAGACAAGCCTACATACCTAATATAAAGTGCTTGCTGCAACTCCTAGTGTGAACCGTAGGTTAAAAGCCGTCGCATCATACAGCAAAAACCGACATCGAACGTCGATCGTATCAGATGGGAATCGAGAAAACATCTTTTTATTCACCGACACACGTCTACTAGTGTAACCAACGGCACAGCAAGAACCCAGTATAATCCTCTTACAAAATTCATCTTCTGTAACTACATGCAAACGTATGTAAATCTATTTAAGTGTACAGCAGATAACAGTGTTCCTGCCCTACAAAATGGCGATGTAAACAAAGTCATGTGACCTCATGACGTCAGCTGAAACACCCTCATACAGAAATACCTCCTACATGTACTGAAAATGTGAAATGCACTAATGTTCGAAAATTACAATGAAATATACAATGATTAAACAAATCTGAATAACAGTCTCTCTCTAATCCTGTGCAGAATATTCTAACATAACAAGTGGAAATCCTGTTCTTGGGTTGATACTGAAAACAAAATATTTACATAATTAAGATTTATAATAAGCTAACCGTTCCACCAAACAAGAAATAACAAGAACAATAAACAAAAAATAATTTTTATCAACCACAAAATTACATGTTGGCAAGATTGAAGGTCAAAAATTCCTGAACATTTACTAAAGCTTTGACACTATTCACAACTGGTACTATTTCAACATTCAGCCCCATCCGAAGCAATGTAACTTTTACACGAAAGGATGATTAGGGCTGAAAATTTGATAGGGTTCAATAGAATTTAAGATAATGGTAGCCTGACTATGGGTTTCTCTTGTAATGCATGAAATCGAGTGAAAGGAACTTTGTCAAAAATCAAAAATCTTTCTATACTCTTTCTATAATCCACAAAGATTTTTCCTGTAAATGCATTTATATTCTTACTCATGATTGTAAAAATAACTCTCTGGCAAAAAACCCTAGATGGCAAAAACTGAGTTCTTTGGTCTTAGATCTGCAATAAACGTTAAAAAATGACAGAAAATTAAAAGAGTTAGACTTCCACCCTGTGGTGGAAGTCCCACCACAGGGTGGCACTTCCATCTCAGCAACTTATCATTTCTATGTGAGCTGATGTATGATACTCGCGCTGAAGGCTATGGAAATAAGTTCATTACAGAATATGTTAATAGCATGATACTGTTGTGAAAAACTTCAGGTTAAATTTAAGATTTTATTAAATAACTTTGTACACAAATTTGTGAAGTGTGAATCAGCTTCTTTGTTATGCAGTCATTCATTTAATTAATTTTCAATGTGCAGTTGCCAATAACAAGCAGCTGCTGCTGAAAGTATGAACAGAAAATAAAAATCAAGCTTTTACAGCTTTACCATACTTTTTTCTTGTAATCATGAATGAGCCACACATTTAACATATGAAATTTACATCTATACAGTAAAGGCTGCAAGCCACACTTAACATACACTGGTAGCCTCAACATTTGTACCCAAAAACATCAAAATCTTAAATAAAATGCACTTAATCTAACAATGTAACACTCTTTGCACATACCTTCTACATTACATAGAAATTCTAACAGCATTGAAGTTACGACTTTAAAGGAACTGACCATCGGCCTGACCCAATGGATTATCAAAACCGTACTTCAAACCAAGAAATGTCTTCTCAATAAAACTGTACCAAAGCAAGACCAGAGCATGGGGTACTATTAATAGTCTCCGCCCAATGAAGAATCATTTCAACATTAAAGGAGCAATTGACGAGCAACTTTGAAAATAATTGTTTTCAAAAGGTGATCTGATTTTTGTCTGAACCACAGGAGCAGCATCCAGATAACAGTCACTCTCCGTACATGTGGAGATTTAATCAGCCCAAGCTGGAATGTCAGGGTCATACATAGTATGTAAGATATAAAGTCACGTGAAAGCTATAAATACTAAAATTGTATTTGCCTTTCAAATAAATTCAATTCCGTACAGAAAAAAGTTACTTTTGTCTGTCTAAATAACAGAATCAACTTAAAGCCTACTCAACTTTCCTGCCACGCAACTTCCTTTCAGTCCTACACCTTGCAGATTATTATTCCAAACTAATAAGGAAATGAATTACACAATTCCTCAACCTGAAGTTCCGATGGTAAATTGCATGACTCTGAAAACATTTGTAACATTTTGGAGTTGTAAAGAAATGAAAATAAATAGTTACTGAAATAAAAATGGTTAAAAATGTAAAAACCTCAGCCACTTTCACCTTCTTTCAGAATGCCCTTTTGCAATAAAAAAAAAGAAAAAGAAAGAAAAACTTCTTAAATTTTATGTTCCACTTAAAAGATGCAGAATTTGACAAATTGCAGTTACAAGTGACAAGTGTAGTCTGTCTCATTGTGTAATTTCATATAAGTACTTTTATGACAATTGTCATGTAAACATTTCTCTTTCGATTATTGGGTATGTTACATCCCTTTCTCAACAGCTAATGTCATATAGAGATGTTCACTGTCGATTATCATTATTATTGAGATTAAGTTAAACATACAGTGTTCAACGTATTAAGCACCCCTGCTTTTATAAGCGCCCTCCAACATTTTTTGACATGATTACATAATTTATTTGATTAATTTGAAGACTTACAATCAGTCTTGTCACATTATTTCCTTATTTTGCATCTAATGCTGACGATATTTTTGTGGTTATTGTAAGGATAGTATATAGAATCAGCTTACACAATGTAGTGCGATAGCACACTGTACGCAGCCCCTGAAACATGGGCACTTATCATTAAGTTTAGAAAGTGGCACAATTCTATTTTCGTAAGTGCCCCAGGTGCTTATTAAATCAAACATGGTATATACTTTATATGAACATGTTTTGCCATCTGTCCATTTACCCTGAAGGTTTTATTGCAAAAAATGACAATACATTTGAATAGAATAAGCAAAGACTTGTTGCGAATGTGGTGGTGTCACTGGTGTGATGTCTCACTTGACCTGTTACCAGCTATTTTTACTTCATTCTTTCAGAGATCTTAACTGATATTATTCCTTTTAGGTGTAAGATACCAGCATGATTTTTCAACAATAGCTTCAAGTGTCCTCTATCATCAGAAATGTATATGTTTAACCACAGGAATATTACAATTTAAATGACTTGGCTGGGTTATGGTAATAAGCACAAAATGATAGTGTGACCTTTACGTGATACAATGAAAAGCTGTGCATTTTTACACTGATTTACATAAATACCATAAGCCTATGTACAAGTTTTCTACATTTTGATGTTCTTAGGAGAAAATACAATCATAAGTACAAATTTTGTGTAAGTGTACATGATGATGTATACTTGTAAGTGTACATGATGAGGTATACTTGTAAAGGTACATGATGATACATACTTGTTAATGTACATGATGATGTATACTTGCAAGTGTACATGATGATGTATACTTGTAAGTGTACATGTGTACTTGTTAATGTACATGATGTGTACTTGTAAGTGTACATGAGGATGTGTACTTGTAAGTGTACATGATGGTGTATACTTGTAAGTGTACATGATGTGTACTTGTAAGTATACATGATGATGTGCAGGAAAACTGCCTCCTGTGAGGATTTCACCTTCATGTTAACATGCGTCTTTTCCTGCTTGGGATGTAAAATTGGGGAATTATCAAAATAAAATGAAGAAATAGAATAAATTGGAGGAAAATTCAGTCAAATAAATTGAGGGACATTAAATCAAAATTGAAGGAAATGTTTGTAAAATTTCCCAAAAATTGAAGGAATTTCTTAATGAGCAATAATGTTTGATGGAAACCTCATTTACCAGTGCAATATTTCCTGAGAACTGACTCTTATTACACCCCTGGTGAACATTAATTAAGTCCATCCGAGCCATTAGGTCTATAGCGCCGGTGCTTATCCTCGGTGTAAAGCAGATGAGAGCACATGACTTCCCCTGGATGGGATGCCAGTCCATCTCAGGTTAACTCCCCAACAGTGCTGGTACTCATTTTACATCTGAGTGGACTGGAGCAAGTAAAGAACATTTAAATGGGTGAAAATGTATAGTTATCAGTGATTGAACTTGAAACAAACTGCCTTCAAATTATTACATCACAAATTTGACCTAAAAGTCTTGGAATTTGAATGAGCAATTAAATTAAAATGAAATACACTCTTTACAAATGACATCATGACAACTGATCTCTCAGAAAGTAAATGAGACATAAAGCCTGACATAATCCTTATTTCATGTGATGGAATTAAAAATAACAAATGTTCTGACCAAGTTTCATAACTCCTGAAGCAATCTAACACAATTTTTATAATCATTAAAAACCTTAATTCTACTACTAAATAGTACCATGGGAGCCGCCATTTTAATTTCAAAACATGCAGATTATGTCATCAGCCCAGCAGGATGTTGAAATGCTTTGTATTTCTTTATAATCTACCTCAAGATTTCTAGGTTATGAGAAGATTATTTTCTTATAAAATCAAGGTCAAGGAATTTTTTTGTATACACATGAAATTTTCAAAACATTCTGTTAAAATTTTGTGTCACATCATTTTGGAATAAAAACTTTAAACACATTTATAAAGAAATACATCATAATCATTATGTCCCTATTGGGGAAATTATGTCATCATGCACAATATTTCAATACAGAATTAAAAAAATGGCAGCCTCCATGTGCCAACTTCAAACATGAATAACTTGAGATAGAAATAAGATTTTCACTTGCTGTTTTTGGTAATTGGTCAAGATTTGTATCCTCTATCATATGAAATAATAATTGTATCAGACTTTATAACTCCTTTAATGCACTTTCAATAAAGCGATCCAAGTAAACATTTGGGAGTCACTTTTCCGTGCAAAGCTGTTCTGTTGAAGATGGTAGGGCTGCTGTGGGATGGACTACAGCAACCGAAGCAATCAAAGTGATTTACTGTTCGCAACATGGTTGTCAAGAGTAAAAATAAAGCTAAATTTGAAATGTTTTATGTATAATCATATGAACACAAAGCATGTAACGTCAACTGGTTATGAGGTATCCTACATGTCTTTGGTAACTGTAATGTATAAAAGAATTACCAGTTAGAACACCAGTTTTAAGTTCAGAGATACCAATTTGAAACACAAATCCCTTTTTACAAGTTTAAACAATCATCAGACTGCCTCAGTGCATACGTTTCCATCTGTACAGACAACAGAGGGAGGTAATCACATTTACCACCCAGAGAAATGAAGCACATGGAATGAAGTATCTCATTCCAATATGAAATGCAGCACGCAAGATAGAAAGCAATACATTTTTTTTTACATTTGGAACAGGAGTCTTGACATTGAACAATCAATGACATGTTCATACATCTCACAAGCCTAATATAAAATAACTGGTATCATTGTGAAATGTTTGACTATAAACAACATCAGTGACAAATGGCAGTGACTGTAGGCATAGGTTCATTTACATATTGTGAATAATATATTCATTCATCTGCTCTGTTCCAGATCAATTATAAATTATTTCCCAATGTTGAAGTGCACCATCCTTGTTATTACAAATCTTATTTTACAAAACACTTTAACTACACGCATGACTCACAGTGAGACTTAACACAACCCGTGCTTACCCCGTCTTATAATGCTGGAACATACTCTTGCAACTTTCGAACGGTGGACTTATCCAGCGAACACAGATCAAAATCAAATGTCTTCTCTGTGATTTTGAAGGATCCAGTTTCCCCGATGAGATCAACAACCTTCTGTAATTTTTCCCGATCCCTCAAATTCATGAGCCTCTTGTGCAAATCTACAAGCTCATATAAATAGTCCATGTTACTGTGTTTCCCACTTTTTGGCTCGGGAATCTTGCCGATGTCTACATGCCTATTATCTACAATCTTCCCCGGCTTATCGCTAAGCCTAGGTTTTACATCTGACCGTACTTTTTCTGAAGATCTAGTTCGATTGCTATCTCCCGTTTTTGTCTTTTCTGTTTTTTTAGATTTATTGTCTGTGTTTTTGGGCTTGCCGCCCGACTGTCCCCCTTTAGATTCTTTCTTGTCAGTTGATTTTACCTTTGAATCTGAGCTTTTCACTTTCTGATCTGAACTCTTAGCTTTTGTATCTGAACCTTTGACCTTCTGATCGAGACCTTTGACCTTGCTATCCTCACCCTTTGACTTGCTTTCTGCTTTAGATTTTGTAGTGTCTTTTTTACTATCACCACTATTGACCTTTTCGGCTTTCTTTACCTTCTTCTCTGCCTTCACAACTTTCTTGGCACTACTTTCTTGCTTCTTCACAGGTTCTTTTAAAACACTTGTCTCTTTTTTTGCAGATTTGTGCGGTAAAATTTCATCAAAGTCTCCTTCGCTCCAGGAACTATCACCACTGTCTTGCCTTGGGTATGAGCTAGGTGTTTCCCTGTTAAATGGTATACTAATATCTTCATCCTCATCATCATTATCAGAAACTAATTCTCGCATCAAAGTTCCTAATGTGCCCCTCGTGGGTCCACCAATAGGGAGAGACGAGAAGCTATTACTAGAGCTAGGTGTGTTTGGTTCTTCCATTTCTTCAGTACTAACTTCCTCTTCAAAAGGAGGTAATGTTTTCTTCACCTCCACAGTAGGTTCGGGAGGCGGCTTATGTTCAAGCTTTATTTCAGGATTAAACAGTTTTTCTTGTGAAGAAGAAGAGACCTTTGATGGCGTTTTGGGGACTTTTTTCTTCCTGACTCCATCTTTGGATTTACTTTTCTCTCCAGTGGACTTTTTGTCCACTTTGGCAGATTTCTCCTCTGTACTCGGCTTTTCTGCAGCTGGCGTCTTCACCTTTGTAGAAGATTTTGATGAACTGTGTTCTTTTTCTTTAGCGGAACTCTTTTTCCGCTTCTTAGCTGGCTCTGGATGAGTTGATGCAGCGGGTGAGGATGATGATACACGTTTCAGTGAGACCTTACCGGCTTCTTTAACGCTGCTCTTAGACTCCTTGACAGCTGGCTTCCCATCCTTGGGTTCCTTGGCAGGCTTAGAAACGCTTTTCTGACTATCCTATAATACAGAAATACAGAAATATTCAATCATCAAAGGGAAAAGAAAAAAAACATCAATATCTTATCTCTACAATTTGGATTCTTAATTAGTTTTGTCCGTCATGTTTGTATGGTGAAGCTTTTGCGGAAGAGCTCGGAAATGGAGTTGTAAGGAGTGAAGGAAACTCTGGGGAGGTTGTACAGGGGGCAGACAATGGTGACATGATAGACAGTTAGACAGTGAGGGGGCAGTGACAGTTATTGGAGATGGGTGGGGGAGCTGCTAATGAGGTGGGAGTGTGTGAGGTGGGTGTGGCCAACCATAAGGCGGGCATTGTCTTTACGAGAGAGATTGTGAATAGTGGGTTTGGCTGGAATGGTGGGCTGGATGTTGTGGAGTTTGTTATCAGTTTGGGGGTCCCATGTAGTTTGGCAGCAGTTACGAATAATGGAAGCGATAAGAGATTTAATGTCAGAATGGTTTTGTTTTTTAAAGCATCAGAGTAGTTGGCAGAGGAGATTTGGCTGAAGGAAGCGGCGAGGCAGTTGGCGATATCTGTTTTTGCAGTAAGTAGATTCTTATTCCAAGAGAGGAGATAGGAGACTTGCCCATCCTACCATGGAAGTTTGTCTGTTTGATGAAGGCTTAACGGCACCACGAGAGCAAGGATCAATTTGTGCCTGAGAGCTTAAATCTTCCAAAGGTAAAAAGTAAAATAAAATAGGGGGAGACTGAGAGAAACACAAGGACTAAAGGCCAGGAAGCTGGGATCGAGAGGAAGTGCATGGGTGAGAAAAGGGGCACAATTAGAGAGAGGGGGTGAGAGGATGATTAAATATGGTTGTACAGGGAAGCATGATAAAGGAAGGAGATAATTTTATCCGGAGGGTTTTTCTGGAAGAGCTCAGCTGATGAGTTGTGGGGGGCAAGGGAAGCTCTGGGAAGGTTGTGCAGGGGCAGGTAAGAGGACGTGGTGGACTGTGAGGGTGCAATGCCAATTGTTGCAGAGGGGTGAGGGGAGCCAATAAGGAGGTGGGAGTTTGTGAGGTGGGTGTGATCTATATCTCAGGCAGGTAATGTGGACGTTGTCGACATGGAGAGCTTGTGGATGGTGGGTTTGATCAGAATGGTGGGCTGGATGTTGTGGAGTTTGTTTTCAATTTGGGAGTCCCATGAGACTTGCCAGCAGTCACAAACATTAGAAAAGCGATAAGTGGTTTGATGGCAGAATGGGTTTTGGGGAAGGGGGTAGGGGGCGGTTAAGATCAAGCTTAGCAGCTGAATCAGCTCTGTCATTGCCAGGGATGCCAACATGGCTGGATATCCAGAAGAAAAAAATACTTTTCCTGCAGAGGGGGGAAAAAAGGGGAGGGGGGGGGAAGGTTAAGTAAAGAAATAACGACAGACTTGGGAGTCTAAAAGTGTTTGAGTGGTGAGTACTCAATATACTTGAGGGTGAGTGAGATGGCCTTGGCCTCAGCCAAGAAGATGGACGAGTAGATGGGAAGCCTACTACTGAGAGTGATGTCTTGGATGATGGCAGCAGCAGCTGTCTTGTCGCCTCACTTGGAGCCATCAGTATAGATAGAGGTGTATTTAGAGTGTTTTCAACGTTTCCAAAAGCTGCTTTGGTGAGGAGAAAAGATTCTGTTGGTCTCGAGGAATCAGTTAAGTCTCTAATTTATGATCCTTTTCATAATTTTGCAGAGACAGCAGGTGAGGGCGATGGGGCTGGTAACTGAAGGGGTTGGTGCTGTTCTTCCCGGTTTGGGGATGGGGGTGATGACAGCTGTCATCCAGATAGGGGGAAAGGAGTGTGAGGACCAAATGTGGTTGAGGATGGTGAGTAGGGTAGTGGTCGCCTTGCTGGGGAGATGTTTTAGGAACTGGTAGGGGATGTCATCTGGGCCCGTGGAAGTGCAGCCAGCGTCATTGATGGCTTGCTTTAATTCAGGTAAGGTGAGAGGGGTGTTGTAGCTCTCAGTGTTGTTGGAGGAAAAAATAATTATCCAGGTTTCATCGCAAGCTTTTTTAACTTTGAAAGCATCAGAGTAGTTGGCCAGGGAAGTTGCTAAAAGAGGCGGCGAGGTGGTTAGCAATATCCCTTTTCTCAGTGAGTAGATTACCATTCCAAGAGAGATGGGAGACTTGCCCACCCTGCTGTGGAAGCTATTTACCATACTCCATATCTTCTTGGTGGGGGTGTTGGTGGTGAGAGAAGAAAGTACTCACTGAGATGTGTGATGTACAAACATCAAATATTTCAGGACAGTATCGAAAGATTCTAACAAAGTGAATGTAATTTACCACATAGCACCTGTGAAAGAATAATTTGGTACAAAATTTTTTAATTAATTTTCAATCAATTTTTTGGACAATTCTTAAGAGGTGAAGGGATGATAACAATTTCAAGACTTTCAATGGCAGTTATTTTGACACAAACTTATGATAACTTTCAAAATTCAGATTTCCAGATTTTGAACAGTTTTTTCCACCATTTTGTTCCTTCTTATTATCATTTTTCATGTACGAAAACAAACAAGCATGACCACTGAACTAATTTATTATAATTCTGTAGTTGTCCACACAAACAGCTATATCAGTGAAAGCAACAGATAGTAGTTTCTGAGCAGATATCACTCATTGACTTGCAGTATTTACCTTGACAGATGATGAATGGACCTTAGGTTTCTTTGCAGCTAAACTGCTGGCCCCATTTTTACCCAAAGAAACAGTGGGAGGCGCGCTAGGTTTGCTTGTTGATATGAGCGGTAACGGAGATCCACTTGCATCCTCTATAATGCCAACCTGTGTATAAAAAAACATCAACATTACATCACAGAGAGAAAACATTGAAATAGGTGACATTTTTGTTTGAACCCCAAAACTTTGTGTATTTTTTATTTATTCCGTGACTAAAAAAATTCAAACCAAATTGTCAATGTTTACAATGTATTCCCCTCAAATGAACCAATCTTGGTACTTTCACTTTTTCCTCACCAAGCGCCTAATGGATTACCTGTATAGAAATGACTGTAGTAAGTCTACTATGGAAGGTTAGTGCTCTTTTCTTCACATTCTTAACAATGGTTCATGTATCTTAAAGAAAATTTACTTAACGTTTTTTACTATTTGAATTATTTTACTTCAAAACTTCTTGAGATGGTAAATTATAATTACCCTAACAAGATTAATTTTACTACTTTCCTGACATATCCAATAATTTTTAAAGGCTTACTATACCAGCACTTTTTGAAAATGCACTCGGGAGGCGAAGCCAGTGATGGGGCACCCAAAACGGCGATAATACCGCCGCGTGGTAGAGTAAGGATTAATCAAGGGCTGATTACTAAAGGGTCCTCTGTCTTTCAAGCAGCAGAGTCGGGCCCGTTCTGCTTCAGTGACCCGCTTGGCCGCCCACTAAGATCATGCTGAATATATTTTCGAGTCGGCGCATTTGTCACAGATTGATTAACCCATACTCTACCAGCACTTTTTTTGAAAATAGGCTCGGGAGGCAAAGCCAAAAATGGACACCCAAAACGCGATAATATTGCCGCGTGGTAGAGTAAGGGTTAAGCCACAAAATCACACGAAAAATAAAATAAAATACATAAAAAATTTGAGGATACTGGGGCTGTGATGTCACAACTAGTCTGATTTCAGTCGTTTCTGCAGAAATGATACCAAATTTTAAATTTTAATATCTCCTTATTTTTCTAGATCTAGATTTTGGGATGCTTTCTTTGCCATTTTGTTTCTTTTAAAGTCCTCCTTCACATAAGATGGGACTTGCTTGACCCTGAACTAATCCTATAACGCAATAAGATTTTTGATTGCTTTCTTCTCCATTTTGTTTCTTTGAAGTCTTTTTCATAAAGATCGACTTGCTTGACCCCTGAGCTAATCCTTTAATGATTATCAATATCATAAAGGTGCATTAAAATAAGCTCACTTCAAATTCAAGCTGATGTCTTTTTACAAGTTTTGACAGATTTGGTAGTCCTCCAGAAGAAACACACCAACCCTATCTTTCCAGGTTTTCGAAACTAAGAAATAAAATCTGTAGTTATCAATCCTTTCATTGCAATAAGTTATTGCTTCTTTGTGATAATCCTCCCACATTTAGGGTGTTTCAGCTGACATCATGAGGTCACATGACTTTGTTTACATCGCCATTTTGTCGGTCAAAACACTGTCATCTGCTGTACACTCAATTAGATTTACATACATATGATTTGCAGCGAGCACTTTATATAGGCTTTGTCTAAGTATAACAAACAATCAGCTGGCGTTAACGTTAAAGTTACTCTTCTATACCAGGTGAGTATATAAAACTCATCTATATCTATATAAAATGGAAATAGTAAAATTCGCTGAACTGGTACTGGTAGGTTAGCATGTAATATGTTTGTTGTACGTGTGATGTGACTGGACACATGAAACGCAACAACGCCACTGCTCTACAAAATGGAGTCCAGTTGAATTAGAGTCACGTGATGATATCCCTCTATTGGAAACAAACAGGTAATGCCGGTTTCTGAATATGAATCATTATCTGACTGCTTAAAACATTTTGGGGTACCAAAATTTATTAAGCAAAGGGGCCTTAGTGATAACATGTTTCCAGAACAGAAATTCATTAATTTGATTCTCATATAAGATTAACCTTTCCAGGTTACGAAATAAGCCACACCCACCAAGCAACGAGGTAACTATAGGTGGGGAAAAAAACTTCAAATCCGCAATCATGCATGACCAATGCATTGACATTTAGATGTTCATTCGACTTTCTGCAAGTTTTGATCCATTTATGGCACTTCTCTGATCATTCAAGTTTTTATCAATAAATAAAATAAACAAAATATAAAAAAACAGAATAAACAAAATTCCGTTGCTGACCGTCTGGATAACAGGAATCGATTAACAAAGCCCGTATTGAACTCATAAGCGCAATTTTGTTCACCATTTTGCTGTCACTCAGCCTGTGTGTGCAGAAATTTGTTTTGTACAGTAAATGCATTGACTGTACCAGTACCGTGTAGGATGTACACATGCAAACAGCCTTGCATATGTGTAGTCACTATTAATTGTGCTGATTAATTGCAGGCAAGGTGGGAAAATCCTTTTTTTTACTGGAAGAAACTATTTTTATGATAATCTTGTTAGACAACATGCACTTTTTTGGAGCAGAAATAAAAGTTATTGAATCATTGATGCCACATGCTTGTTTGTTTGTTTGATGAGGTCAATTATCTTAACACACTGAGTCCCACTAGGTTTTAGTGTGTAATTTTCTTAAAGGATTTTTCCAAATTTATCATTGCTCCACTTAGCTTTTTTTTTTCTGTGTTGTCTATGTCGAATTTGATCCAAAAATCACCATTATCTACAGTCAATTCCTCATTACTGTCAAAAATCACTTTTCGCTATTGCTGTTAGATCAAAATCTACAAAATCTGGCTGAGAGGTCAGTTATCTATTTTAGATTTTGGTAGGAAGGAAAGAATCCAGGGGAGAATGAGAGAAATTCAAGAACAAAAGCCAGAAAGCTGTGATCGAGAGAGGAGGTGCATGGGTAAAACAAAAACAAAGTAGAGAGGGAGTGGAAGAGGAGAATTAAATATGGTTGTAGAGGGATGCATGATGAAGGAAGGAGATTATTTTATCCGGAGGATTTTTCTGGAAAACTCAGCAATTGAGTTGTGGGGAGCGAGGGAAGCTCTGGGAAGGTTGTACAGGGGGCAAGCAAGGAGAACGTGTTGGATTGTAAGGATGCAGTGGCAATTGTTACAGAGGGGTTGGGGAGAACCAATAAGGAGGTGGGAGTGAGTGAGGTGGGTGTGACCAATTCTAAGACGGGTAATATGAACGTTGTCGATACGAGAGAGGTTGTTGATGGTGGATTTGATCGGGATTGTGGGCTGGATGACATGGAGTTTGTTATCAATTTGGGAGTTCCATGAGGTTTGCCAGCGGTCACGGACAAGGAAAGCGATAAGCGGTTTGATGTCAGAGAGGGTTTTGGGAAAAGGGGAAGGGAGGAGGTTGAGGGCAAGCTTAGCGGCTGCATCAGCCCTGTCATTGCCAGGGATGCCAACATGGCTGGGTATCCAGAAGAAAAGAACACTCTTCCTGCAGAGGGTGGGAGAAAAGAGTTTCCTGAGGAGGAGGTGGCAGGTGAGGTCATCCCATTTAAGATTGAGTAATGAAGTAAGAACAGCCTTTGAGTCAGAGAAAATGGCAAAGTGACTAAGAGAAGAGTACTCAATAAAGTTGAGGGCGAGGAGAATGGCCTTAGCCTCGGCTGAAAAGATGGATGAGTAGTCAGGAAGTCTGCTACTGAGGGTGATGTCTTGGATAATGGCAGCAGCAGCTGTCTTGTTGCCTTCCTTGGAGCCATCAGTATAGATGGAGGTGTAAAGGTAATGTTTGAAAATTCACTGTTCCTGCATAAAAGTACTGTTCTTGGAACAGCGGAACAGTGGGAAAATCAACCCCTAATTCTTAAAAAAAAAAAAAACTTTTGGAAATTATTATTATTTTAACAAGTACAAAGTATACATAATAATTAATTGCTAATTAAAGTTTCCATCAAAAAAAGTCAATCTTCATCTTACCACATTGAGTCCCACTAGGTTTTAGTGTGTAATTCCCTTAGAGCCCGGAAGGATTTTTCCAAATTTATCATTGCTCCAGATAGCTTTTTTTCTAAAACCCGCGACTTGTCTATGTCGAAATTGATCCAAAAATCACCATTATTTATAGTCATTTCCTCTTAATCACTGTCAAAATCACTCCCGCTACCACTGTTCGTATCAAAATTTACGAATTCTGGCTCCAAATCAGACTCATCGTCATTATCTAATGGCGGAGGATGGCCAACTAGTCACGCCATTTTGTATGTAAATTTCCTATATAAATCTCTGCTTCGCTTCGTTTACACAATTTTGTCCTGTGTTTGACCCTTTTCTTACAAAAACAGGAAGTATGACACTTGAAAATAGGTGGAGAAAATGTTTACTTACGTTAATTCTACAAAACAAACAAGGAAGTACCCCACCAATTTAAATAAATTCCATGTAATTGTGATGCTATGATATCCGTCGTGTATGCGCGATACTGGTACATGAAAGGAAAACAATATGGGCGCGTATACGCGATGCTGGGACTCAATGTGTTAAAAAAATCAGGAAAAGGTAAATTCTTACTCCGTCTCCTTTTAGAAGTTTCATTCTGAAGTCCTCCGTGGGATTTTTGAAGGTGAGTTTCTCACAGCGTATGTGATTGACAGGAGTACCCTCCAGGTGAAGGAACATGTCATACATAAACTGCACCTTCTTTGGTTCCTCCTTGTTGCGAAAATACACCTCAACTGGCATTGTAAAGCCTGCATAACCGCATTCTTCCACCTGGTACGGAGGTTCCCGTATCACTATGAGAAGAGAACAAGAAGAAATCATGCTTTATTTCTTAATAGGCTAGAAATGTTATGGCGACGACAACGAGTGAACACACAATTACAATGACGGGGTCATCGCCTGCGTAATCGGTTATGATAGTAACAATGCTATCACGAAATGCTTAATACGACCGGGACAAGAACACAGGTACAACGTACGGACAGACATAACATCGACAACCAAGTCAATGTCCACGGCCTTTGATAACCAGTTGTGGTGCACTGGCTTGTCTACCCAACCCGGCTTGAAGCCAGGGCCTCGTGGTCTGTAGACAGGTATGATTACCGCTACACCACAGTAGGTAGATAAAAATGTTATGGAATGAAATGACTTCGTATTTATTATCTATGACCTCAATATCAGCATGGAGGAACATTTCCTTTGTTTCCCAACCAATCAGGTGCAGTTTTAAGGAAAATGTTGTAAGCATCAATATTTACGCGTACTACTTTCATATATAATGTACGTATGATACGTGCACTTGAAAACTTTTTTTCATACGCTTGGTACCATACTGTGCGTGAATTGTGCAGACAGCCAAGATTCCTCCAGTATTTTATTGGTCAATAAGATTCCTTCAGTATACAATTGGTTCATTATGGACATGTGAATTTCGACCATGTGACATTATTTCAATTAGTTTTCAGAAAACTGCCGATTAAGGTCTATTGTTGTTAACGGACTTGACTTTGTAATTGGCATGTTTGTTTGTAGAGGGTGCATGGCACAGTGACAATCAAAAGTCAAACTTGTCAAACTGAGGTCAAAATGAAATCAGAGCTAAAAGAAAGGAAAATGAGAATGGTTAAGGATGAAAACTAAGTGAGTAGGGAGAGAGGAGGAAAGAAGGAAGGAGTAAGAGAAGAAGAATAACACATGCATAGGTATATACCAATTAAATATTGTGGAATGTATTGCAGCTATGGATGAAAATAATGTTACAGGAAGAGCTTTTATGAAAGCGGTCTGAGCAGGAGTCATAGGTGGAAATAATTTGCGCAAAAACAATGCAAGCAGTTTTTAAATTGCACTGCAGGTGATTACATAATCATAGCTCTGCTTAACAATATGCCATCTTAATAATGTACATACCTATTTTGCAGAGAAATCTTACAGACATTATCAGATTGCATCCATAATTTCTTCTTCTTTTCATTTTACACGTTAAGTACTTCATTTATGCTTGTAAACAACACGAACAAAGCAGAGAGAGGGGTGGGAGAGGAGGACTAAATATTGTTGTAGAGGGAAGCATGATAAATAAAGGAAGGAGATAATTTGATCTGGAGGGTTTTTCTGGAAGAGCTCAGCTCTTGAGTTGTGTGGAGCGAGGGAAGCTCTGGGAAGGTTGTACAGAGGGCAAGTAGAACGTGATGGACTGGACGTGATGGACAATTTGGAAGTCCCACGAAGTTTGCCAGCGGTCACTAACAAGGGATGCGATAAGCGGTTTGATGTCAGAATTTGTTTTTTAAGTGGAAGAACACTTACACTTTTCAAACGTCAGACATTCAAAAATTTCCTTTGAAATTGTTTCAAAGGGTGTCTTCTTTTTTCAAGTTAAGTGGAAGGGTGAATGACCTTTGTAATGTATAAAGTCTCCAAGCTTAGCTCCTTGTACTGTGTTCCGTTTGACCATTGTTTATCTTTTGAGTGTTTCAAGATGCATGAACTTATTTATTTATTTGTCTGCTTTATCATCTGTGCCAGCTAAGTTGGACTAAGCTATGTTTTTGCCTCTGTTTGTTTGCCATCAACATATCTCAAGAACTGATGATTAGATTTGGATTTTTCTTCAATTTGGTGCGTGATTTTTGTACTGCTTAACAGTCAATCCCCAAACACTGAAAAGTCCTTTCTTTTCTTATCCACATATTCCACCCACTCGGATTGATGAATATGTAATTAGTTCAATCATGCCATTTGCCTATAATAATTTTATAGTCAAAGCTCCAATGAAATCCCATCATTTTTGCAAAACTTTTATTCGGAAGGTTGAATAAATCTGTTTATTTGCTTGAAAAACTAAATATTGTTTGAAAAATCTCGAAATTTAGGGATGGAAAAAAACGTTACAAAACGTAAATATTTACGCCTTAAAATTCTCCCTCATTATGTTGTAAAACACTCTTCATACAAGCTGATTTTGACTATGTGAGAAAAAATGTCCTTATCTACATCTTTTGAAAGAAGTTTGAACAGATAATCTGGCAAAACTATCAGGAGCACGGCAAATGCAGAGCTATTTTGATTTAAAAATTAGGCCAACAAGCTCACGGGATATGCTATTGGTTAAAATGTGTCACCTGATTAACATCACTGCGAAAAGTTATATGCAAATCGTCAGATTGTGGACTATTTGCTGCGTGAGCTGTGTATATACTGTAAATTAATAATACAGTTACTATGCCCACAATTGCTTCACTCCACAAGTAGTAATATCACATTCTTGTTGCTCAAAAAAAGAATAAGTAAGCCCTAGTGTTAAGCCTATCCTTTTTTCTCCAAATGTAACATTAGGCCATTGTTTACCTTGTGCGTTGCAAAGTGTAAATTTCCAATACGTTCTGAGCGCAAAGGTTCAAGCGTATTACATACCGAAATCTTCATGTAAATGCTGATGCACGTCACATGGAAAAAAGTACTTCATCCCAGTCAGTTTAAATGGACCCCTTAAAATAAGCCTAGCCTAGCCAAGTACTTTAAAGTTAGGCCTTGGCCTTATTTGTAATGTTAATGTAAGACTATTCTGAAAATAAATATTTTGCCATTTTGATTATCCATACAGAATTAAAATTCCGTCCAATTTTGTCAATGAATGCTAGGCCCACACTACGCTCGCAGGAAACAATGATAAACAGAATTTTTTTGTGGATGAGTGCTCTCGTTCGATCTGTTTTAACCCATGTTAGCCTTGTTCATACAAACTGCATTTGGTATCAATACGTGGGGAATCTTATAAACTTGCATAATAACTCAAACTAAAATCTTTAAAAATGGCAAAACAGTCAGAAGCGCAGCAATTTTTGGCCAATTTTTTTGTGTGTTTAAAACAATCAATAAACGTTCCTTTTTGACAAATTTTACCAAAAAAGAAGCAAAAGATATAATTAGAGTTGATATCAATCTCAGGAAAAAACAATAAAAATCCATCACGCCTCAGTTTTTACCAAGATCTGAGACGGACTGGAATTTACGGACAGCAGAAGTTAAGACAGCTATTCCAGAACTTAATCGCTACCAAGTACCAAAAGTACCAAGTGGACGGGCTTCTCAATAAGAGGATGATGTCAAATACCCCATTAACTCAAGTTTGGGGATTGACTGTAGTACATAGAAAGGGCAGAAATCGAGGGGTGGGGATGTTTAGGGTAAGGTCTGTCAAGACATATAGTTGAAACTTTTCAATGGAATGTGGTAAACAATGAATTCATGCCATGAAAGAAATCCAACAATCAATTTTCTGAATTCAAAGAAAATTAAATCAAATAAAATCCATTGGTTTCTGCCATGAATGGAATATGATGGAATGTGAATCTTATTAACTGTAAGGATCTCAAACAATGAATGCTTAGCCTGAATGAAATTGAAAACCATGATATGGCCTTGGAAGAAATTAGTCAGAAGATAATCTTCTAAAGTTCAGAATGCAAATGATCATTACAGATCAAAACTTAGGGATGAATCTTGGTGGGCCTAGAATTTATGAGGTACAGTATATGGGGTATGGGGATCAATGAACTTTAAAAATCATTATAGGCATGATGGCATTGCAACGGGGACGGAGGTATGCGCAATACAGAGTGCTGCTATTTTAGTTTAATCATGTGTATCTCTTAAATCAGAAGATTTCCTGTACATATGTAAAATAACTTTTTTGTTGCAGTGAAATGTTCTACATAGTAACAAGATATGAGAAAACAATAAAATATCAGTATGCAATACATAACCAGTTTTATGAAAAGGCCTACTGAAGGAGAAAATTTGAGGTACTGTCTACCGACCTCACTTTCCTGTCATGATTATTAAAGTTTAACCTCAAACATATATTTTTCAAACTTTTGGACACAAATAACTGAAATGGAAAGCTCTTAATAGTATGCTCAAATTGACCCATTTCCCTCTTCTATTGAAAACAACTGATAACTTTGAAGTTCAAACTCAAATCTTCTTCCTCCCTAACCATTTGCACCTTACCTCCCTAACCATTTGCACCTTACCTCCCTAACCATTTGCACCTTACCTCCCTAACCATTTGCACCTTACCTCCCTAACCATTTGCACCTTACCTCCCTAACCATTTGCACCTTACCTCCCTTACCATTTGCACCTTACCTCCCTAACCATTTGCACCTTACCTCCCTAACCATTTGCACCTTACCTCCCTAACCATTTGCACCCTAACTCCCTGACCATTTGCACCTTACCTCCCTAACCATTTGCACCTTACCTCCCTAACCATTTGCACCTTACCTTCCAAACCATTTGCACCTTACCTCCCTAACCATTTGCACCTTACCTCCCTAACCATTTGCACCTTACCTCCCTAACCATTTGCACCTTACCTCCCTAACCATTTGCACCTTACCTCCCAAACCATTTGCATCCTAACTCCCTAACCATTTGCACCCTACCTCCCTAACCATTTGCACCTCACCTCCCTAACCATTTGCACCTTACCTCCCTAACCATTTGCACCTTACCTCCCAAACCATTTGCACCTTACCTCCCTAACCATTTGCACCTTGCCTCCCTACCAGAGATTGAGTTAATGACAAATTTGTCGTATATTACGCCATGGCTGAAATTTCTTACGACACAGGTTGTACCTGCATCGTAAGATTTAGATATAGCATGTGGAATTTTACACCAGAGTTTTTCATTAACCTTAATGAAAATCATGAACATCTTACCTCTCTGATGTGATTCGAACTTTTATTTCACACAAAAAGGATTTTGAATTACTCATAAATGAAAGAAAAATGACACAACTACGAGACTAACAACCGAATGATTTAACATGCCCTTAGTGCTGTACATAAACACATATAGGCTAGTAAATAGGCCCTATGCATGATGTACATACACTGTACAGTGTACGTGAAAGTTTTGATGTTGTTTTGACTGCAGGCTGTCAATTGTCAATGATATTATTAGGTAGGATTCTACTTTCCTCCTGTATTGTGTTGATAGCGTATCTGTGAAGTATTCACAATCTACAAGTTAGGTTACTGTACTGTAAAGAAGTAGGTGTGTTCAAGATCTGAATAGTATGTTATCATTGACAATTGGTCAAAGTTTATTAAAACCTCATGAAAGTTTGGATATGATAAACAAAAGTATTTTCTAGTTTATTTTGGGATTGATAACCCAAATTTCATGATTCAACAATCAGCATTATACAAGGATTGGGTATAAACTTGTTTTTAATAATTTTTATGGTAATAATAGTCTGATTTTGTAATGTTTCTGGTATTTTAAGCACAATTTTCATTCACTTTAACGAGACAGGCCTACACAAGTGTGTGTGTTAACAATAACTTGCATGCTTCGCTAGCGCGCAGTGCCCTGTACATTACGCAATGCCCTCTACATTACGCAATGCCCTCTACATTACGCAATGCCATGTACCTTATTCAGTGCCCTGTACATACGACAGCAAATTGACAAAATACGTCGAAATTCAAGGGCTTGTCGTAACCAAATACGCCAGGCAAAAAATTATAACGCAACCTCTGCTCCCTACCTTACCTCCCTAACCATTTGCACCTTACCTCCCTAACCATATGCACCTTTACCTCTTTTTGGTTTTGGAAAACTTTCATGTAGCTGAAATGTCACCTTCTCCACAAAGTGAGAAATCTGGCTTCCTTCAGGACCTCGAACAAAGACAGCCCAGTCATGAGTGAATCCCTCAGCGGTTGGCTTCTCTCTGAGAGTTGCCTTGTGGCCCAACTCCAGTTTAACCTGGACACACTGTAAATAAAAATCAGAGATAACAAGATTTAAGACACTACTCAAAATAACTGATCAATTGATTTGATAGATAAATTTATTAAAACTTAATAGCACACAGGCTGCTATCTTGCAGAAGCAGTGATATAAATTATGATGATGGTGAAAACAGGAGAGATTAAATCTTTTACAGTAATAAATCTCTTGAAAAGATAATTAATACATTTTCCAAGAATGCTTTCAAAAGGCTAGAAAATAATACAGAAAATCATAGACACAATATAAGTGCTATGAAAAATAGGACACTTCAGAAATTAAAATGAAGTTTAGTTGCATAGATCCATATACCCTTTTCAAGTGAAGATACTTTTTTTTGTAATTGTAAAAGGAAATATCATTTCAGTGGTCAAGCACGGTCATATCATATGAAAGAGGACAACACAAGAAAAAAATGAAGACACTACTTCAATATCTCATTCCCTTCAAGAAACATTCAAGTTTAAATTGAGTCTCATTCAGTGTGGCATAACCACCAATCGGGATATTTTATCCCAATCGAAATATAGCTGCATCTTAGTCTACATTGATATCCAGAATGGGCTATGATATCCCATTAGAGATATCAAATATTTCCCCATTGGGATATCAACATGAATATTTTGGTGCTCCGAGTAAATAATTCAAATAGATTTGCATACAAATAGGGGAATTTCTGCATCAAAATATGAATATTCATTAAAGACCTAAGTAGTTTTCATTCATTTCACCACGGATTAGCAACATCCATCAAAGAATAGCAAAACTGGTGAAAGCAAGTGGAAGGATTTGAAATTGAAAATGTGAATATTGATAGATCAATAGTTTCTGTAAAACAGATTTTAGTAAAAAATTAAAATTTGACTTTTATTAATCATGCATAAATTATGAAAAGAGAAAGCACAACTTGAAAAACCTGAATGGAATGATAACAGTTTTGATATCTCATTTGGGATATCATATCCCGACAGAGATATTTCAAACGATATCTTATTTGGCACATATCCTGCACTGTCCTTTGTGTAGAAACATCGGAAATCAGTCTAGTTGTAGCTTGAAAATTCAAGTCCCTCAAAAGTCTTTATGTATTTTATTTTATATTTTCCTGAGATTTGTGGGTTCAAAACCATTGGAAATGTCAAGAAGGTAGAAAATGTAATCTACTAAAATAACTACAACCTGAATAAATTATGAAAATTTAGCAGAAAAAGTTAAAATTATTATTTTCTTTAAAATGCATTAACAGAAGACTCCACACCAGTCATTTCTACACAATTTGACAGAGCTGGAAAATTTCTACGCTTATGGCAGTTATGACCACAAGGAAAACGGAAATTCGCAAGAAGATTTTTTTCATAATTTATTTTTTATTATAATAAATTATACATATTTCTATAAAGATTTCTTCAGTAAGCAACAGTATATATGGTAAATATGTGCTCTAAAAATGTCCCCCATGTAATTGTGCAATGATTAGTACATTAAATTGTGAAAGAGAGGAGCATATAATGATGTATTTACTACATTATCATTTCTGTCAATTTTTATGTAAAGATTTTCGACATCTTTATTCAGAACCATGGGAACGTTTATAATTAATTCCAACTCTGAACACAAATACGAGTTCTCCAACTTTATATTTAATTTAGGGTCCTCTGTAATTTTTATACCTGTGGTGGATATCAATCAATCCATGCTGAAAACCACTGCTTTGCTTTATTTTTGGTCAAGCCTTCTCATGGGACATCAAACCACTTTACAACAAGGACAATTTCCTAGGAGTTGAACCAGTTGAAACTGCTTTTATCTCCTTATAAAATTACTAAGATAAAAAAGCTTCATTTCCAATTGATTGTAATTGTATCCCGACCATTGCATCAAAACTATTGAGTATTTAAGATCTCTAGCTTGATTTCAAAAGAGGCAGGGTGCTAGATTTGTTGAGGGGCACATCAATGTGCATGCGAAGCCTTTTTGGCATGGAGTCCAGGAGCCCCCTTATGGCTTAAGCCCCTAGTGAAGCTCTGGAATTTTAGCTATAATCATACCTCACAATGAACTATTCAAGAATTAAACTTGACTGATAAGGACCATTCAAGAGCCAAACAGGACCATTTCTTACTATGCTACCATTCTGTGTTCTGTTTCCATGTAAGGTATTTCACTTATGAGGTTATTCAAGATTATTACCTAAAATATATATATATATATATATATATATATATATATATATATATATATATATATATATATATATATATATATATATATATATATATATATATATATATATATATATATATATATATATATATATATATATATATATATATATATATATATATATATATACATTTTTTTTTTTTCTGGTGAGGGCATATATTTTTACATTTTTTCTGGTGAGGGGCGGGCCAATGTAGGGATGCCCCCCCTCCCTCTGACAGCAAAGCTAGGGCACTGTATTTTTATTACCTCAGTTTCACATGACATAACCTGACAAGAATTTGTAGCGAAATTTATGTTAACCTAAAATATGAGAAAAGAATCTGGACTACAAACTCGAGGTGGGTTTTAATCCTACTGGGCAGTATAGGTGCGTGCGAAATATGTGCTTTGGGCCGTATTGAGTTAATGTGGGTTTTTATGTTTGAGCAATAAATGTGCTTTGGGCAGAATAGGTGCTTCCATTGAATTAACGTGTGTTTTTGGTTTGGGAGAAATACATGCTTTGGGCAGTATAGGTGCTTCCATTGAGTTAAGGTGTGTTTTCAAATACTGTATACGCAACACCTAAAACAATAACCACAAGAGCACTACTTGTGTTAGTTTGTGAGGGAACCAAACTTAATTCTCCACCAATTCATAAAACTCATGGAAATGGGGAGATCAATACCTTAGGAATTAAACCCTTGCCAAAACTATCAAAACATACCATTCTTTTTGTAAAAAGGACAAAATTAAACATAACTATGTGGTAGGGATATGCATTTTCGCTTAATTCATTCAAGGATAAACGATCATCTTTATTAATCGTTTATCGGTTAATTGATAGTTAAAACAAGTTGAAAGATAATCCACAATCATCTTTGATAAAAAGCCACGTAAGTGGACAAGACAATGATTTTGGTGCATTTAAGGAATTATTACAAGACATTCTGAGGATATTTTCACTATACAATGCGAGCATGTGGTGGACAGAATAACATTGTGGCCATCAGCAAATGGGCTTAGCATTGTTTGTAAAAATGATTAGGCCTAGCACACCGTATATTGTGCTCGTATTCTAATGAATTTTTGAGTTCGTCACGATGGACAAATCAAACTTATTGATGCTGGTGTAAAGAGAAAAATATTGATTTTTTTTTAACAATTTGATTCTTAAAGTGATTGTTATGTGGTTGATACATGTGAAATGGATTAAACTAAAAGTTTTAAGGCCGAAATTTTGTTTAAACGAAAAACTAATTATTGTAACTGTAAACAATCGTAACGATAGTTTATCGGTTAACCGATAAGCGGTCACATTCCTACTATGTAGGCTTTAAAGTATCTTTGAAACGCAACTACAGTATCACTGTAAAATCAATTTTGATTGCCTTTGATTATATTTTACAAGGGCAACTAAGAAAGAGGATTGATATTGAAGATTTTTTTGGTAATTCAAGCTTTTCTACTCAATTTCACTGAGGCAACAAACAAAACTTCTGTGTCAAATTTAAGCCTTACATGGGTTTACACTACAGTTGAATGTTTCCCCTTCATTCCCTCATACGGAGGAAAAGGTTTCTCATATGCAGTAAACACTAAGTACCCCAATTCTCATAGTCAGAATTTTAAGACTATAATTCGTACTTTTACAAATCAACAAGCGCAACGTGGAAGATAATCTTTTTTTGCAATGGAACTTTGTGTACATTTATATTGTAGCGTTTCGAATGGTCTTTAGCTACACACTGCACTTAAAATGGCAACCGTAGGGGTACTTAATATTAGGCTGCATAGGGAAAAACTCAAATTTTGTTGAATTTTAATTATCTATAAATTCTTGCATCCCAGGTAATGAAACTCTTCAAAATTGCAAGATAAATTCAGAATCCATTAACTACAAAAAAATTTTTTATAAACTTTCCTCCCTAGGTGCAAAATTTGATGACTCTCAAGTGCCTTCCAAATGAAATTTCAGTCGTCCATTATATGTTGAGTTGGGTGTGGGTCGGAGGCTTATATTCTTGACATGAACAAGCCAGACTGTGCAGAATGCAATGAATTCTTAAGACTTCACTACGACTCAATGACACATTGGACAAGAATATCAATTGTCATCAGATCATTCCAGTTTTTATTCGATCCCCCTTTATTGACAACATTTTCCAAGAGGTAAGATCTTTGCTTCACTCTACGGATGACAATTTCCAAACTGGCAAAATCTCATCCATGTTTTTCTGAAGGGTTGAAAAACTGGACTATATTTAGGGGTAAGAATTTTGCAGTTATAGGCAGTTTTGCAGTTATATGGATGAGAATAAGTTTTTGCTTTAACCTAGTAATACCCGTAGTATCATCAGACTGTTGCCAGTCGTGTTAGTATGGCTGCCGTTAGTGATAGCTGGCCGTCCGCGGGTACTACAAAAACCTATAACCTGCTGTACTGTTTTAAGCCTTTTGTTAAAACATAGGAAAATCTCAGTTTTAAGATCGTTGTGAAAACGAAACCATTTAACCTTTTTTTTTCTTCGCCCACAATGCTTATTCATAATGTTTGAAGCCCATCCAGGTCTTCAAAAATAAGTTTTTGCAGTGATTTTCTATAATTTTATCGAAATATTTACTGGGCTACTTTTCATTCTGTAAAAATCGTCTGACAAGCTCTCCAAAAAAAGGTCAAAGTTCAAAATGCTGGTATCAGGGCTATAACATTTTAGCGGGGGTAATATGTTTTAGATTTGAGGTTAAAAATTAAGATAAAAGTTATTAAGTACAATTATATAATCTAAACATTTCTTGGTGTTTTATTTATTTGATTTCGCACACAAAAAACTAGGGGTAAAACTGGAATGACCCATCACTGCACCTGGAACTGACATTGCAGTTAAGCTTAACTCCAGTTGGAGGAAAAGCAGTCTAAGTGGATAGGGCTATTAATATTGATAAAAGTATTATCATTACTGCTGTGACAGAGAGTGCTTCACTCACACAGTACTCACATACATAGGCCAAACTTAATCACAGGAGATTTTTAGATTATCGCTGGTACTCCCAACTTAACTGCAGACAGAAATCTCCTGTCAATAATGTACACACGTGAGTCGCTTCTTGATAAGATTATGACTGAGGATGGGTCTCCGTAAGTGAAAGGAGGTATTGCTTCCATTTGCATTGGATTCTGTACTTTACTTGCAAATCGGCACTTTGCATTTATTCGCGAAATACGATTATTCTAGAATCGCGTGTTGTAGCACAAGGTCAGGACAATTCCACCAATACCAAAAATCATTGACGAAAATTCTTATACAAATACAATTTAAAACCCAAAAAAAAGATACCTGGGTGGTCATTATAACCACAATTAGTGATTACTATCACTCTGTGAAAGATGAATGACGGAATTTCATGAAAAACTCGAAAAATTAAGACCCTGTCATCCCTGCAACGGCTTATCGTAAGTAGCGTTATGTCGGTTAAATGACACTTTAGATGGCGCTATTCAATTTTTGTTTACGCAATTACCATTGCGTAATTTAGTTATTTTGAAAATCTGGCTAATAGATGACTCTTTTGACTTTGGGCTCAAAAAGGCACCAAAACCTTAAAGTAAGATGGATCAAAACACTGCTATTTCCAACTAAGCATCTGCATTTACAGACCACAAATCTTCCAAATTTTACGATAGATATTCAAGTTTGGACAAAAATTTGCCATTTTCAAACAAGCCTCTGCAATTTCCTACCACAACTTTACAATATTTTACAAAAAATCTTCTACCTTTGGACCAAACAGCACAAAAGTCTTCAATTTTGGTCTTGACAATGTTAATTTTCAAAAAAATTATAACTTAATTTTAACTATACGCACATGCACGCAGATGCAGGAAGACAAACTCCGCTCCTGATGGTTACACCGAATTTCAATAATGGTGCACTTTGATTTAAGGTCTGAAGCTAAATTATACTATGAGGACCCTTTTATTGTACACTGAGAGGAAATTTTCGCTGCTTTCTTTTAATACTCACTGGATTTCATGCAATGTAAGACCATGTATATTGCTCACAAATGCTGAAAATTCCCATTCTTTACTGATAGGCCCTCAACGGGGATCTTGGAGCCCCAAACTCTTAGCTGCTTAGAGTAACGTGGTATAGCTGTGGCTATACTTTTTCATCGTAAAAATTAGACATTTACTTTTCTGAATAACAATGATTTATTCTGTTATACGTTTGAATTTGATGGTAATTTTACCAACAGTTTTTATCTTTTTAGTGAAATTTCTAAGAGTTATTAAAGAACTTATCAATGTTGACTTTGAAATTGTTAAAAGAATTGGAGCTAACTACCCACTCAGGAAAACTATTCCACTCATTAACAACTCTGCGAAAAGCTAAAACGCCGAATATTTATCCGTGAGAACTCTTTGGTCAACTTTAATCTATAACCACGTGTCATATGAGGATTAGCTGAAACATGCAAGAAATTACAGGAAATCAAAGCATAACTATCAAAAAGGAATTTAAAAACCTGAATCATATCGCCACGTACTCTTCTCAACCCAGCGTGGTCAAACCAAAAATTTGTCAAGAAAATAAGTCTAGTCTAGTAGCTCCTCGCTGAACCTGCTCCAAAATGAACTTATCCTTCTCATAAAAGGGACTCCAAGCCTGAATAGCATACTCAAGGTGAGGCCTGACTAACTGCTGATACAAATTAAGAACAACCTCTCTACCAAGAAAACATAAATTTCTTCCAAACAAACCAAGCATCCTAGCATCAGCTGCTAAAGCACACTGTTTAGAAGGCTTCAGATTGCTAATAATGCCAAGACCTAGATCCCTTACTTGATCAAAACAACCAAGATTTAAACCATTTATGCAGTAATCAAAAGCTAAATTACTCTGACCAAAATGAATAGCTTTGTATTTATCAACATTGAATGACATCTGCCACGTTTGGGACCAAGAAACTTATCCAGGTCAGTTTGCAACAGTGAAGAATCCCTCGCATCATCAAAAATCCCGTAGAGCTTGGTGCCATCAGCAAATTTACAAATCATAGAGCCAAGGGAAACATCAATATCATTCATGAAGATTAAGAAAAGAAGTGGACCCAATACAGAACCCCAAGGAACACCATTTGTAACCTTCTTCCATGGAAATACTTTACCATTAAGAACAACTCTTTGTGACCTGTCAATTAACCAAGAATTTATCCAACTGGCACACCAAGCGCTTTTGTTTTCAATATGAGCCTGCCTAACGGAACCATATCATATGCTTTTTGTAAATCTAAATAAATAACATCCACATTATGACCAGAATCAACTAGTTTAGTAACATAATCAAGAAACTCCTTACAAAAGAAATGAGTCTCTTACATTCCAAAACTAAATTGAAGGGGAAGGTGGGAGGAAAATATACACAATTATTGGAAATATTAGTCAAATTTGGCAACATTTCCAGACAATTGAAAATATTTCCAAAAATGAAGAATATTTCCCAAAATTGAAGCGAATTTCACGAAAATGAAGGAAATTTCCTGTTGAATGAAAATTATTTCCCGATCTGTTTGAGGGTTCTTTCCCCCTGAGAGGTGATCCTTCCTGTAATGCTGTACGCCCCAATATGTTCAAATAAAGCTTTAACATCTATTTCAAGATGTTTTTAAGGGTTATTTAAGTTAATTGCAAATGTAAAAATGTAATTACTAAGTACAAGAATGACAAAAGATTAAATATTGAGATTAAAGACAGAAGATTGCCATTGTTTTAGTATCACACATCTCTACCTGGTAGCCTGGTACAGCTAGTTATCAGCCCAATAAATTCTTACCTTATGTAAAACTTTTATCAGTTTTTGTTTGCCTTTTGATGTTACATTTCTTGAACATTTATAACGATTTAATTCAAGTTGATATACAAATGAATATTTTATCTGCTGTCTGGGGCACATGGGCGAATCCTCCTAACTTGTGCATTTAATCTTTTCGAGGCTCTAAAATAGTCTAACTTCAGTCCGTTTGGAGAAACTGGGATACATCATTTTAAGGGCACCCTCCACTGACATAGCTGAAAGGGCAATTTCGCCTCCCCACCTCATCTGTAATTTAGAAATTTAATCGATCCGAAAATTGCGGGTGAACTTTATAAATTGTTTTTATTTATCGAATTTTATCGAAAGTTGGAATGTCGGATATTTAGAAGGACAAATTCTGAAAAATATCAGAAAATTTTTGAACCATAATTCTGGAAAGTAAAACAATAAAATGGCTCTAGTCTTTAGTCTGTCTACGGGCACGGCTCTGAAATCCCCACTTGAGGCACCTTGTAAATAGAGGGCCGCCCACATATCAGTATCTGTCTACTAACTGTAGTGTAGCGGTTATCATACGTGTCTACAGACCACGAGGCCCTGGGTTCAAGCCTGGGTTAGGTAGACACACCAGTGCACCACAATTGGTTATCAAAGGCCGTGGACATTGACTTGGTTGTCGATGTTATGTCTGTCCGTACGTCGTGCCTGTGTTCTCGTCCGGGTCGTATAAGGCATTTCGTGATAGCATTGTTACTATCATAACCGAATATGCAGGCGACGACATCGTCAATATAATTGTGTGTTCACTCGTCGTCGTCGCGATATCAGTATCAGCATGAAAACGAGGACCTCAGAAACGTTTATAGGAATTTTCTAGCATAAAAACGATTATAAACAGAGAGGCAGGCAGCTCAGTCAGCTGAGCGTACGACTGAGATGCTGGATGTCCCAGGTTTGAGTCAAACGGCACTTTAACCAGCGATTTTCTCACAGATATGCAGAACGATATACGCTGACATCAAGCGCAGAGGTTTGTGAAAAGTGGCCAATGGTTGGGTGGCGCTCTTCGTCCTTCGTAAAGAACGTAGATCCGTCGATCCTGATGGTAGGAGTTTCACCTGGCCTGGTTCTCTGAACACTTCTCGAAAAGAGCAGGATGTTAACCCGGTGTTCATTTACTTTCCATCCTGGCAAATTCATCGGGTAAACACTGAAAACAAGTCATTGTGACTTATGTGTGCTTTCCCTGGCATATGCCTAAAGTGAAATACATTCAATATTCGGTAAATATTAAATTGAGTCAACAGTCATTTTATCGTTTGTATAAGGGGCTCGGGACTTCAAATCAAAGTAACTCAATATTAAAATTCGCATGCTTGTTTTAAACACCCTTTTAAAAGTATCATTGAAAATTACAAACAAAATTACGAAACTGTATCAGCTATCGGAACTTACATCTATGATATTATTTTTGATGGACATGTGGTTGGAACGTGATTTGATGTAACAGTGACGTTCATTATTGGAGAGGGAGGGCGAAGGGGAGTGGGGTGAAGTGGTATTTCATACTTTTTTTCTTCAAATCCTTTTGGCAAAACGTTACTTCGCCCTTTCCCCCGATTTCTATGCCACTGACGTGTCCCAACGGGATTCAGTTGGACTCCTACTCCACTCCAGCTCAACGTTTTATCCAAGATGTTTTTAGATTCTCAGATGCAAGTGGGGAATTTAAATCTCCAATTTCTTAGGAATACGGTATAGCAGTAAGTACGGAAAGGGAGAAAGGGACCCCCTTCCCCCCTCTCGGGGCCGGATTAAGCGAGTGCGGGACATATCATTTTATAAATGATTGCAGTTTTTTAGTCATAGTACCAGAGCCATAGAGAAAGCGGGCGCAAGCTGCTCCCTGAGAGGATTTCACCCTCACGGCTGCATGCTCTCTTCCCGAGGGTGAAATAGTGGCGTAGCCACGGGAGGGGGATGAGGGATCGGACCCCCACTTTTTCGATAAAATTTTAAAAAGTCCGATAAACTTTGCTTTTTATATCTTTTTTTGTTGTTGCTTAAAAACAAAACAAAATTGCCCTTAGAGGTGGGAAAATTGGAACACTTTGTCTTAGAAGGGGGTCTAGGACCTTCTCAGACTCCTCATATTTCTAATGTTGGCTACGCCACTGGGTGAAATTGGGAAATTATCAATGAGAAATGAAAGAAAATTTGGTAATGTATTGGAAAATTCGAAAACTATTTTCGAAAATCGTTCAAAATTGCCTAAAAATGAAGGAAATATCCCAAAATTTCTACTTCTTTTGCTCGCACTACGTTACTCTAGCACCCCCTCCTCCCTCCGTGGCTTAAATTGACTTTTTCTCCAGGAAAACCATAGAAATTTCCGAATCCAAGCTACCCCCACCCTCCGCCCCTGTAATCGGAAATTTAGAGGTAAACGTCGGATATTTTGAGCAAAATGTCGGATATTTTGAGAAAAAAATCAAATATTTTGAGGAAAAAAGTCGGAACATTGGCAACTCTAGTAGACCTAATTCAGATATTCGGTTTTCGCAAATTTTGATCCTTTCCCCATGACTGGTACAACTGAGCTCTACTAAGACCGATTGTTTTCCTCAGCCTTACTTACCAAAAAAAGCATACTGAGTTTCTATTTTGCAAATTATAATCTGCACAAATTTTCCAAGTTTTGAGAAATTTCCGGCCAGGGGGCATTCCCCCTCCCCACCTCCCTTAGCTACGCTACTGCTTGAAGTGCTTGAGTATGTAAATTCCCTCCTGTATTTCTTCCCTTATCCCTATCACATCAAAACGCAACCCTGTCTTCGCTCAGACGTTACTGTTTGCAATGTAAATTCCAAATTATATCTAATGGTAAAACATATATACTTAGAAAAAATCTCAGCCCATCCCCCTCCCCCCCCCCCCCTCTTCCGGTTCCTCTGGATCTACCCACTGGTGACCATATCTGTGTAAGTTCTTAAAAATGAATGCTTTTCAACAGATCAGTCAGACAAAGTACAGCCCAACGTCTGAACGATGTATTTGTAGAGCTCAGAAGCAACCAAACCCGTTAGATTAAAAAGCAAGTCCAAAATAAAGCCTGGGTTTTGCTGAGGCGGCGGGCATAGATCACCCAATTGGCTCTCGGCGGGCCAAGTTTGTGTTTTCGTTATATTCGATAATCGATTGAATTGTAAGCATATAAATAGCATATAAAGAAAACATTAACTAGATAGCTGTTGAAAATCCATAAACTGTTTTAACAGTTAAATACAAAATTAAAGTTGGCAAATTAAAATTTTCATGACTAACTTTTAAGAAAATATACCGATTTGTCATATATTCAATTTCTTGTCATTCATGTCATCAGTTGCATAACTGTCTCCCAATTCCCGTCAGCTCTTTTGTTCCAGGGGCGGCTTCAGCGGGGGCTACTCAGCTACTCGGCTACAGTCGGGGAGCAAACTTGTAGTGGAGTACATTTTCATGCATGAGTACGAGTACAGCTGCACACGGCCATGATGAGTACAAGTATACGAGTCCCAAAGTCATGATTACTTTGACGAGTATGTTCGTTACTCTGCAGCTTTATAATGCTATACTTGACACATAAGTTAGCGTTGCAGAAAACAACGTAGTTGACAAAGTCATCTATAACAGATGAGCAATTTGATTTTAACAAATACTGGTAAAAATTCATGAAAAATACATCAAAAATTCAGTGAGTACGAATTTAGGTGTCATGAGTACGAGTACGAGTATAGAGGTCATGAGTTTATGAGTACGAGTACAAAGAGCTGAGTACGAGTTAGAAATCATGAGTATACGAGTACGAGTACAAAAAGCTGAATACGACGAGTGCAAAGATCATGAGTATACGAGTACGAGTACAAAGAGCTGAGTACGAGTATAAAGATCATGAGTACGACCAGTACGAGTACAAATAGCTGAGTACGAGTATCATAGAGATCATGAGTATACGAGTACGAGTACAAAGAGCTGAGTACGAGTACAGAGGTCATGACGACGAGTACAGAGGTCATGATTAAGTACTTGCATATTGCTTAGTAAGAGTACAAAAATTGTACTCAAAGAACATACTCGAGCACTTCCAGTAGTGGCGTAGATAATAGGAAGGGGGTCAAATTTCCCTGGCCAGAAATTTTCAAAACTCGAAAAATTTGTGCAAATTTTTATGTGCAAATATAAATTAGTTTTTGGTAATCTTGATGAAAGCAATCAGTAGTTAGTGATTCCCCACCGCCCTCCACTTTTCCGAAGAAATTTTCAAAACTTTGGATAATCTAAGGTATTTATATATATATGTATATACATATAGATATAAATGTATATATATATATATATATATATATATATATATATATATATATATATATATATATATATATATATATATATATATATATATATATATATATATATATATATATATATATATATATATATATATATATATATATATATATATATGTATATACATATAGATATAAATGTATATATACATATATATATATATATATATATATATATATATATATATATATATATATATATATATATATATATATATATATATATATATATATATATATATATATATATATATATATATATATATATATATATATATATATATATATATATATATATATATATATATATATATATATATATATATATATATATATATATATATATATATATATATATATATATATATATATATATATATATATAAAAACTTACCCTCAGAAGTGAGCTAAATTTGTATACTTAGTAATAAGAGGCTAGGACCTTCTGAGACCCCTCACTTTTTAATAGTAGAATTGAGTCGTACCAGCCAAGGAAAAAGGATCTGACTATTTTGTCTATCAAAATTTCCCAACTTTTCATCAAGATATCCGACTTTTTCTCAAAATTTCCGAACACTTTCAAAACGAAAAGGTGGTCTATATAGCTATGCCACTGAAGTGATACGAAAATTTTGTATGTAAGTTGCATGCATGTACATTTAGGGAAATTTAGCCACTCTGTCGGAAAGCTATAGATCAGAGCCCGTCCGGGAAAATTGAGCATGGTGTCACCCTTGAGTTATGATCTGTTCATTACTTTTCGATCCTCTGCTACAAGCAGAGACACAGCTGAACTGCTGAATTGACGAAGATTTACACCTAATCAACAATTATCTGATTATAGGGAAGATATTCTCAAAGCTATGGATGCATGAATTTTAGCAAAATTTATGAAATGGTATGGGCTGCCTTTTAACTTTCTCAATTACGCATTTCTGTTCATTGTTTGCGTCATAGGCAGCTGTCAGAGACTTTAGATGGGGTGGGGGAGATACAATGAACATCATTTTAAACGTGTATAATTTGTATTCGAGGGTTCGTGAAATCATTGGAAGTTTTGGCAAAATATGGCAACATTTCCGAAACTACAAAAAATTTGAAGAAAACTTCCCAAGAATTAATGCGAATTTGACGAAAATATTGGAGAAATTGGGTTTCCGTGTGTGTATGTTTGTGTGTGTGTGTGTCTGTCTGTCTATGTGTGTGTGTAGCCCTGGGGTTAGGAAATTTGTATTCAGTACCTCAATAATCCTTTGTGCAAGTTAGCCATGAACAATTCACATGGGCGAACTGGCCCAGCATTTAAAATATAGTGGTGGCAGAGGTCTCGCATGCTTTCTTCCCCAGTTGGGAGCTGAAATTGGGAAATTATTAACATTAAATTGAAAAATGTGGTAAAATTACTTGGATATTTTTGTAAAACTTCCCAAAACTGGCCAAATTTGCACGAAAGTTCACCAAAATAAAAATATTTTCCAAAAATGATGGAAATTGAAAAAGTTTTTAAAAATTCAATGGGACGGATTTCCCGATTAGCAGGCAGCATTTGATCTGTTGATGGAAACTTGATTTACCAGTGTAATTTTTCCATTTGTCAATTTTGTTTGTTTTTATCCCTGAGTAGCAGGTGACCAGAGGTGTCGGAAGGAACTCGGGCAAGGGGACAGAAAATCAATTGAGGGCACTTTTTTTACAGTAATTAGGGACGCTTTTCAAAAAGAGGTACTTTTATAAGTTTTGGAAAAATTGTGGGGCACGTGCTTCCTGGCCCCCGTGTTGTCCGGGTGAAACTTCAAGTTGGGGAACAATTTGGATAAAGGAATTCAAGGAACATCTTTACTTCCAGTTTCATGTGATGTCATGATTGCGGCTTCTTTGCATGTTGCCTTTTTCAGTCGCTAGCTTAAAATTTACTCAGAATTTTTCTCAATCCCAATTATAAAACAATACCACAGCCAGTTAAAGATATACAGTTACTGTTCTTTAAAACTACAGCCAAAGATTAAGGGAGATCATAATGCTATCTTTTGATTCATAAAGAGACTCGATGAAATTTCAAACGTTCCCGGTCGAATCTAATGAATATTCATTAACGTCCTTTGTAGATTGTTTTAAAGTTTTCTAGTGCAGCGGTTAAAACCCCCAAATTGACTAATTGTAGCAGTGTATGACGTCAGTGGTATGAATAATAATAAAGTCCCATTTTTGGGGTCTAAGGTATAAGGTTCTCAAAAGTGGGGTTCATCCTGGACTGGTGTTGTCCAACGCATATGGTTTGAGTATAGGCGGGACTTGGGGGAGCAAGGGGCACTTGTCCCACCTCCACTTTTTCCAAATGTATACTTTTGTATGGTAATGTTTTGTATCTTAACGTAACTTTGTGATTCCATCCCCCTCCCCCCTCGTCCCCCCGCAAAAACGTTTGACTTTTCCCCTACTTTCGGTAGGAAAATCCCGCCTATGGGTTTGAGATTGGGGAGCCAGGACCAATATTGGCATTTGACGGTCCATCGGTCGAATAGGTAAAAGGCCTACTTTTAAAAATTGCTGCTTAGAAACTTAACGGGGGTCATTCCCTCCCACCAAGGCCCTCGGTGTCAGAGCCCTGGTAAATGACATGCTTTAATTGTGTTAAATAGATACTAAATGTATGTTACAACTTCTATTCACTATGTACTGATGTAGGATTTGTGAGTGAGTGGATTTCTATTTGTTTTCAAGCTAAAAAATAACCTATAATTTCATATAACTTTCAAAAGGTCACCCCCTCAACTTTCAAAAGCACCTTCTGCCCCGTCCGTCACCAAATTTTAAGACGGCATCTCTTGTCCTCCTTGTTCTCTAGGGCAAGGGAAGCAGTGGCCCTTGCCCCCGTAGTTCCGACATTACCGGAGGTGACCCTTCCTGCGCCCCTAGTAAGTGGAGGGAAGAGGGGCTAAACACTTGAACACATAAGAACAAGTTGTACTCCACCATTTACCTGGCCTATATGTCATTTCCTGGTTAGCAACTGGTGAGGGATGGTCTCATTTCCAATCCAATGGACTGATGGATCGGTCGGTGTAATTCTGAATTCAACTGATTTGCGGCGCTACGAAAAGGTCACGTGTTCATTATACCGTGAACGGAAATAAATTATATTTGTATTTGTATAAACTTGAAAAAATATTGGTATATTGTATAGCGTATATGCCAATTTTTTCTTAGATCGAATCCCACCCTTTGAAATTATCGTCAATATAGGTCAATGCCTGTGACGTTCAATTATGCGTACACTTATCTGATTATTGTTTTGTTGCAACCCGTTATTGCATGCAGCCTGTATGCATGGATCATCTCGTCCCTATTTTGACATATCAACATACAGGGGCGAGCTGTGAGTCGAAAATATTTCGGACCAGATTTACTAGCGGCGCACAATATACTAACCGGAGGAGGAAAATATGAGAGCCGCGCCCTTACATGCCCTGAGTCAAGTTCGATCAACAGACCATATTAGACTCGATTTCAGAAGACCTGTGAATAGTTTGCAATCTGCTGCACGGGCACAACCAGCTCAGTGTTCCTCTGTTTCTTCGCTCCCTTTCTTTTCGTTGCGCCTCTTTAAAGCCCAATGTTTCGGGAGCTGCTATATAGCTTTGTGCGCCGGTGGCGCCGGGTACGCCTCTGTTTGTCTGTAAAGATATTATACCAAAAGTTTGGAAGCTGTAAGCTACTGTAGTCTTGTGGCGCCGGTGGCGCCGGATACGCCTCCGGATACGTTTATATTAGTATTTTTGGAGCTGCCATAGCTAGACTTGTGCGGCGTTTCGCCGCGATCGCGTCCGCTGGACTCATAGGCCAGTCCGCCCATGCTGACATAGTGGCGAAAGTGCAAAAGTAATTTTTATTTTTATTTAGTGACGAATGTGCAATTAGTACAATTTAATTGCAAATTACTATATGACTAAGAAGTATCAGATTTTGTGTTTGCGTCATTTATTGATTACTAACAATTTATTAGGCCTAAAGCATTGACTAACTGATAAACATACTGTAGGCAAGGCATGGTGTAGAAAAATAACAGAAAATATTCCAAATCCAAGATTTTTTATTTAGGGAAGGGGGAAATGTGCCCCCGTTGACAACCCCACTGATACTGTCAATTTTGTGCTTTACAGTATCAAATGAACGGAACAAATTGCCCCTATATGTAAGTCTAAACAATGAATGTTTCTCCTTCGTGAGTTAGGTAAAAATAAAAATAGGTATGAGCACTTTCCCATTAATACCCCTTCTTTCTCCAATAGAGTTTCGTGACTTCAACAATCTTTTTTTTTTTTTTTTTTTTGCTTAGGAGTAACAGTTTTGAGATTTCTTTGTGTTGTGAATTTACCTGCTTTAACGCAGAAATGTTTTAATCTTAGTGGCACAACGTGCATATTTAGGTTTAAAATGTAATTATTGAACTCTACAAATCAAGACAGAAAAGGACACACCTCCAATTTCTGTTACAAAAACACTATAAATAACTACGAATAGAACGCGTCTTTGACAAACTTTCTTTGACCTCTTCAATATTCATTATCAAAAGCCTCAACCCATTGGTCACATTTGGACTGTTGCATATCCAAAGTTCCAACCTTTTCTTTGTCTGTAATATGTTTTGTGTCGCAATCACTATCGAATCGCGAAATATCAACACACATACATAGGCCTAGTGCATAGTACCTCGTGCAGTCGGATGTCTGCAAACCTGTTTCTTGTGGATTATTATAAGAATTTGTTGTTTAGAAAATCAGTTGAAAACCATTTAAAAATGTTATTTGATCATCAATGTTATTCAGGAGAAGTGAATGTGGATTCACCGGTGATTTTCAATCGAAATCAGTACACTTTTCAACCTATCACAGTACTACCTTCACCGTGGCGAGAGACAAAAACAGCTGATTGCTACTTGAACGATCGATTAGGACACTCAGATAGTCAGTACAAAATGGAAAGGTATATGTCACAGTATCATCAAAGACTCAATTTTCCATTGGATAACAGTGAAATTACAGCAGTTGAGGGTTTACTCGCCATTTCCAGGACAAAACCGTTATCAATACAACCACAACAAAAACACAAGATTACAAAAGACTACAATCACAACGTGTTGTCTGCTTCGGACCATCTTTTAGCATGCATACTCGCAGAACAACTCGAAATTCGGGGACAATCACCAACATTTGGACATAACTTGGAAGGAAAATTTATCGAAAAAGAGGTTAAATGCAGTAACTCAAAATTGGATTCGGTGTATGACTTCGATGACAACAATGATAGTACTACTAGTACAACAGTTCCCGTCATCACAACACGTCCAAGAATCAGGTCAAAACAAGACATAAAGGAGAAAACCAGGCCTACACCTGTTAAGAAACATGTTTGCACATTCGAAGGCTGTGACAAGAAATATGGAAAATCTTCACATCTAAAAGCACACATACGATCACATACAGGTAGGCCTACGTAAATCATAGTGTTTTCTTTGTTTGTCGTCTGTGTTCTTTGTTTTGCCGCGCACATGTCATATGTTTTATTCCCCATTGATGGCCTCTGCAGGTCACGCCTCCTTCCTTGTGTTTGTGTAAAAGCTTCGGATTGCTCAACTACAAAACGAACGTGTATTTCACCTAAAACCTGCAATGACTAGGTTGAATTTCGTAAGATTTTGTGTTTTATCCGTTTCTTTACAACATAGTCTATATTTAGTCTTATATTATAGCAATGCGTCAGTGCCAGTGGAAATAGTTTGTTGTTTTTGAATTACCAGCTTTGTTTGTTTATTGCAATTTCAGATAAATATTTAGGCCTACCTAGAAATATTGAATGAAACCCTGGCTTAAAGATATCGTAGAAAATAACTACATTACATTAGACGTGATTGTACTATTTGTAGATAAATATTGCAGAATATTTTTAGTCTTAATCAAAATTATGCGGGATATGGGGAGGGTTTTCTCCCACCTTTTCTTTTGGATGGTGATTGATGTATTTTACTGTTAATTTGCGATTTTGTATCTGTGACTTTGTCACCCTTCCCCCACCCCTCCCACACCCCCCCCCTCCCCACCCTCCCCACCCCTCCCCCCCCCTCCCCACCCCTCCCCCACCCCCCCCACCCCTCCCCACCCCTCCCCACCCTCCCCACCCCTCCCCCTCTTTCCTCCCACACCTTTGGTGGGCAAATCCTGACCATGGTCTAAACACGCATGCTCTTAATTTTTGAAATAGGCCTTAATACAAACATTTGCTGTAACTTAGGGAACAATCAAATGCGGTTTTATATGACAACGATATGTGCAATTAAACACGAAACTTTTTTTTCGTTTTTCTTCATTCTTTTTTTTTTAATGTCAAAGTATTTTCTAAGCCTGTTAAAACTCTATGGTCACACCTTTTAGGGTACGAAGTGGGCGTGTCAATGAGCAACACCTTGACAGGTTCAAAAAGACTTTAAAAAGTTTTATATATAAAACCGTCATCGAATTCGAATTTGACTGAACTATAATTATGTAAACATGCAATTTTCATAGTATATGAATCATCAAAATGGTTTTTGAGTTATTCTGAAAAGGTTTCTTGAACCCCAAAAACTGATCTATCCGTTCTCCTTCAATAAAAATTTAAAGCCCGCTGAGTCAAATCACGAACGAAACTGATCGATATCAACCTTTCGCTGTTTCGATATTACGCAATGACCCAATGTTTTGGCTTCTGATATCAGGGGAATGGTTTGCATTTAGTATAGGAATATATCGATAAATAAATTGTTCAGAAAAAGTTATTCTGTCAAAAAATCGTTACCCGCTCTTTTAAAGAAACGTGGTAATCTTTGTTTCTTTCCTTCTGACAAAGGGGGAATGGTCATGATCTAAGAATATGTACAAAGCACGAACTTTAATAAGTGATCTTGGTTTGAGAGTATACTTTCTTTGTTTAGATCACTTTCCACCTTATTTAACGCAGTTTGTGTACATGGGGTTACCTCCTATTTACATACACCACAGAGTAACAAAGAAATCGTAGTAGGCTGGCTTATTTTATTCTCTTTGTCTGGAAACGTAAATATAAGTTGGATTCACTACCTTAACAGGGCCTCTTTTTTGCCCACTCTTTGTTCATATTAGTGGAAATTGCGAACATGTTTGACTGTTTTTCCTTTGCTGTTCTTCGAATTTGACATTTTCTTTGTTGGTTGTTTCGACCTTAAGGTCTCGATGAGGAACCATGGCGTGTATTGGGTCGTTGGAGAGAAAAGAAAATAATACCTTCGGGAATATTGCCAAACTTTTTTATTGTTGTTGAAACAATTGTTTATCAATTAAAAAATCAATGTTATTAGTTGTTGTTTACGTACATTTAACGTTAAATCTATATAACTTTTTTTGTCTTTCTCGGTTAACTACCAATGCGCGTCTGTCTCATCCTTTTTGGTATTTAACTTTGTCACACGAATTTTGTATGAAAATGTTTTTATGGTATGTTGAGCCCTGTAGTGTCCCTCTCCCAATTAAACATGCGCCTTTTGTATAATTTTACTCTTATTTCTCATCTATATCTCGCACCCTGTATACTCCGACGTATTTTTATATAACAGTATCCATATATCTTTTCGCTTAGCCATAAAGTCCTCTGAAATATGAGGTTCGACCTCTTCCGAGCAAAGAATGAAAAAAAAAAAATCTTTTTGTCAGAATGATAAGTACATTGCTGTGGTCACATCCCAAGTTTTTAGGCCATACACACTAAAAGTTGTGCAGCACTTGACAATCAGTCATTTGTAAAAAGTCAGCATTGATTTGATTATCGTGAGACACTGCGATACATGTGTATATCTGAACTAGAATCATCATGCTGGGAAAGGTACTTACAAAATGCCTCCGTTACCTGCTCTGACGAGGTTCTCAGAGGGAGACCGGCCCATCGGATACCCTTGTTTCCTCACTTTGTTCTTGCCCTCACCTCATTTGGCATGTCCCCCTCCCATTCTGGGCACCGCCCTTTAATTCTGTATGTACATGCTATATGCCTACAGAGGATAACATATTTTATTTTTAATTTGTGTGCACGGACAAGTTCAAAGGTAGTAGTTTTATTGCAGCAAATAGCTTAACAGCTTTTTAGGTATATATTCTCCCAGGGATCACTGTTCATACACGAGCATCTGTTTGGGTTCTCACTTATGTATGATTCTACTTTTAACCCGTCCAGTGTTTTTTATTTTTTAAAGGACTGAATCTTCACTAGTTAATAATACTATCGATTAGCCAAGACAGATTAGAAACTTAAAAGGAATTGATCGATGTCTTTTATCAACATGAATAATTGAAGGGGATTTAAATCTTTGGTCGTGATCGATTTTGCGTTAACAAGATGTTTATGTCCGGTTGGGCTATATGGATGCTTAAATAGGACTGTTGTATGCACATATCCAATTGTTAAAATTTTAACAGAATACTTTATAATCAGTTAGTGGATTGGGAGGATTGATCAGCTGTTGTTTAGGAACTAAGAGGGTAGAGTCCGGACTGGGCACCCAAAGCCTATTTTTGCAAGTTGGTCATTCAATATATTAAATGGATCATATACGAAGACTCAGACAAAATAACAGCTCATGATTTGTACTGAAAATCCTATATCTTTCATCTAATGGTTTTGTTCACCACTGACACATGCATGATGGGGGTTTCCAACAAAATTAATTTCCGAATGACATATTTGGGAATCATGGGGAAAATTTGTATTGCCAGTTACCCATGCAGAATATTTTCAAACTTCTGCCTTTATTTCAAAAATCGATTGGACGTGTTACCTCAGATTTGTATTCGTCAATGCTTCAGACATGAATGGTTTATGACAGCTGAAATCTTGTACCTGTTGATTTTCTTTAATTTAAACGAACAATAGGCCTATATTTCTTTGACCTATTTTATTTGCCTGCAGAATTCTCTTTCACACAGTTTCATTTCCGCATACTGACGAATGTCTTATTCAGGTGAAACGAAAATTGTCGCGAAAAACTGAATTATTATTTCCGCACACTGATGAATGTCTTTAAAGCTTCATGAAATAAGATTTTGCTTCAAATGTCTTTATTGTAAGTACAATTGTCAAAGATTAGCATTTTCTCTTTTCAATGATATATAAAGCTATATAATACATTTATCAACTTTTATATTATCAAGCTTCAAAATTTCTGGAACATTCGTCAGTATGCGGAATCAATCATTTCAATTTTGACATTCGTCACTTACACAAATGACATTTGTCACTACGCGAAAAGAGGGATGGTATGTTATGCACCTTCACACAGGGAACCCCACGTTACCTTGCATCGCAGCTCGACATTCTTTACGATACTTGTTGTTAGGGAAACAGGTGCACCTTTGACCGTTTTGTGTAAATGACAGCTGTTTGGCACGCGACGACTGTGGACACACAATAAATGGCGCGTGCTGGTTATGCCGCAAAATTCCCGCCGTTTCCTTATAGCTATTTCTTTCTTAAATTTCGTCTTTTTGTTCACTTGACTCCGCCCACCTGTGACCTGTTGTTTCGATTCTTTTGTGCTTTTAATAGTTTGACGGTGCGAATGACGTTGGAAGTTTTTATACATGTACATGTTATATAAGGAATGATGATTTGCTTCGTTATGAGTTTTTGAGATAAAGTGAGAATTATCTTTTGTATTAGCGCTTTGTGTTAGTATATTATAGAGTAATGTTTGCATGTTATCTGAACAATCTTGTCGATCGACTTTTGAAAAAAAATAAAAGCATGTAAGTTCCCAATATGAAAGCTTCCTGTATGGACTTTCACCTGAAACCTTTGTGCATGTCATTGTTATTATATCTGATCAATTCTTATGGAAAACAAGGGCGTTAAGTTATGAAATCTGATTGTTTTTCTAATTGATTGAGGAAAAACAATCTTTTACGTTGAATTATCTTCGCCATAGCCTCCTATATAGGAGCAATCATAATCTCTGTATTATTCCTGTAAAGAATCAAGTTCTGAGTGACGTATCTATGTGACCACGACCTTGGTTTTGGTACAAGAAATTGAATGCATTTTTGAAAGTTTTTCTGAATTTCAGAAGTTAACAGATGGGTAAAATCCTCTCCAGACTGCCCTACATACCATTCTCCTTACAAAATACCCATGCCTATATAAATAATTATTGTTTAGACTATAATTAATTTTCTCACACTTTTAAAGTTTTATTTTGCTTCTTTCTTTCTGTAGGTGAACGTCCCTTTCAGTGTGATTGGGAAACCTGTGAGAAACGATTTGCACGATCAGATGAACTGACACGCCACAAGCGGACGCACACTGGAGAGAAGAATTTCATTTGCCCAGTATGCGACAAACGCTTCATGCGTAGCGACCATTTAAAGAAGCATGCTCGTCGCCACGACAAATTTCACCCCGACATGTTAAGGAAATGGAGGGCTCCCAGCCGATCTGGTTCTGTCAGCGACAGTGACCACTCCACACATTCAGGGTCATCAGAGTTTTGAACTGTGTTTTGCCTTTAAAGTGACTGTGTAGGCCTACTAGGGCCTACGCTATACTACTGTCTAGAATGATCAAAGCATGGGTGTTGTTAGACCGATTTGAGTGCAAGAATGTAGAATTTGCGATTCAAAGATGATCATTTCAAGCTTGACGAATAGCTCCTTACAAGTGGCACTTTTGTGAAGCGTATGGAGGAGACACATCGCCGAAAGGTGTGACACCCATCTTCCACCCTCCACACACATATATCTTCCCGAAGTTCCAAACTTCTCCTTTGGGCCATCTCAGAGTTCATCAGCTATTGCTTGTGTGTGGCTAATCAAGAAGAATCGTGGATATCGTACTCCGAATTTACAACCATTTTGATTTCTACAACATTGCTTATACTTTTTCGGGCGGCGGGGTGAGCATCCCAGGCTATCTTAAAAAGCTATTAGTTCGATCTTAACTTTTTTTTTTTAATTCTCGAAAATGTACCAAGGCATTCCCTAACCACCAAATTAAAAGGTGCTAAAAGGCTAAAAACTGTTTTTTTCTTCAGATTTGTTATTGTCTTTATGATTGCATCGTTGGGGAATATTTCCATTTTCTAGTCCATGGTGAGACCCGTCATGAAAGCCTTCTCTCATCTGCAGACTGTAGCTTTCGGTTTACATCTGGTATTAGAACTGAAACTACGCCATCTTTCCATAATCGCAGACGAAGCCAAATGTGCTTAAAATTCCGACTGTGTTGCGTTTGATACCCGCACATCTTAGAATCTTGAACGTCAAAATACTGCTCAAAAGTTGAAACGATACCTATGCCTGGTAACCATTTGCAGTAGGAAACACTTAGGAGAGAGGGAGTGCTCATCAAACGTCCTTTCATTCGTGGCTCTTCGTAAATGTGATTTATCCTTAGGATTCATCTTAGGAAATTTCCCTTTCGGAGTGTGATTGTGTCATTATGTAATTATTTCGTTGCGTAGAAAAATGTAGATTGCGCTTGCATTGTCTAATTTATCCATATTTGTTGTGAACATATATAACCATTTGTGTGAAAAGTAGATCTTCAAAGTGAATAGCTAATATATATATATATCTTATTTGCAGAGAGGAAATGCGATATGTTTATTTAAAGAAAAGGCATTCTAATGTAATACCATGTTAGATTGTAAGGTACTTATATGAGAGTTGAGTTGCTTCTATGCAGCAGAATCTGGATGAAACATTATTATACAGAAAGGTTTACATTGTGACCGGAAACAAACACATTTAAATTTCAGATAACATATTTATTATACTACCAACGTACATACTGTTAACGTATACATGCAGTTGTCATTTCTCACTACCTCAGAGTTAGAATCTTGAAACTGGTCACAAAATATATAGCGTGGGTTATAGCTTACATCTCATCTTAATGTTCTTAGATCGAAAAGGGGAGTATGAACAAACTTGCTTAGCCAAATATATTAAGACATGATTGTTCAAGGATCCTATTTATATGTACACTTTTATATGAGGTTTTATACTGGTTTTAACAGCACTATTTGTAAATATCAGAACTTATAAATATCAATAACAAAATATTTAACTGTTTGAAGTGAAAGAAAATACCACCATAATTAAGTTTATTATCAATAAAGTTAATAATGGCGTGTGACACTCTTTAAAGCGTAAGCTAATTAGTTAAAGCATGGAACTATTAACTGGAAATAGCTCCATAGTTAAGGGTCATATACTCACTACTTCAAAACTTTGCTCAGACATTGGATCATGTCTAAATTTTCGAAAATCTATTTGTGTATATTCCCTAAATGAATATTCATGTCTGGTCATGCAAATTTGTGAATGGTTCGAATCTCATGGTATGAATGGGAGCGGGATATTTTTTGGAGAATTTTTTCAATGTCTTTGCAAAGTCCTCTGTGTCAACAAACAACTGAGCTTAGATGTTTTTCTTCGTGTAGGAAGCGTGGAGGTTCAGGTAATGCAGAGGGGTTGCCCAGGGAGCTTGCTCGTCGTGGTGGGGTGACTAGGGTGGGGTGACTGGGGTGGGGTAACTAGAGTGGGGTAACTGAGGTGGGTAACTGGGGTGGGGTGACTAGGGTGGGGTAACTGAGGTGGGGTATCTGGGTAACATATGACATTAAAAACACTGTCGTTTATTGATGTTTTGCGACATCACGCTTGAAGCGAATTACTGTGTCGGGTCATACACCTTTGTAGAATACACATGTTGAAGTATATCTTTCTGTTGCTGTATAATATTAATATTGCCACTTAATATTAAACTTGCTCCCAATGTCAGTGTTTTTAGACGAAGGCTCAAGTTTCAAGAGCTATGAAGTCTATAAAGATTAGATTAGAGAGTTATGTAGTTTTCAGTCGTTCGAATGCGTTTTCATGACGTCATAACTGTTTACTCGCATTTTTTAATATCAGTACTACTATCATACAATTTTTAAAATCATTTTCTTTGCCTGAAATATAACATGTTTGTTCAGCTGGAAATTGTATAATTTTTTTGCTGCAGCTGTAGAATGATTTTTAGTTTTTCGAACCCGTGCATCAATTTCTTTTCAAATGTTGAATTTAAAGAACGTGTTTTCATTATCCTTCAGGAAAATATAATGTTTTGTTGATTCGTGCGTATTTTGCTCCTTTTTCAGGGATGATGGAAGGAAATCATAGTAAGACCATGCACATGTAGGCATGAAAGCCAAGGGAACGTTTCCCTCTCCCCTCACTCGTAAATATAATCAAAAATAGCCAACTAGACAATGTAATGGGATCTGTGGATTACCTCTCTCTAAAACTCCACAAAAGGGTATAGGTACAGTAGGAGTCAGTGTACAGTGAAACGAAAAGTAAATTTATCAGTGTTAAGTTTTTTTTTTTATTATTATTTTCAAAAATTGAATTTTTTAAACAATTTTGAAACAATTCTTTATTGTCTTTTGACAAGTACATTTAAAGTCCCTGAACATTTAACTTCGTTTTTTCAAGTTTACCGTGTAGTGCTTGGTTAAATTTGACCTTGTTCTTTTAAAGTATATTGAAGAAAGATAGTATATGACACGCATGTTGTTCCCCTGTCATACGTTTATTATATCAAGAGTGGCTGAAGGATATTTGCTACTTTTATGCATTTGTTTTGTTTACCATATAATAATTGTAAACAGATGTCAGACTCATTAAGTCAACCAAAAAACAAATTGTATTTTATGACGTCATGAAAGGAAAGAAGAAAGTTTTTTTGAGAGGTTTTATTGCAGAAATATTTTATGAAAGTTACATAACATTTTTACAATAGATTTTATATTATTATAGACTTGTATTCTGATTTTTGAAATGATTTTATCATAAATAAAAAAAACGAAGAATATTTAAAAATTGTGTTTGTGTAGTGATTCTTTAGGTCACGGGACATTCAACTTAAAATCGCTTTCGTGGCATTCAATGGACGTACTTCCAGTATTCCGCAACAGAGAACTGCCATTTGCTTTGAAATACTCAAGGAAGTGTGTGCGTATGCAAGGGAGGAAGGGGGTATACTTCATACCCCATGTTTTCAGAGAAATTGCATTACATTCATAAATGCGTCTTTAAAAGTGTATCTCCATTGTAATAGCAAACAGTTTATGAACATTTGCACATATCTCAATTAATCTTTGCGGCTGGAAGTTCTAATGGACACTACGAAAAGTGGCTCTTAAATGTGAAAAGGGCGATTTTTCGTTTTGATGCTGCAAAATAAAACTGGTTAATAGAGGGATTTCACCACGTGACTAACTCATCTGGAAGCCGTTTTGCAGGGGAAACGTCGTTGCGTTTTACGCGTCTTCACAAAGAAAAAGTCGCATCACACGTACAATAAACATATTGCATGATAACCTATTAGTACCAGTTCAGCGAATCTTTTTGATTGCAGCTTTTTTGTTCGTTTTCGATTTTACTTTATATTTTCCCTAAGTTTGATATATTCACCGGGTATACGAAGAGTAACTTTTACGTGAACGCCATCTGATTGTTCGTTATACGCAGGCAAAACCAACATATCTGATATCAATTTAAAAATCCTAGTGTGAACCGTAGGTCTGAAAGCCGTTGCATCGTACAGCATGCAGAAACCTAGTGAGCCTACATCTCAATACAATGTTGTTGCAATATTATGCAACATCACCGAAACAAACTTTTACTTCCGATGGCTACCAACTTCTCTCCTTATCTTGTAAACACGAACAATTTAGTCTTCGGATGTTTCCGAATCAATTGATGATATCACCAGTAAAACTTATTGCTAGAAATGTATCAAAAAAACTTCATTTTCTGGAAGTTTTGACATCGTAGTCCTTTACAGTAAAAATATCGGCAATTGTTGACTTCAACATCTTATAAGTGCAATTAATGGGGTAACATTTGTCGATTTCCTAAAGAAGCGAAGTAAACTTACGCCCTTTAACGTGTTTGTTCTTTGATCGTACAGGTGTACGTGTATGTATATATGTACGTACGTACAGACGTATATTACAGCGCCTGTATAGTATTGGCTTAACGCTTGTAACAAACGAGCGTTGTAATTCTAACGCGGTATACGTACGCATTTCATACACGCGTCATACATTTCATTTGTTAACGCACATGCACATGCGCCGGAATTTCATTTATTGTTTAAAGCGTTTCACGATTTTTTGTTTAAACAGAAAAAATTGTTGTCTTTTTTTCTTTTTTATAAATTTTGACCATCAATCGTTGATGTTTTCTCCGATTTTTAACCATGCAACTGAAAACAAACTGAAGTGTGTTTAGTATTTCAGTGAGAAGGAAGTTGATTTTCAAGTTATCAAAAATATAATCTTCCAGAAAAATCTTGGAACTTTTTTTTGAGACGTGTTAAATCCTATTGACTTGTGAGTATGTGGCGGCATTTTTGAATGAACATCATGGGCACATACCCAAATCGATAGATTTGGATATCTCTTTATTTTGGTATGTGTACATGTACCAGCAGAAACCCACTTCGAACGTCGATCAGGATCAGATGGAAATCGAGAAAAACGTCTCTCCTCCCCCCCCCCCCTCCCTACCTTTCCCCCGGCGCACGTGTAATATAGTGCAACAAGATTCTGGCATAATATCTTACAAAAATTATCTAATATAACAAATGCAAACGTTTGTAAGTCTATAACAGATTAAGTGTACAGCCAGAGAGTGTGACGTCATCCGCCTTATATACGTATATAAATATAGGCCGAAAGACGTCACACTCTCTGGTACAGCAGACGACAGTGTTCTTGTCCGACAAAATGGCGATTTGACCTCAAGTGACCTCATGACATCAGCTGAAACACCCTTATATCATAATCTTGATTTTTAGCTCTTTAAGGGATTTGAGCTTAAAGAAGCACTAGACCGAATGTGAGGGCGCTTGTTTTTGCGAATTTCACAGATATATCATTCACAAAAGATCAATACACTTGATATGCATCCATACACTACAGACAACGTGAGGGCAAAGGCTTACTTGAAATCCATATTAACCAGAAATTTGCTATAACCATTGCGTGCTAGATAAGCATTTTATTTTTTGTGGACCCCTAAAAATACGTCCTCACTTTTCGGTATAGTGCTCCTTTAAGCAATGACAAACCTCAAGAGCCAGGTTCTCGTCCGGATACGTTCGAATTTTTGCAGCGTTTATCAAATCCTATGCGTTTTTTGGATATTTTTGTGTACTGCAACGTTTTCCTCAAATAGATCAATATGTTGATGCAATAACAATTCATATTGTTGCGTAGTTTTAACAAACTTTTCATTCAAAATTTGCTAAAAATGTTTTAAATGTTTGCATTTCACTCGGCACAATCTGAAATGAATTTAGCATATGTAATAACATTGGCTCGGGAAATACCACCAAATATCTCCGATTGAAAGAAAATTATTGGCTGGATCGTCAAAATACCGTCTGGCGCATACGCTAATCGGAATTGATATCCCGTTTGGGAGTTCTCCCAATGTGTAGTCAGATTGGGGGTATAGCACTTGTATTTAATAGCTTGTTTGGGCTATCATTTGGGTTTAAAAACTATTAAAAGCTTAAGAATGGCTAAAATAGCCTGAATAGGCTATTTAAACCATATAGCCCAATTAGTATAAAATCACCAAAAGTGAAAATAACTCACTAATGAAAAACACCTTTTAAATCACACATATGACTTAGCACAAATACACAACTTACAAGACGTTTTTGGTTTGTGTACAGATGATAAAAGACTGCATGTCTAGTAATAACTAATGCCTAAAATCAACGTAAATAAAGGATTAGTCTGAGGGGTCAAGTAAGTCCATCTTATATTAAAGAGAACTTATTTTAGTTATATTCTGTTATTTTGACTAACACTTGGAAGTGTATTTGTGGGATGCTATTAATGATTAACTGTGATTCATTGATTAAAGTCATGGGGAGGTGCCCTTGGAACTTAGGTAGGACCGGTCCGCTCTTGCGATTATTTTATTTGCTTAGAATGGCTAATATATTAGCAATATCAGAAAATATGCCATAGTTAAAATCATGTCTTGTTGAAAGGATGTAAATTTAAAAAAATGAAAACTCCCAATACAGTGGGGCAACTAGAGTTATGGGTGTGACGTTGGACGGGGGCAGGAGGTACCGTTGGAAGTTGAGGGCGGACCGGTTAGGACCGATCCGCCCTTTTGAAACCTATTTGAAATTATTCTAGGTTATTCTTGAAGCTTGAAATTAAATAGAAATCCACTCACTCACAATACTACATAATACATAAAGGTTGTCACATACATTTAGTATTTAATTGACACAAAGCATGTCATTTTATCAGGGGCACCGACACGTGGAAAAGGCATGCCCCCATTAATTTTCTAAACAGCAATTTTCAAAAGAAGCCTTTTACCTATTCTCCCGATGGGTAATTGTCAACATTGGTTCTGGCTCCCCAATCTTTGAACCCATAGCCGGAATTTGCCTACCAAATGCGTATGTGGTGTGTGGGGAAGGGGAGGAAGGGGGGGGGAGGAGGGGTTCAGGGTGTTAGAAGTGTGTGTGGGGGTCAGAAGTGTGTGTGTGTGGGGAAGGGGTCACAAATTCACGCTAAGATACATCACATCACCATACAAAAATACCCATTTGGACAAAAATGAGGGTAGAGAAGTACCTTCTTGCTCCCCAAATCCTGCCTATGCTCAAACCATATGTGTAGGAACCATGGGGCAGAGGGTAAGCTTCCTCCAAAATTTCGAAACTGACAAGAGTGCCACTTTAAAAAAATAAAAGTGCCTCTCAATTATTGTCAAAAGAGCGCCCTTGACCTTGATTTTTTGCTCCGCCCCCTCTCCCCTTGAGTTTTTTTCGACACCCCTGGCGCTTTGGGGCCCATAACTAAGATATTGCAGTGTCATTGTTCAGGGCTTTAGACCTAAAATGATTTTGCCCAGGACGGTTTACCCACCCTTCCGGGCATTCCCAGCCTTTTGCTGCACCACTGCTAATCAAACATGTATTCCTTTCCAAACAATCCCAACCTACACAATTTAACTCCCCACAAACAAAAACAGTCTTATACCCACCCCCAAAACATATACTACGTCATTTATGTTCTAGCATCACAATGATGTTAAAGCTGCTCCCGCTTGCATTTCTCCAAAAATAAACATCAAACATGTATCTCTTACCTACCCAGCCTACTCGAATTAATTACCCACCTACAAAAACAGGCTTGTAATCACCCCAGATTATATGTTGAGCTACTACATCATTGATGTTCTAGTTTGTTGTTGCTAAAACATGCTTTATAAATTTCTGGAACGAAGAAGAATAATTCGAGGGCGATACTTTAGAAATAAAAAAGTCCCATTTGAAAGAAGTTTGATGAACCTACCAGCAGGAGGGTCAGTCGCCCCTTAAAAGGGGCCCGGCATGGGCCCCCTACAAGGGGGGCCGTGAAAAAAATCATTATACCAATATATCATTATACCTATATACCATATCTTCCCTATCCCCCATCTAAAACTTCTGTAAAAGGGCGTCAAAGTGTGGCAGTAGGCCCTACCGCAAAACATGATTCTTTAGTCAGTATACAAGAACATTTTGATCAAGAGTCAAAACTTCTCAGTTTCCCCCGGAATTATGTTCCCAAAGATAAACACTCAGGGTGTAACTGAACTAAACACCCCATATAAAAACAAATCGTATGGTAATTCCAATTTTGACTATTTCGGCGGGTAAAAATATAGTTTCAAGAGAAATGGTAGAAACACAGGGGCGGCGGAAGGTCACAATTTTTGGTCCGACCTGACAGGGGCCAAAACCCTTGAAATTTTTCGGAGAGCCTCGGGAATTTGGTTCTCGATTAAATGATCTTGAAGCCAATGAAATACCTAGGTATTTTATGGGGGCCAAAATTGTGGGATGACATACAAAATGGTGGTGGGGTGTGTGTAGAGGAGGGGGGAGGGGGGAGGGCAATAGAAGAAAATATGTTTTGTACTTACCGGTTTACTGGTGAGGGTTATTAAAATTTGCCGAACAAAGATGAACGATGATCCAAATGTCTCCAAATTTATTCAAGGCATCCGTCAGGTTTAGAGAATCTGTTCTTTTCTTATGGATATGTAGAATCATGAGGTCATTTAATCTCCTTTGACTCATCGTCGATCTTAAATATGACTTTAGTCTACATAGCGCCGAAAACGATCTTTCAGAGGTTGCATCCGTTGCAGGAAGAACAAAAACTAGGTACAGTAATGTGCAGATTTGTGAGTAAAAATACCGTTCAGCTGTAAGCATGTCCTTAAAGAAGTCAATTATATCCTGTGCTTATGGCGATAAAAATTAAAGCTGTGTTTCCAACTGCTCGTTATCAAAATCTGATCGATAGAAAGTCGTTTTTGCAGTTAACTGGGATTGGTAGTCCTCGTTGTTAAATGCATTCAACAACAATTTTTGTAGTTGCTGATACTGTGTGAAACCAGGTTGATTGAATCGACTTTCAATCGCATTGATGATTTTGTCCAGAACAGCATAATACTGGCATCTGTTGTAATCACGGGCTGTCTTTGCATGTTCCGAAGGAGCATTACCAGACTCGTATCTGTGGGGCACATTTCTTTGCTGTGGTAATTCTGGTTGAGAACATCCAATTTGAGGTTTCCGTCGCCGTCTTTTTTCTGAGCCAGCTTGTTTGCTCTATCGTAAGAAAGATTGAAATCTTTTTCATTTCGCATGTTCTTCAAATTCTTTACCGTGTCTGATGCACATTTCTTGCCAGAAGCTGCTGTCAATTCGGGGTTCTGTAAAGTTTTGCTCAGATTATCTGCGTGTCTGAGCACTAGGCGTGCAAGATTTACTCCCCAAACGAAATCCCATTTGGCTTCTGACTCCAGATATTCTTGCTTTAATTCCTGTATCTTTAACATAGTCGGTTTCTCCACAAAGCTCTTGAAGTACTTGGTAGTTGTAGAAAGATGCCACACGAACAGTCCACCTAGTCGGGCATAGAACACGAAGACCTGGACCATCTGGCTGAAGTTCACTCTTAATTTTACGGAAAATTTCCCCTCTTCTTGGAGAATATTGGACGAGTTTACAAATTTCATGTGTGTATTCAAGAGCATTCTATGATTCTCTCTCCCTTGATAGCGTCATTTGCAGCAAGATTCAGAGAATGTCCGTAGCAGTGAATAAATATTGCTTGCGGTTCGCGGACCTGAATACTTACTGCTAGTCCGTTTCTCTTTCCACTCATGTTGCTGGCGCCATCATAACACTGTCCTCTACTCTTGGAGTAGGAAAGATTGGGTCTCTTAAATACATCATCTACTACCTTCTTGAGAGTATCGGCTGTAATATCAGGAATTTGATATAGTCCAATTGCATCCTCGTGAAGGGTGCTTTTATCCAACCACCTTAAAACGATAGCAGCTTGCTCCTTATTTGACGTGTCCGTTGCTTCATCAATCATTAACAAGAAAAATGGAGAGTTTTTAATACTATCCACTATGTCCCGTCGTACTTTAGATGCCACAATATTAAAAATCTTGTTCTGAATATCATGACTTACATATTTGTTTGTTTTCTTCTCACTCCAAGATTTTACTGAAGGATCATCACATGCTCTTAGGTTCAGAAGCTGAATGAAATTTCCAGTTTTCATCGTGTCCACGGAATGGAAGGCCCTGGCGACCCAAGAAACGAGCATTTTCGAATAATTTCCTTAACATCCTCTTTTTTTCGGTTTTCTCTCTAAAATGATCTTCGCTGAGTGACTCTTTTATATCTTTAGTAGCTTTGGGTAAAGTAACCACACGTTCCACTGCTTCTTTGTGACATTTGATTTCTCGTCATTTTTAAAAGCAGAATTCCTTTTCAATGAAGGCTTTGTCTTTTTTGTGTTGGAAAGTTTGTTTTCTATTTTTGCATGTTTGCAAATATGACACACAACAGCATCATCACATTCATTGTAATGCAGCCAGGGATATCGATCAAACCATTCCGACTGAAACTTGCGTTTCAATGCAGTTTTCCTCCCAAAATGTCGGTATAAAAATTCACTTTTCTCGGTTGATTTAGTGAATTTAGATTTTTCCTGAAATCGGTCCTTGCTGTACCTGCCTGCGTGACTTCATACTTTGATTCTTGGCCTAGTGTCATAGACTCCGAGTGTGACTCGGAAATTGCTTCGTCTGACTGATCTGAATCCGAGGGCCTATCAGGAGGACACTTTTTAAGATACTGTAAAATAGACATTGTAATGATTGTATTCTTTCCTTTCCGGTAGAAGAGCAAATGGAACAATAATTTAATGCTTTTACCAATGAACGTAATCCGTACGTCTTCTGTATGTATACTAGGCTAGCCAGAGTTTTTTACTGGGCTCGGCCCAATTATAACCATGAACTTACCGACATTCCAGAGTTTACTAATACGCGCGGTAGATTTGACGCGCTGTAAAAGTTAAGACTGAATGGGGCCAGCCAGAGAGAGAGAGTTGAACACACAATTACAATGACGGGGTCGTCGCCTGCGTATTCGGTTATGATAGTACAAATGCTATCACGAAACGCTTAATACGACCCGGACGAGAACACAGGTACGACGTACGGACAGACATAACATCGACAACCAAGTCAATGTCCACGGCCTTTGATAATCAGTTGTGGTGCACTGGCGTGTCTACCCACCCCAGGCTTGAACCCGGGGCCTCGTGGTCTGTAGACAGGTATGATAACCGCTACACCACAGTAGGTAGACACGGATAAAACGTCATTAAATACGTCTATCGTTGATTATTGAACTTGTGTGCATATGATTGCGCAATAAAAAGAAATAAAACCACAATTTGTGATAGAATTAAAGAATGATAGAATGATTTAGATTATAGTGCTAAATATATTCACTTCACAGGGGCCGTGGAGCAATTTTGAGGGGGCATAAAATTCTTAAGTTCAATTAAAAAAGCCACAAGAGTGCTTCTCGTTTTTATACGACTTGCAACCTATTTTTTGAGGGGGATATTTTTCCTTCAATTGTGTTATTTCTGCAGAATTCAGACTACCGATATTATGTGATTTGCCAAGAAAGGGGAAATTAAGGGGCAACACTTCAATGGATCATATTTATCATAAATGTGCAAACATAATACTATAGTTCAAAGTCAAATTTAAAATTCTATTTATAACCGGAAAAAGCACAACTTTATGTGGTCCAACTTTATGTGGACCATTCGATCATTATCGGGCAAATTATTGGTCCGACCAAGGTCGGAGCGGTTCCGCCGCCTATGAAACATTAATGTGATTATACCTTTATGTTTTGTTTTGTTGCAAAATGACAAAAAACGTTTTGAAAATATTTGGGGAAAATATTAGTTATTTTTGCTATTTTCGTAGCTGAACGAGGCTGGGAGAGGAGGGCTGCAGGGCATTTGCCCAGTTCTTCCTTGATTCTGACAACATCGTACTTTAGTACCGATCTAAGTCGGGCAGAGATGTGAAATTTCGGGTGTAATTCTGTTTAAATAATAGATATATCTTAGTCATGACCGACTCGGCTAGATATCAGAATCATATTCTCCCGACTCGGCACGATGCTGACAACATCACACTTAGCACCGATCTTAGTCGGGCAGAGAGTGAATGAAAATATTGCGGTTTGTCGAGAAAATTCTCCTACTTTTCGGGAGGTTCAACAAATCAAGTCTCGTCAGGGTAAATGATCCATTTAGGCTGTCGGGTATGTCTTGTTTGGAAGTTTTTGAAAACTTTTATGTAACCTGGTAACGTTTTGAATCTAGGACGTCCATCTTAATAAAATGTTGAACTTCGCAGATTCCGTTGGATGATCTCCTCCCCCATTTATTCTGTCCATGGCACCGCTCCCATCTTCGTGGAAGAGAATTACGCCCCTCCCATTATTTTGAGGTCAAGGGGAAGGATCAATAAAAAGGATATACACCTGTATGATCTATGTCTGAAAGGAAAAGCATACTAACTGGGGGAAATTCCCCACCCCCATTCCTCTTGATTTCCCCCAGTGGTGAGTTTTTTTACCCCTAGGAAAACATCCGTTGCAATTGATAAGATAATAAATACTAAATTAAGATCCAAGGCCAGCCATGGCGGTGTACTTTAAGAAGAAGGAACGTCGTGAATCACGAACATTCGTAGCCATTGTAACAATAAAGTAAATTTACTGCAAATTTTGGTAAAGGTTATTGCAAATTTTGGTTAATATATTGGAAAATCCCGAACATAAAGGAAATTTCTCGAAAAATGAAGAAATGTCTCGGAAATTGAAAACGTTGTCCCGAAAATGGAATACATTTTCCTAAAAATGATGGAAAATTGAAAAAAAATCGAATAAAATTGTTTGAAAATTTTCCAGAAAATTTTCAGAAATTGAAAAAACAATTGCCTGAAATATTCCCCGAAAATTACAAATTAACTAGGGCAAATTCAACACCAAATTATTAGGGCAATATTTAACGTTATAAATTCATTATTTCCCGAATAAGTATACTGGTATATCCCGCTACTTACATTGCACTTATGGGCTTTCACCTGAGGGGTGGCGGAGGTAAAAGGGGGGGGGGGAAGCCGAATAACAACCCGCAGTATGACAGATTTTTTGGTAGCTGCAGTAGGAAATTATACAATTTTGATACCCGCAGTATGAAAGAAGTTAAGTTTGATACCTGGGGTATAAGTACTCAACGAAAATATTGTCAAAATGGACCAGCAGTGCAAATCTAACAAAGTAAAACCTCATTTTATGGGACCTGCACTACGAAAATGATGAAAAAGACAATTTTTTTAAATAAAAAAATATATATATATTTTTATAGTTATTATTATTATTATCATTTTTATAGTAAAAAAAAGGACACTTGTACTACAAAAATGGTACAAAAATGTATATATATATATATATATATATATATATATATATATATATATATATATATATATATATATATATATATATATATATATATATATATATATATATATATATATATATATATATATATATATATATATATATATATATATATATATATATATATATATATTATATATATATATATATTTATATATATATATATATATATATATATATATATATATATATATATATATATATATATATATATAACCAGATACTGTATGTCATTCCACCAAATGCAAGACCCACATGCCATCACAACTGAAATCCAGACGACACCCCACCACATGCCATTCCACCTTGTCCCACATGTCAACCCACCCTGTTCCACATATGCCAACCCACCCTGCTCCATATGTCAACCCGCCCTGTTCTACATGCCAACCCGCCTTGCCCTATATACACTTCCACCCTGTCCCACATGAAATCCCACCCTTATTCTAATTCCTACAGATACTTCATCATCATGTAATTTTCTACACAACATTCCACTTATTGTTTATATTTCCTAAGCTCCTAATTTAAAATTCTTTAAAAGCAAGGAAACTTTTATTTGCTTCTTTATTCATGGCAAGACAAACATTTTGATTCCTATTCATGTCAAGAATGTCATTATTATCATAACAAAACACTACACCAAAAACTCATACCCTTATTAAATATTCTTTAGAGGCGAGGAACCTTTTATTTGGTTTGTCCATTCATTACAAGACTTAATTTTTATATATCTTTTGATACCTAAGACATCTGATTAAATATTCTTTAGAGGCAAGGAATCTTTTATTTAGTTTTCTCATTCATCCCAAGACTAATCTTCTAATTCCTGTTCAGGAATGTCATTATTATAACAGACTCATCCAAAAACTTGAACCAACAAACAAAGAAAACTTTAATCAACAAATTAAAAAATTTTAACCGGACGCTGACGCCAAGGGTAGTAGAAAAGATAGAATAGTCAAGAGTCAAGAGTCTGATCACGCTCTTGTATGCCTTTTTAAAAGAAATTTCGAGTGGAAGGATATTTTTAGCCAAGCCCACCTCAAAATTTGAGAAAAAATGTCGTAGCTCAGCAGTGGACGTAATGCATTTTAACATTTTTTTTTTTTTTACTTTTTAGCCAACGTGTGTGCTTATAACTTTTTTGCTATTTGAAGAATTTGCAGTAAGAATTTGGAAAAACTATAGATCATAATCAGATAATTCAAAACATGATTAATCATCAGCTGAATAAAATGGAGCACGATATTGTATTTGGAAATATTGGAAGAATATAGATCATAAATAATTAGAAAATATATAATTTTGGCCGCTGGAAAAAAAAAAAAAATCTTGCAGGTCGGCAGAATATATTTGAATAGGGACCATTTTGATCATAGTAATCATACAGGGACCTCAATGTCAAAATGTGAAAAGGAATCAATAGGTCTTTAGAAAGTTTATGTGATTTTTTGTCATTTCATTACGAATTAGATTAAAACAGCAAAAAAAGTTTGCGACAAAGGAAATCCTCATTTCAATTATTTTTAATTGAGGTGGCTTGCACATACTGAAAAAGACCCAATTGGAAAGTGTGCTGACAAAATACTAACATGGTGAAAAGGGGTATAGGCAGAAGTGAAAGGTATGACAAAAAGTATATACTGTAGGACCCGTCATTGTTTTTAGGATAAAATTACAAGTAGTGCGTAGGCCTACGCGCAAAGCCCATATTTTACCTACTTGTTTTTCCTTTAAAGTCCGACTCATATTTTGTCTTATTTTTCTTTGGTTTCAGTCGTAAGTTTTTTGAAAGGGACAGCTTTTCCATAATTTTTTTTTTTTAAACACCCTTTGAACTTTTCTAAAACTTGGGCCTTGTTGTAAATTATAAAGGTCGAAGAATACCCGCTTTGGTGTGGGAACTTGGAAGTCCATATTACTGTTTTAGCAAATATATGATAAACGTTTAAAGTTTCACAAATCCAAAGTTCCAAAAGGAAAATATTTAATACATAACAATTTTGTTCACAAAACATTTTTATTCTTCACAGTATCCTATTTATTGATGAATGATAAGGGATTGCTTCAGGGGAAAGTGTGGGTTGAGAGGGGGTGGGGACTTTGGGGAGGGTTAGCTAAATCCAAGGTATTGGTAGAAACTTCAGTTACTATGTTAAAAAGGCTAGGACTAGAGGGCATATAAATAAGCCACAAACCTGTCTGCTCTTTTTCTATCATACTATTACAAAAGCATTGTGCACTATTATTCTCAATTATATAAAAGAAAGAATGTCTATCAATTTATTTGCTCCCATCATAATATTAGATTTCCCAAAGAAATATAAAACAATATAAAATATATTTGCATAAATTTTATTTGCATATACTTTAAAATTGAAGTTATATACCAGTACATGATAGTTTATTATTGATAACTAAAAGTACACATTTTTCATTTTCTGTACATCATCTTATATATCAAAATAAATATGTCATATAATGATTTAAAAATATTTGCATAAAACACATTGAATTTGTGTCTACTTTAAAATGAAATTGATATTTCCATTAATCATGCATTAATCAATCAGTAAATCATAAGTAACCCCTCCCATTTTTCAGAAAGTCCAGTTTTATCCCCAAATTTCAAGCAAAACTAATTTACATTAAAACAAAATTACAAGAACAATATTAAGTTAAAAAAAAATGGTAATTGAAGGTTTGACCCACCCCCACTTCCGCTTGTGAAACATTACTGATCACTACCTAATGCCCTTTTATGGAAAAGAAATTACGAAACATCATAAAGCATCATATTGTGTATTGTATCAATACCTCCGCACTCCCATATTTTGCAAAAAATTTTTTTCAAATGTTTACCACCTTGGAATTTCCGAAACATGTCATTCTGGCTTTACTATTAAGAAGGGGAACTGGGAAGGTATGACCACAGTTTACCTTGAAAAGTCATCCAAACATATATTGGTTGACCAATTTGATGGACATGCAGTCATCTGTGTTGTACTTCCTTGATCTAACTTTATACAGCATGCTAGCTGCCTACATGTCTAAATAATATACTTCAAAATTCTAGAAGAAAAAACTGACAGACATATTTAAAAATAGGCAAAATTGGACACACAAAACAAAAAAATATTTCAAAAACCTTAAAAGAAAGAACATTATCATTTGCAAGGAAAGCAAAATCATTGAGTTCTTGATTTAAATCTCTCTGAAATAACATTAAAATTCAATATCTGCGTAACTTTCTTGAGCAGTTTTCTTCTTCGTTATTCTCCTATTGCCCTCCATCTTGTATAAGAAAATGCGATTTCCCACAAGAAATATCCCCTTATATCCAGAATTCATGAGCATTACCACCGAATAGGTTTACCACCTTTCTTTAAAGAACAAACCACCATTTCTCTAGTCTGTCTTATATATAAACTATATTGCACTGGTAAATTAAGTTTTCATCAAAAGTTGCTGCTAATCGATCAGGAAATTCCCTTCAATATTCTGGACATTTTTTTCAATTTCTGGAAACTTTATTTATTTTCGTAAAATATCAATTTTTGGGAATTTTATTTAATTTTGGGAAAATTCGGCCAATTTTGGGAAATTTCGGCCAATTTTGGGAAATTTCGGCCAATTTTGGGAAATTTCGGCCAATTTTTACAAACTTGGCCAGTTTTCGGGAAATTTTCGCCAATTTTCCTATACCTCTGGATAAGGCATTGAATATTGAGCCCTTCTATTCTACAGCAAATTTGGATCATTATGCCAGAACAAACAATTTCATGTATTTTTTAAGACATGATATCTTATCTCTGAATGTGTATAATTCTTAAGCAAATTGATTTATACCTCTTGAATTAAAATAGATAAAAACATTCTACATTTTTAATTTACCTGATTTTTGTAAACTCTAATTTCATAGATGTTAATCCCATCTTGTTTACATGATTAGTTCAGTTGTCAAGCAACTTATCTTATATTCAATGAAAGAGGACTGTAAGTTTAATAGAAACAAAATGGTAAAGAAACTACTTTCATATCTTATTTTGTTAAGGAGATATTCAAGTTTAAAGTGTCTCATCTGTGTAGAAATGACTGGTGTAGTAAGTCTACTATGAAAAGTTGTAACCTAATCCTCACTTTCTTAACAATTGTTAATGCATTTAAAAAAAAAAAAATTTTTTTTTTTTACTATTTGAAATATATCCCCCCTAAAGTTTCTTCATGTAGTAAACTACAAGTAACCTTACTAGATTCTGTTTTACTACTTTCCTGACATATCCAATAGTTATTAAGTCACAAATTTGTTTCTATTGAAGTTCTCTTTCATACGAGACAGTGGCGTAGTCAGGATTAAATTTTTAGAAAGCAACGACCCTCTTTAGAGAGGCAAAACTATAAAGTTAGAACTTTGCAACCAACATATTAATATATCAATTGCGGGTACCCTAGGGGTGTAGAAAGTGTCACCTCTCAGGCGGGGGTGACAAAATTTAGAAAATCCCAGTGACAAATGAAAAAAACTGCACTGGTAAAATAAGTTTCCATCACACATTGCTGTTAATCAGGAAATATCATTCAATTTCGGGAAATCTCGTTCAATTTTCTTCGTTTTGGGAAATTTCTTCATTCATTTTGAGAATTTTTTTTCAAATTGCAAGAATTAGTTTTTCAGTTTTCGGGCAATTTCCTTTATTTTTGAGTAATTTTCTTCATTTTGAGGAAAACTTCTTTTAGCTTTTGGAAAATGTTGCCAAATTTGACCAAATTTCCAATAATTTTACCAAACTTTTCAATAATAATACCAAATTTTTCTTCAATTTGATCAATTTTTTAAATTTTACTTTAATTATTTCCCAATTTTTTCTTCCCAACTTGCATGAAATAATCCAATTAGGAAGGTGAAATGCTCTTCGGGGAACGTTTTACCATGTTCCCCCTCTGCTTCCTACATCTCTGACCCTCCCTTCAAGTCGATTTAAGTGTTGAATGCAGCACTGCACCATTCTATAAATGAATAACACTAAATTATGATACTAGATTATCTTAAATGAGGCTATAACTTTGCAAGTATAGAACCAAATTCAAATGTTGTATATATTGTTATGAGGTATGGGCATTAAGGTTTTCTACCTATAAAATCATCATTTTTAATATCACTGGGAATTAGAAAGGGAGGGGGGGGAGCGAGAATATGCAACTGGGCATCCCCCTGCCCCACTCCCCCCTCTGGCTATGCCACTGATATGAGATAAACTTGCACGACCAGTCGACCACTAAACTAAAAATGTACACTGTGAATGGGGGTTAAATCTGTTAACAGCCCCCAAAATTTCCTCTTGCTAATTGCCTGTCCTTTGCATGGTAGCTTTTGTTATTTATAACCATTTCCGTTTGCTTTGATTGAATATAAGTCTTTGCTCGTCCCTCCATACTCAAAACGGGAAGCCGCTTTTCTGGGGTCTTCTTTTTTCCTACTTCAAGTCCAATGCGAGGTGAGATGTGATTTCCAAACTGAAGGGAAAAAAAAGGTAAGATTGAAGTAAGGAATTCATAAGTTTCATAAGCTTATACGCAGATAATCATTGGAGAAATTTAACAATATGAAAGATTGTTTGAAGGGGATATAATGTGCTGCTGATCAATTCATAGCTTTCATTAAATTCTAATATTGAACAAATCACTCACAAATTTGACAATCTTCAAAATTAAAAATTTCTGAACATCAAGGTCACAATTTTTCCTATTTATCAACTTTTCAAGTATTAACCAATTATTTAAAACTTTACAGAAATAAGAATGTAATTAACAAATGTAATTTATAAAAATCTTTTTACTACACTAATTCTTTTCCGGCGGTTTGGACTTTGATAGTTACCCTCGTCCCTGCCCACCCCCATAACTTAAATACACAATACATTACATATATATATATATATATATATATATATATATATATATATATATATATATATATATATATATATATATATATATATATATATATATATATATGTGTATATATATATATATATATATATATATATATATATATATATATATATATATATATATATATATATATATATATATATATATATATATATATATATATATATATATATATATATATATATATATGAAAGACAGAGTAGTGAGCCATGCCCAAATTTGGTGAGCAAGGCAGACATTTTTTCAATATTTTAACCTAGCACAAATTTGGTTAATTTTCATTAATTTTTGTTATTAAAGTTGCAACAACTTTTTTATTAATTTTGGTCAAATGTGAGCTAATGATGTTTCTATATGTCTCTATAACTTTATTTCATATCAGATCGGAAGTAAGTAGAGTAGTTTAAAACATGAGCGAAGATGAAATCTCACCATATGATTTTGAGTTGTTTGAGCCAGGATATCGGACTTTTGGCGCTGCATGGAGAATCCTCCCAGACGACTGTCCACTCGCACCGGTTTGGACTCGGTGAACATTCTGTTGAAGTTTCCTTCTCGGTTGCTGAGTTCAAGCCTGTATCTTTGAATCTCCCTGCGTAACTTTTCTATTTCTTCTGATTCCTGTACCAAAATAGAAAATGCTGGCAATAACTGTGATCTTGCTTGATAAGCTGCTATGGTTGATCATTCAGGCTGTCCAAAAATGGCTTCAATTTTGAGGAATTTTCTGATGGAATATTGGAACCCCTCCCCCCCCCCTCCTTATCCCCACCACACACACACACTCTTCCCCAAAGATAACATTTTGGAATACACATCGACTAATTTTTAAAATCTGTAGGTATTAATTATCTCACAGTTGCATGACTAAATGGGTCTATCTAAAATTTTTGTCTATTTTTCAGTCTTTTCTGTCATCAAATTTTCTTGAAGGATTATGGGCATTATACTGTACGATAAAGCATAGCCTTTATGCGAATCAAACTGGAACAAAGAATCAGGGACCCTGGAGTGAATGTTTCCTATAACAACACAACATTTAATACTAAAATATATTTCTATATTTTCAATAATTTTTGTTGCGGTAGACCCCAAAATACTATATAACTACACAATGAACTTTTTTCAATAATCAAAAAGATATTCATCTTTGCAAAACTTGAAGTTCTTTGTCAGCTATACACTTCATATATTTATATGAAGTGTATAGCTGGACATAGAACTTCAAGTTTTGCAAAGATTTCCACAGTGTTCTGCCTTCTTTCATAATTACAGAATCTCAGGGAGACATAAACATCAAGTTTTCTCTTTTAAAGTGATATTTTTCAAATAAATTAAAAGATATTTGAGAACTATTTTTTATTGATTTTTCACCCGTTGATATTTAGTTTGATGTGTCGCAAACATATTATTACACAGAAGTACTTCATCAATTTCAATTGAATAAAAACTTTCTATTCATTTACTAATTGACAATAGAATTGAGACAATTGAGAAAGTTAAAAAACAAAATCCTAACGCTATCGTTCAAAATTTCCTTTTTTCCAGTGTGCAATAAAAGTATGGCTAAAAATTGCAATGATTTATTCTAAAAATTCACAGATTTCCAACAGTTCTATTTGTAATACCTCCATGTAATAAATTTTTCACATTCGTTCAATTGTAGTAACCTCGGAAAACTTAATTGTCTATTGTGCGACTTTTCCAATCTACTATACTCCGCACAGTGCACCTGAGAAATGACTAATTACCAACAAAGTAATTACCGATTTGACTGTTGCGTCCTGTACTGGTGAGTGTAATTGACTTCTAGTGGCAACTTTTCCACCTGTCGATTTGGTTTCGATGTTTCTCTTTGCGTTCTGAAGCTCCAGTTCTAAACTCTCTACCTTCTGTTGCAAGACCTGTCTCTCCTTCAAAGTTTTTTGAAGTTCTTCTGATAACTGATGAAAATTTTTTTGTGGATTCAACAGCTTTCTCAAGGTCTATTTTTAACTTTGCTATCACCTTTTCTTTTTCTTTACTTGTTTCTGTAACATCTAAGATTTCTTTTTGTAATTTTGTTAATAGTTTATCCCTTTCTTGAAGATCTGTCAGCAATTTATCATACTGTTCTTGAATGACATGGTCAGTGTCAGTTTGATGGGAATCTGTGTCTCTTTTATCAGCACCATTTTTACCCATTCTACCCATCAAAGCATCTGATTTCAAATTTTCATTGTTTTGTTTAATATTATTTTTACTGAGTTTCTCCTGGGTGTTAGACAACTCTTTCTCTAAATGTTTCACTTTGTCTTTGAGTTGCTCCGTTTCTTTTCGAAGAATTTTGATTGTATCTGCTTTTTCAGTAAATTCCTGAGTAAACTGATTCATTTGATCTTTTAGAAGAAGATCATATTCTCGCTTGAGTTTGTGAGAAACAGATTCACTCTTCCTCTTCTCCTCTGATAAAAGCTTTTCTAATCTTTTAATTCTGGACTTGGCATCTTCTATCACAATAACAATTTCTTTTTCGTAGGCATTTCTTGTAAGCTCTAATTCAAACTCTTTTTCGTGATTTTTTGTAAACAACATATGAACGACTTGTGTCAGCTCAGCTACTTTTTTTGACATTTTGTAGTCAAATCCTCGTTTTGCAGAGGTTGCCCTTTTACCAGCAGTCACAGGGCGACTATTGCTCATGTTCTTGGAAGCCATTATATAATTGCACCAAACCAATTTTTTTTTTAATCAAGAAGTTAATTATTTCAGGAGAATTAACCTAATAAAATTGAATCATTCTGGTTGCAAGATCAACTTACTTAAACCAATCAGTTCGAAGTCCTGCATGTCGGCCAAAAAGAGGTTTAAAATTGGTAACGCCCACTCCATCTACTTCCATTTATTGCGTTTAGTTTGTTTCCCACTACTAGATATGTTTGAAGTAAAATGAGAAATATCAATTGATTTTAGATTGTTTTTTAATTTATTTTTTGGAAAGACAAAACAATCAATTTGTGATGACTTTTATGGTAATGAACAAAAGTGCACAGGCAGCAGAATACTATATGAATATAGTCAAATTGACAAACAGAAGGCCTATTGTTGTTTAAATAATTTAGAATAATGAAGAATCAAACCTGAAGTCTACTGAAATGACATTATACAGCATAAATGAAAATGAAATTGGGAATGATGCTTCTAAAAATTTCATTTCGGACAGCCGGTTTTTCAGTTTTCATTTGCAGATGTCCCTGAACTGGAGTCTCCAAACTAACTTGCAACATACAAAGTCTTCATACGCTACCTGAAATTGAAGAAAGTCAAAGAGGGACATGCAAAGTGGTTATAGATTAATCTGGGAATGAAATTGTGGCTACTGTATGACAAAATGGTAATAAAATATAACAGGATAAAATAAAAGTAATTACTGGCTGTAATAATTATAGAGACCAGACTTGAGTGGAATGAAAGAGAATATTCCCATGTGAGTACTGTATGCGATAACTTATTTTGTTGACACTGGTGATTATCTTTGAGCGTCATCGATGTCTTTGATATAAAATTGTTTTTATTTTGAACTGGCAGCCATAACAAAAATATGTTGGAATTATGAGTCTTGGACTGATTATAAAACTTTATTCCATGAGTTTAAAAACTCTGTGGTCCCCATATATTTTCAAATAAGATAACATAAGATAACAAGATAACGGGATAAGAAGGGTTAGTCACCTCATAAAAAGCCAAAACTAACATTAGCACCACAAAAATAATAATAATAAAAGACGCCCAGAGTTAGTAAAGAACTTATCAATGTAGACTTTAAAATTGTGAACAGAATTGGAGCTAACAACTCACTCAGGCAAACCATTTCACTCATTAATAACTCTTTGCGAAAGCTAAAATGCCGAATATCTATCATCCGTGAGAACTCTTTGGTCAACTTCAAATTGTTACCACATGAGCATTAGCTGAAACATGCAAATTACAGGTAGTCAAAGCAAACCAAAATGAACTTATCCTTCTCATAAAAGGACTCCAAGCCCAGACAAGTAGCCATAAACCATGGCTCCCCCTCCCCATTGCTGTATGTAAAAAAATTTTTAGGGGCATCTTTTTTATTTATTGTAAAAGTTATGCTTCTGAGTTTGTCTGCTTTGTGTACTTCAAAAATCCTGTTAAATACTTCATGTGACAATAACTCTTATGACCAGATAATACAACAGGAATTCACGCCCTTGTACAATACACGCAGTGGGTATTAGATGGCAAAGGGAGTTCTCGGGCAAACCCCCACTGACCATGTGTCTAAAGTAAAAGAATGTGACATTAATATTTTCCCTTGCATTCATGCATTATTAAACATTGCTGCTGTTCTACCAATATCAACTGCAACACCTAAAGATCATTTTCATCAATGTGACTGCTGAAATCATATCTCAGGAACAGGACAAGTGAAAGACGTTTAACCGGTCTTACTTTGATGTACATCCATGCTGGCGAGAAAATCAACATCAAAAAGTGATCAATCGTTTTGCAAATTCGCAAACCTGTTGTCTTCTTTTGCTTTAAACTGCCTCATACCAAAGAAAATTTTCTCTCTTTTTGTTTTTCTGTAAGCCTACCTTCCAATTGATTGACCTAAATGACTGACGTGCTTGATTTTCACATTGTGTAGTGATATATGTCCTCTTCTTCCAGTTTTAAATGCCTATAATTTCAAAATTGAGAAAAGTCCCAAAATATCATTAGCAAATTTTGTATCATTTCCGTGAATAAAAAAGGTTGTCTCGAAAGTTGATCAATTCTGACTCTCATTCCCATGGTGTCATCCTACTGAATATCTTTTCCCCTACTGATCAAGGAGAATCTCATTTGGTCTGGTCATCTCAGGCAGGGCTTCCCCCAAAAATAAATAAATATAGCCCAATTTGTACAGACAAAAAATGTTTTTAAAAATGTGTTTCCATGAAGTGGTTTCAGTGTGTATTTGACATGAATTTTAAACAATTTCCTGCAACCAAAACCATGAACCAAAACCAAAACCACAGGGCTTCCGGGGGCTTTGCCACCTGGTCCCCCATCAGGGCTTTGCCCCTGGAACCCAAGGGCCACTTAAGCAGGCCCTTGACCCCACTTAAGCAGGCCCTTGACCCCACACCGTTTGGCGCATGCACACAATTCTGACAACCAACATTTCATTATACAGGTTTGCTGCCCCCTGCCGAATTCCTGGCTACGTGCCTGTCCAAGCCTGAATAGCATACTAATCGTGAAGCCTGAGGCTAACTGTTTATACAAATTAAGAACAACCTCTCTAGGCCTACCAAGAAAACAACAAATTCTTCTCATCAAACCAAGCATCCTATTTGCACTTGCAAGTGCCAAAGCACACTATTTACAAGGCTTTAGAATGCTAGTAATGACAACACTTAGATCCCTTTCTTGATCAACACAAATACAAGATGCAATGCATTAGCAATTTGGTGAGGTTTACTACTTGAATGTTACAACAAACTTATCGTGCTTAAAGATACCTAAGAACTTGGAAGATTACATTTACTTTCCTGGAGTTGAAGTCAAATTGGGCGCAACGTTAGGCTTAGTATTATGTTACTTTGCTGGGCCTAACTAACTATCGCAGTCTCGTTGGGCCTAATTAGTAAGAGATTACTGATTGTAAAATTATGGGATAGAACTTACAAATTTAATTGTACCTTCAGATTATATACTTTATCACGTGTAGCTTACCAATAACATCAAACAAGTGTATTCTCGCTTAATTAATCAAAATTTGCAAACAATTTGTCTTGTCAGCCTCGGTCAATTATCGACGGAATATCGTACTGTCACATTAGTACTGCAACTTATTCATGTCATGTCGTGTATGACAGTTAGCGTGGTGTTGTCAATAACAACTAATCTCATAACACTGGTATTGTATCATGTGATAAATCATGTGACGCTTATGGTCGGGTGAAAAGTCTGTTATTATTTAGGAACTTCAGTGGCGTATGTAGGGTCCTCTGATGGTGGTGGGGGAATGGGAGAGATGGGAAAGGGGAAAGGGAAAAATCGCTCTTGTACCACTAAGGGGATCATGCCAGGTGATAGATATTAAAATTATCTTTCATATTGTATACATTAAATTAACCCACGCCCTGTGGTGCAATTGGACGGTGAATACCCACCCACCCGCCTAAAATATCGATAATTCGAACTCTAAAGGATAAGTTCAGTGGTCAAGCAAGTTTATTTTATATGAAAGAGAACTTCAAGAGAAACAAAATGGTGAAGAAACATTCAAAACTCTCATTTCATTAAGGAGATATTTAAGTTTAAAGTTTGGTATCGTTTGTGTAGAAACAACTGAAATCAGACTAGTTGTGATGTCATAGCCTGAGACTCCTCAGAGTCTTTATGTATTTTAAAGAAAGTTCGTTTAATTTTTTTCGGTGAAACTTTTAAAACGAACCTGATCTATATCCTGCCCCTCCCCTTCTATCTCTCGGTATCTTAAATACAATATCGCACAATGTGTTAATATATTACTAATCGATTATTTCACATTTTCAAACTTTTCTCTGAAGAACTCCCTTTTTTGACAAAGTGCTCCTTTGAAATGTAACAACATAATACGCACTTGGAATTTCAAAGCGTGCTGAAGTACCGGAACGGTTCTGACCCCTTGACGAATCTCTCGGTAAAAAATTTAAAAATATTTAAATATTTCCGAGGTGCAGGAATGCAGTGCCCTTTTATACAAAAAAACAAACTATTGCGGGCCTGCATACAAGAAATTAAAAAGAATCTATTTAGATAATATTCTCTAAAAATTCTGCTGTTTAATGTAGGCTCAGTATTTGAAGAAAAAAAATGTTACTGCAAAATTACCAGAAGTGAAACGGCAGTTTTTAATTTATGAAGAACAGTTGGAGGTCTTAATACAATTATGATTTTACCCATGTTTTATGATTCAAGTGAGCAACCTAATTTTCCAAAATGTTAGAAAATAAATATATCCGCTTTCAGGTATTGGTCAATAGGCAATAGTCAATAGTGCCAACATCCAGTAAAGCCCGCTTATATTGTGTTAGAATCAGGTCAGAGGCGAGTTGTCATTGATCAGACGCAATGCAAGTAATTTTGACCATATATATGACTGGACATTTACCATTCTAGTCAAGGGGTCCATTACAGAAAATGTGTGACAAAAACTTCGAAATTTTTGTTTTGTATAATTGAAGAATATTGTAATTGTGGATTGCATGATATAGGCTATCATATAAAGAGAATATAAATCAAATCTCGGGGTGAATAAAAATATACCAAAATATGAAAACTACAAATGATTATTGGAGGATTCTTCCCCTTCTCATTAAAATTATTGGGGCCCAGCTTCACTGCATCTCACTTACGCCGCCTATGCACATGCGTTCAGACAATCCCCAACAAAATTAATGACGCAAAACACTAGCAATTCACGTCTTATTCAATTCACGTCCTGTTCACAGTAATAATAATAATAATAAAGTACTTATACAGCGCCATTACTAAAAAGATATTCTATCGCGCTTTCCAATCAAGATGTAAAATAATAAAACACACTGAGAAACTGCCAAAAGAACTAAAGAAGAATCAAATTAAAAAATTAATTAAAGGCCAGCTTGAAAAGGTGAGTTTTTAGGTTACGTTTGAATGAGATAAATGATGAATTAGACTTTACTGAATCGGGCAGGTCATTCCATAGTTTGGGACCGATGGAACAAAAGCACGAGAACCGAACGAAGTATGAGTACGGGGTAGAGAAAGAGGAGGATTACATGAGCTGCGTGTATTATATGTGGATTTACGGAACTGAATTAGCTGTTTGAGGTAGGCTGGTGCCTGATTATGAATACATTTAAAAACAAGACACAGAACTTTAAATTGGATACGTTTAACAATAGGAAGCCAATGCAGTTCTTTAAGGCAGCTTGAAGTACTATCGAATTTGCGTTTTTGCAAAACAACTTTAGCTGCCTGGTTCTGAATTGATTGCATTGGTAATACACTAGAAGTGGGCAGCCCAGCAAACACAGCATTGCAATAGTCGAGGTGTGAAATGACTAAGCTTTGAACCAGTAGCCTACAACTTTCAGTGGTCAAGTGTTTCCTGATTCGACGAATCATATTTAGGTTGCGACTGGCTACAAGACACTTTTCCTTGATATGTAGATGCATATTTAAGTTAGTATCAAGTAAAACACCTAGTAATTTAATGCAGCTGGATGGTTTTATAGAATCAGTACCGACTTGAATAGAGTCTGTCGCAATTCTACGCCTGTAATAAAGTGAACTAACTTCACCTATTCACATAAATTTACAAACGCATACCGCCCCCTGATTTTTTTTCTTTCTGTCGTGGCCCTCAGACGCGACAGCGTCTAGTATTGTAAACTTCATGCTCAAAATCCGCCATCTTTTAATTGAGAATCATTTTTTTTGTTGTAAATTTATGATGAGAATATGAACTTCAAATTAAGTGCTATTTATTGAAGATTGTATTTTAATGGTTATGACGCTACAATAAATTTTAGCAATGCTAATTCAAAAATTTATGGCGTTGTTTTTAGTCGCAAAAATTATGTAAATTAACCGGTACCAATCCGATATTCTAATAGCCACCTCCAAAACGTGATATGAAGAATGGTATCGTTTAGAGATTTTTACTGTTTCAAAAACATAATAGAAAATATCTATTACACCAAAATATTTTTGAAGAGTTAACAAATAGACAAAGAGATTGTGAAGGCGAATGATATCATTTGAAATTTGAAATGTAAGAGGCTTGTCTAACCGGAAACTTCAACAGCTAAGTTAAGAAATTGTTAGCGTGGGTACATACTCCACTTTCCATCTGCTAAAGTAATCTTGCAACATGAACCTAAATATGGTTTAATAAAGGTAATGGAAACTTATAGCATAGCGCACATTACTGTATGAACATTCAATGGTGCTTTGCAAACTTACAGGTTAAGTCGGCAAAAATCCTTCTGGACACAAACGACAATTGAGCGTAATAAGTATGAGCAGGAAAAACAGTTAACAAGTTTTGTAAGCTAAGTTTAGCTTTGAAACAGTTTTAGATTTTAAACTTGGTGAATATATGATATATATCAATGTTTGGTGGTCTGGCGGTAAAGCATTTCAAACTTTTAATGTTTGAACAATTAGGGAAAGAAGGAGTATTCACATTTGTTTTAGCATATAGTGAACGTGGAAATTCAGATATCATGATTATTTCTTGTGGGATTGATATCATTATCAATGAAAGTATTTTTGAAGGGGGTAAGCGAAAGTATGTCGCCGTAAGGCGACATTGCTTTGTGTGTAGCTACGCTTTGCGTAGGGTCCAGGGGGAGAAGCCCCCGGAAGCTCTGATAAATTACGCATTTTCGAGATATGAAATGCGTTAAATTGAAGCCAAATTGCGTGGTGTGTTTTCAAGGGGCGAAGTTCCTGAAAGTTACGGGATACGATGAGAATTAATCGAAATATATATTTTTGATGTGTAATTTATTTATTTATGGTGTGAGATGGAAGCATGCCCCTCCCCTTGGCGTAATGTCTATGGGCATTTGTATCCATTTCAAAGTATGTTTTACAGCTTCAACTCATATGACGCATGTATCAAATTGCTCTTAGAGTTTGGGAACTTGCCCTTTGATTTACGAACGATTCCTTGGCCCCGAATGGAGATGTAAAAACTATCAGGAAAGGTCATTGAATGTCCGATTGCATCATGTGTCTATTTATCAAGGGTTCATTTATATATATATCAAATAAAATATAAATTGAATATCTATTACCTAGATCTAGGAGTGTGAGACTTATCGATATTATGTTAAAAGGGGGTAATTTCATATATATGTATATACATATATATCAAATAAAAGATAAATTGAATATCTATCACATGGTATAATCCGCTAAGTGATACAGCGATTTCTTGCACAAATAGGATAGTGAAATTCGTGGATCCAGGAATTAGGATTAAAGAGGAGGGCATTTAATGGGCTTGAACCGTGTGTTCCGTAACAGGGGGTAATTTTATTATATCATATTCCAATTCACTCAAATTTGGGTATGGGTCCATGGTAAAAAACTTCGCCATGAAACTCTTTTTGAAGCATATCTCATCAAGTTTGGATATGCATAGTCAAGACCTATATTGATTCTCTACCATTTCTAAAATCTACCACTTCTCAGCATCCTGTCCCATGCCATGGACCTCTCGAAAATATTTGTTATTAGCCAATCTCTGAAGGTTCTCATTTTGGGTTGATGTAGTAATACCCAATTAGTACTATGCTACCTTGCATGTTGCCTAAAACTAATAAGGTATTACTGCGCCAGCTAAAAGTAGGAACTCTTAGAGAAAAGTTTGAAAATGCATAGTCAAGTCCTTTCCTGTCTCTAATATTTCTAAAATAATGAACTTCTCAGCTTTCTATCCCACGAAATGGGACTTCTCGAAAATATTTTTATTAGCCTTTTCTCTGAGGATTTTCATTTTGAGTTGGCGTAGTAATTAGTACTGTGCTACCTTGACCGCGAGGTCACTGAAAGTGTTAAGTCATGCGTAACACAACAAACAACAACCATCTGACATGACAATACAACAAGACAAACAAGGTACAATTATCATGTTTAACTTGTAAAGTTGTGGAGTTGTTATTTCACTGGAACCCTGTGCATGGAGCTTTGTCAGAACTGCAGGCAGTGGAAACTATAAAAAGCCAGTGTCACTGTCAATCTTTTATCTATCTTTTATTTATTTATTTATTCATTTTATTTATTTATTCATAATCTGAGTATATAAAAGCCTGGACATGGCTATAGTATAATCTGAATCGGTTAAGTCGGCAAAAATCCTTCAAGAGGACATGAACGCCAACCGTCGCGTAAAAATCGGTTAAGTCGGCAAAAATGAGTAAAAAAAAAAAAAGTAAAAAAAAAAAAAAAACTGGTTAGGCCTAGCAATACAAGTGTTAGTAAGTTTAGCTTTGAAACAGTTGAGACTTGGTGCATGTACAATGTCTGACGGTAAAGCATTCCAATCCTTTAGTGTGTGAGGGAAGAAAGAGACTTTATATACATTCCTTTTAGCATAAGGAACCTGAAAATTAAGGTCATGATTATTTCTTGTATTAGTTCTGACGGTGGGGATAAGTTAACTTTATTGATGGCGACAAGGTTGTTATTGATTTTATAGGCCTATATTAGCTTCTCGACAAATTCCCGTCTCGAAGAGACCAAAATTAATATTTTTGGGGATAAGCCTAGTCTTACTCTTAGTTTAACTTTAAGAAGGCTTGCGCGGCCATTGATATTATAGAGAGGGGAAATCGGGGTTAGTAGAGTATACCTGACTGAAAAGAGCTGATATCTTTCATTCCCGAGGTCGGAGAGATGTAACTGTGTAAGCTACGTGCTCAGTACGGTTTTGCTAAGTTGGAGGGGAAACTTTTTTATTACGGTCAATGGGATATTTTTTTTTTTAATGAATACTTGTGTCGCCTTAGCCAGTCAGACAAAATTAATGGTACTCATATATGTTGGAAACTATTATCTAATACACAACATTTGTGAAGAAAAATAAATTCTGTCTAGGATTTGTTGAAAAATGACAAAAAATATGTTTTTCTTCCATTGACTGCAATGCTAACTGACTTAAATTTCCCCTTTGACTGAAGTTTAAGATCGTCAAAAAAATATTGCTACATCGCCGTGCACCACTACATTCCCAGATGTCCGACCTCCAGAATGTGTAATGCAAGGGGACCTAATTCTCCCCTTTTGTGTTGCAGTATATATGGGAGAGGGGAGAATTCTATTTCTCCCTTTCCCATATATACAGTAGGCCTACTACAACACACAAGGGGAGAATTCTAATTCCCCCTTTCCCACACACTTATATATAAAGTAGGGGAGAAATGGAAGATGCTCCATAAGGCGCTAAGTTTTATCACCATTTCTTTTTTTTTATCACTAAACAAATAATCTTTGTTTAAAGCAAGTAAACAGTATGTTTTCTTAAATGATTAACAAGTAAATCCGTTATTCAGATTTAATTCATGTGTATATATATATATATGACTGTACCGCACATGGAATACTTAATACAGTGTATCTTCCAAATCTCCCCTTTTGTACACACTCGCATATGGACGAGGGGACAAATGGAAGATACTCCATGCAAGCTTCGGACAGTCAAAATGTAAGATTCTTGTGAATTTTTGATTCAGGTTTGATCATTCGTGGTTTGGCATACTTTTCTCTCAGATTTATAAAAAATTCATTAAAATTATAGTGGTATGAACTAAATTGGCGTAAATAGCTGCGTTTTTAAAGATTCTGACGTAAATCTTTGGCGTAAAATAAACAAAATTTCCACTGTGGGGCAATGTTGTCCATAGGGGGATCAGAATAAAGCTGGAATGACCTTAATGTTAAAGGATTAGTTCAGGTGCTAAACAATTATAAAGGACTTAAAAAGTACAATTATAAAGGACTTAAAAAGAAACAAAATGGTTAAGAAAGTATTCAAAAATTCTATTCCGTTAAGGCAACATCTAAGTTTAAAGTTTGGTATTATTTATGTAGAAATGACTGAAATTAGACTAGTTGTGATGTCATAGCCTCAGATTCCTCAAATTCTTTATGTATTTTATCTGTCTATCATATTTTGTCCTGCGATTTTTAGCTTAAAAACCATGGGATATGTCCAAAAAATAGTAAAACTGAATCTAGGAAGAGTATTTATAATGTAAAACCTGAGGTCCTCTCCAGCACTAACTGGGTCAGATCTAAGTTGGACTATGGCAACTTCATCTATGGCTCTGCCTGCAAATTTTACTTGAGGCACATCGAGAACACTGGCCTAAGGCTCTACCTTGGCACTACCTACAGCATCCCCATCACCAGTCTTCACGTAGAGGCCAATGAACTGCCCCTTGACCTCTGGTGTACCAGGGCCGGTCTCTCTTTCACTTTTCACATCCTCACTGACCCACTGCACCCATGTTTCCATTCCACCCAACCTCTTCACTTTCAACAAATGCATCCCCCCACCTTTTGGTGTTTGGATGTAGTCTCATCATCAACATATTTTAGATAGCCAGGCACACTATCCCTCCCACTCCCACCTGGGTTTTTCCACCTCCCCAAGTTTTCCTTGGCCTTTTCTCCTACATGGAAGCTCTTTACAACCCAACCTTCTTTGGCTCCACATACTGCCAACTCAGTAGACACTTCCACAACTACTCCTTCCTCTTCACTGACGGCTCCACATGGGAAGGCTCCTCTACAGCCGCCGCCGCCTGTCCCAGCCTGTCCCAGCCTGTCCCAGCCTCGCCCTTTCTTCAAGCTTACCTGATGGAGCTTCCATCTACTCTACTGAAGCAAAGGCTCTCCTCCTAGCTCTAAACTTTGCAGAATTGTCCTTCTGCCACTGCTTCATAATCTTCTCTGACTCAAAATTAGTTCTTACTGGCACCCTCAACATGCTCTGGTCTAATCCACTAATCTTACAAATTCAAACAAACTTTACCCTCTCTCTTCCTCAGGAAAGAAAATCATATTTTTCTGGATCCCCATCCACGTCGGCATCCCTGGCAACAAGAGGACCGACAGAGCCGCCAACGGCACTCTGTTGAACCACATTTCACCTATCCTTATTCCCCTTATTCCGCACTCTTGACTTCTGCTGCACCATTTCTAGCTACCTCAGGAAGGCCTGACAAGACTCCTGGAATCTTGAGACCAGTAACAAACAAACTTCACACTATCAATCCCAAAGTTGGGACCAACCCTCTGCACAGTCACAATCTTAGGGGGACGTTGTTGTCACCTGCATCCACCTCAGTCACTCTTTTCTCACCCACTCCTATCTCCTTTCTACACCTGTCTTCCCTACTTGCAACACTGATCTCTCGATCAAGCGTATCCTCTTAATCTGTTCTTTATGCCTGAACTCCAGATCTCTCCTCTCCTCCTCCACTTCCATTTCTGATCTTTTCAAGAACAATTTCTCCCCTGACATCATCACCTTCCTCTGCAATAGCAACTTATTCCACCTGATATAATCCTACCCACACTCCCTTATTTTCTATCCCACCATTCTATCCTTCCTTCCCTTTTCTTACCTCTATTCGCTCCTTTATTATTCATAGTGTCTTAACTCTTTCCCCTTAAATTTCTAACACCCTCTTGGCACATTTGACTCGGCTGTCATGGTGCCGTTAAACATCAACAAACAAACAAACATTAAACCTGAAGAATGTTTGAGGAAAAATAATTTGGATAGTGAAAAATTAAATTAAACTTTCCTTAAAGTACATTAACAATTGTTAAGAATGCAAGGATGAATACACCAACTTTCCATAGTAGACTTACTACACCAGTCATTTCTACACAGATAAGACGGAGCTTTTACTTGAATGTCTTCTTAAAGGAATACAATTTGTGAACGCTTTCTTCACCATTTTGTTTCTTTTGAAATCCTCTTTCATATAAGATGGACATGCTTGACTTCTGAACTAATCCTTTTAAGTATTTGTATTCTAGCTAAAAACTTCGAATAGGCCTAGCGTGAATAAATTTACATTATTTGTGAAGAAAAATGGCTTCCAGTTCCATGTGGAAGATCTTTTGGCATAACATGGTGATGTTACTGACTTAAATAAAGCAAGGCAGCGTTGCTAGAACATTTATTGTGGAGGCAAGAATAATATTGTTGTAGAAGTATGTTTTGCATGGGAGTGTGCCACAATGACTTGGGGTCGAGGGGCCCTTGGTGGTGGGTTCCATGGGCAAAGCCCTTGTGGGTGCTGTTTTTCAGAAGCCCTGCATTTTTCATAGTTTTTGTTGGCAAGAAGTTGCTTAAAAATCATGTCAAATACACAAAACCATTTCAAATACACAAAACCATTTTGAATTTTGAAATTTTTAGCATAGAGGTGAATGTGCCCCCTGACATCACCATTTTAGCGCCACTGTTTAAGATTAACATTAGACTTGGTGGAAAGTTTGTTTACTCCACATTGTAGATGTACATGTATATCTTTTGCAATTTGAGAGAAAAGGAGGCCAAATTTTGTCAAGTTAAACTGGCTAAACTCCATGCCGAAGATCATTGGCATAATAAGTGAACATGTAGCTTACATACTTTCCAGAGTGACTGGAATAGATTAGTTCCCTCATCAGTTCCAGGGACCTACCCTCTGCAACAATTGCCATTGCACCCTCACAGTCCATCACATTCTCCTTGCTTGCCCCCTGTACAACCTTCCCAAAGCTTCCCTCGCTCCCCACAACTCAATTGCCGAGTTCCTCCAGAAAAACCCTCCGGATAAAATTATCTCCTTCCTTCATCATGCTCTACAACTATATTTAGTCCTCTTCCACCCTACTCTCTCTACTTTGTTTATTTCTTCACCCATGCACCTCCTCTCTCGATCCCAGCTTTCTGACTTTTAGTTCTTGTATTTCTCTCATTCTCCTCCTGTTTTCTTTCCTTCCTACCTCTAGAATGATCTAATCTTTCGGACACAATTTGACCCTCATTGTTGTGGTGCCAGTAAGCCCCCATTAAACAAACAAACCAGGGATCTGCTGGGGCCATTCAGGTGGTCTGCAATACATGACAGAACTGCTATATAATGGCCCCTGCATGCTTTATTATTTCTCTGCAATTGTTAATTCAACACCATGATTTTTTTTTTTTATTCTCTCTAGAACAAATTGAATAAACAAGAAAACTTTACAAAGGCTCACAGTTTTACACACATATCAAAAAATAACATCATTCAAATTATAGCATGTTTGCTTCTTGATAAAATAAAATAGAAATCAACAGAATATCCGGTTACCTAATAAGGATGAAAGTATATGATATTGTAAATCTAATAACTTTATGCAAAGGCACAGGAGTCGGAAGTTTTCCAATTTATCAGTCGCTGTGGAGAAGAAAGAATGAAGGATTTATCAGTCCCTGTGGAGAAGAAAGAATGAAGGATTTTGTACTGATGCCATCTTAATTTTGATATCATTTGTACAATGGAAAGGAACTGTACAGTAAAGATTCCAATAAAGATGATTTTCATGAGTAAGAACGATCTGTAGTTCAGTTCCCATTTTGCACTAGCTTTGTTTGGTTGACAGATAGAACAAATTGTCTTACAATTTAAGTCACTGTGATAATTCATCACACAGTAAATGCTATTTACTAGCATACAAAGTTTATTCTTATTTGTACCCTCCAGAAGATCCCCCAAAGATAATTTAGTTCAGCATATAATACTGAAGCATGAATTTGGTTTATTTCAGATCACGTACAGATGGGAACAGTCAGTGACTATGGCGATGCAGGATCTGACAACATGGTATTTGTTCCCAGCGTTTCTGAACAAAGATACTCATTTGCCGTCAGTTTGGCAAAGAAGCATCAGGCCCAAAAGGTGACTGTGTATTAAAGTTCATTTTAAAAGGGCAAGTTGACCCAACTTTAGCTTAAGTCCTTTAAAGGATTAGTTCAGTGGTTAAGCAAGTTCATCTTATATGAAAGAGGACCTAAATATAAACAAAATGGTAAAGAAACTACTTCTATATCGTATTCCATAAGGAGATATTCAAGTTTAAATGTTCTGCCTTATCTGTGTAGAAATGACTGGTGTTGTAAGTCTACTATAAAGGTTGGCACCCTTTTCCTCACATTTTAAAGACATTTTAATGTATTTAAAAGACAATTAATAGACACACAAACAAGAAACTTGAATGTCGAATTGAAATAACAAGAGGTGCAAGAGTGTACATTATAAAAGGCTTGCCCATGGAATAAAGTCGTTTTCAGGTCTTTCTATTTGCTAATATGTGTACTAATTTTTCCTTTGCGATCTGCTATGTAATTTTCAATACAACAAACTTTACCTGAGTATTCTTAATAAGAGTTGCGTTATCTTCTAATCTGATAGAATAGCACAGTACATGCCCACCATTCTGAAATAGTCAATATGTGTCATACCTTTTCACAATTGGAGAATTCAAAATATGACCGAACAAAAGATTTGTAAATTGTATCATTTATAACTCATCAAGATAGGTGCAGGTTCTTCTAACTAATGACCCCAATGATCTTATTTTTTGCTTTGTGTTTTATGCAGGTGATTGACATGGGGTGTGGTCCATGCTCCTTGTTCCGAAGACTGAAATGGCTTAGTCATGTGGAACATCTTGTTGGCGTAGATGTTGATGGTGAACTTCTTGAGAAACATTCTCATTGCACCAAACCTGTCCTTGGAGACCATTTAAATCCAAGGCAAACTCTCTTCAGAGCTTCATTGATGCAGGGGTCTATAGCAGAATTTGACGAAAGGCTTCAAGATTATGATCTGCTTCTTTGTATTGAAGTGTAAGTACCACAAACCATAACCTGTTAAGGAAGGAGGAGGGGGGGGGTGCTTCACCCTGCCATCATCACCTCCACCTGCCATCACCTCATGTTGCACAGTACTCAAATGGTACTGTACTGCCAAATGGTACCAGTATTACCGAATTACTGAGTATTTTTACAGGTGACTACCCAAAAGTGGCAATTGTATAATATAACTTACAGTACCATGGAATTGTACACCAAACAAAATTCTCACTTTACAAGGGGCTTCCATTTTAAACATTGACATGATCTCTAACTCAATAAGATAAATTTAATCGCCCTTTTACACCCCAGAATCTCCCACATTATGTTTGTTAACACAAGTTTGCAACTTACGTTGAAACTTTATTCAACTCTAAATTTACACATTTTTTTCATTTCAGACACATCCATTTGTTACAGGGGATAAATATATTTTTCAACACTAATCACGTCTATACATTAAACAGAATTTATCCCATTGTAATGATATGCAAGTTTTGCAGTGACTTGCGCATGTGCATAATTGGCCGAAAGTTTTCTATTTTTAACCATCAGTATTTTCCAAACAAGCAAGAACAACACAGTGTAGGCCTACTTTTGCAAAACTTTTAAAAAAGTTACAGGGCAAAATGAAAATATAAAATTCTGATTGATTTCTCAACATTATTTTCAAATTCTTAGTCTGTTCATGCCTTTTAGGGCTTCTAATATTAAGTACAATAATCATCAATATTGAAAACCCCAATTGGCTAAAAACCTCTGTGATTTTGTTCACTACTGACCCCGCCACTGACATATGACTGTTTTGTATACAAATCAACATTAATTGTACACATCACAGCTTATACACTAAAGTAGCAATGAGGTATGGCGAAGTCATTGAAACTTTTGAAAACTCATCTTAAATGAGGTTAAAGCCATAAATTTCCACATCCAAATTACAAAGCAACTCCCAGATTTTAATTTTAAAGCCAAAGGGCTGAAATGAAAGTTTATAAGTCCTTCAAAATGGCGTTCGGAGCACATTTTGTTTTGTCGTGATGTTGCACAATACTTGTATGTGGGCCTGGCAGTTGGTATAAAAGTTGGTATATAAGTTGGTAAATTGAAAGCCAAGTTGATTACAGTTTGGCTTTCATACTGTAGCTTACTTTGGCTTTTTGTTTAAATGATTTGGCTTTTTACCACTTGGGACAATCATGACATATTCCAGTTCTTTGTTCAAGTTTTGTTTGGAAATAATAGTTGCTGATTGTGAGGAGAATTTTTGTTATGTGACTTACAGATTATTATTTTTAAGGTAAATGTGACATGATGGGGAAGAGGGTTTATTTTTATTTCTTTTAATTGGGCTTTTAATCTTTTCGTGTTGGAAGGAAAATTTACACTAAAAATGTTCAACACTATTTTAAATTTGCAAAATTTATTTATTGACTAAAGAGATTCTCAGATGAAAGTGAATGCACTC